>PEKF01000192.1:0-460731 GCA_003073195.1 Ramalina intermedia | reverse complement strand
AGGGGGAGGGGAGAGGGGGGGGAGGGGGGGGGGGGGGGGGGGAGGGTGGGAAGAAGGGGGGGGGGGGGGGGGGGGGGGGGGGGGGGGTTATTGTAGGACGGAAGGCGAGAATAGTGGTAAGGTCGACAGTTACTTGTTGGATCAAGGGGCTCGAATCACGATCGAGAAATTGAGGGGGGGGAGGTCAGGACTTTCGACAGCCTTGCAAGGCGACACCGAAGGACATTGTAGGGAAAAAACATGGGAGAGGTTTTTGAACAGGAAAGTGCGAATGATTCGATCGAAACGGATATGTTGAAGCTCGCACTTCGAGCAAGCGGCGTTACTTACAGATTGACTTTGAAGGAAATAACGAATATCATCTCCCGCATGTACATTAATCTGACGCCATTTCCATGCAGGAGAAAAGAAGAAACGTTCGACAGCATCTGGAATCCAATACCTCACGCCTGCCTCCCCCCCCCTCTACCTCCATGCGCTTACTTATTCGCTAGCCATACTACCGACCTCAGTCCACGTGCTTGGAGTGTTGATGCCATCCTCGAACTCGCTCATCACGTCCATGTCCTCCGTCCCGGCTTGACTCGCATGCTCCACGCTATCTGCCACGGAGCCTTCTTCCGTCACAGCGGCGTTGTTGTGGGGTCGCTGGCTATGTACAAGAGCATCGGCCAAGGACTGCGGTGGCGAGTGGAATGACTGGTGGACGCTCTGCTCCTGCGCCCACTCGTCGACGGACAGATAGCTTTCCGGCGATGATGCCTGTGGACGACGGTCTCCTTGGTCCAACTCGGCGAGGTCGGCGGCGGCGGAGGAAGCGGTTGTGGTCGGTGTGAGGCTGACGAGTTGCTCGGAAGGATGGTTCGATACGACGTCGGCGGTATCGATGAGGAGGGTTTGGGGTTGGTAAGCGGCTGGTTTGGGGGGAACAGGCGGTGACGCGAGCGTTGGTGTTGGGGATCGGGATTCGTTTTCGGCGGCCCAGCGTGCTTCCTCCCATGATCCGAAGCGATCGGCAAAATTCTCATCGACGAACGGGTTCGCAACCGTTGCTCCCAAAGCTACAGCAGCGTTGGATGGCTCGCCAGTGCTTGCACCACGATGCCTGAGACTGGCTTGCTGGCCCTGGAAGTTGGGCTCTGCCGCCGTTGTGGTGGCAATCGGGGCCTCTACCTCAGGCTCTGCTTCCTCCTTCCTGAGGCTCCCGTCCTTGTCCACTAGATCATCGAAAGACATACTCTTGCCCTTGCCCTTGTTGGGCTGCTGCTGTTGCTCCTCTGCGGCAGCCCTTCGTCGCTCCTCCATCATGCGTCCACGCTCCAGGATCTCCTGCCGAGCCCGACGCCGCCTCTCCGCTGCTTCGGCAGATTCATCTTCGCGGGTGGAGGCATCTCTACGGCGTTGCTCGCGCTCATCTGATTGTTGGGGTGCGAGTTCATCACCGAGGCTGTGTAAGGCGACTGCGACTTTCCGGCGGGATTCGTCCACCCATTGACGGACCTGGGGGTTCTCGTAGAGCGCGGCACCGGCTGCGAAGAGGAGAGAGAAGGAGATGATGAGGCCTAAGGGACAGTTAGTGGATTCCAGGAGTCAAAAGAGCGGGATGGAAGCTATCAAGGGGTCATGCTGGTGCCTGATGGATGGTGAGACAGAAGGGTGTACGCCGGGACTGACCTTTAGCTATCGGGGCTGGCATGTTGACACGATGTGGCTTTCGCTGCCTTTCACTTTCAGAGCTCATTTCCACGCATATTTCGAAAAGATCAAGAGTGTGTAGGGAGAAGTCAGTAGGTCAATAACAAGGTGGAGAACTGAGCTGCCATGGGCCACCCATTCGTCATGCATTGCCGCACCCCTCGGCCGGCGGCAACGCTCAGCACAGCCACACCTGTCGGCCCGCCGTAGCCTGCCCGCCAAAGCTTCATATCATAGGATGTCGTGCCTTTCCATATCCGATAAACGCGATGCATATATGAATACATTTTGGTCGCTACATCTTCGTAGCTACACCATAATTTGGTTTAATGTCACACGTGTCTCTGTGTGTTCAAGCTCCCCTTCAATTCTGCGGATACTTCTCGGCAAGCTTTATCAAGAGCAGAGAAACATCCCAACACTCTCACGTATTCTCAGAAGTGATCCTTTGTTTATCGTCCACCTGGTTCCCTACCTTCGAGCAGAATGTTCGGATATGTTAGCTCCCTCATCTCGGTCCTCGAGCTCCTTAGGGGATTTGCTTATCAATCCTCTTGTCAAGGCACCAAGGACAGAGTACCAATGCTCGCTGCGCATGGTGCAGCCATCAATCTTCCCCCTCGCCTTCGGCAATCCCCACCTGTGACGTATTGAGGTCTGGTGAGGTCTGTTACCAATATGGCAAATCACCTCCGAGTTGAATATTCCGGTGCCGAATTTCTTCATCATGTCACTTCTCATTCTCGAGTCTTTGAAGCAGATTTTCTACCATCTTGGGCAGAAACTTGCTCTCACGGCCCAATTTCCTTTGTCCATGCTTGTCCGGCCTTCTAGCTCTGTCGATGCCCCTTCGCAGTCTCTCCCTCTCTTCGCGCCTCTCATTGATTTGCTGGTTCCTTTCTTCGAATTCCTTTTGCTTGCGCTCTTGTTCTTCTCGACGCTGCTGAGACTCTTTGGCTTCTCTCTTGAAAGGTAGTGCTCTCGGCTTCTTAAAATATGCAGGCTTCTTCGTGGCAGCTTGCTCAGCTTCTGGGTCGTCCAACATTGCTTGCCTATCGGGATGCAGCTCCAGAGATGCTGGAGGCCCCTGTGGTAGTTCCTGACTCTTCACCTTGGCATATGATTTCTTGATCTGCGCTTTGCGTATCAGATCGCTCTTGATCTTTTGTACTGCTCGCTGTCAGTACCTGTCCCTTTTGATCACGCGCCATCCTTTGGAACCTACCCTTGCGCCTGTGTGTGCCATCAGGTAGATTGGCAGGGCCAACGGAGAAGCCGCCTTTCTTAGCTCGACTCCGGACCTTATCTTCAACCTCCTGGGCCTTTTCTTTCATTTTGGCCATCTCACATTCCGGTTGAGGAGAAGTCGGTGATCCCAAGTATTTGCTCAAGTTCAAGAAATATTGTGGCCCCTCGGGCATGGCCCGGCCTGGCTTGATCGGCGAAGCTTAAATCCGGTTATCGTTATCAGCTAGTTCTAAAGTGGAATCGCGAAAAAACGCGGTTGGCTCACGCGTCTAAGGATTGCACTTTCTGATTATGCTCCAAAGCAACCCTTCAGCAACTACAACTCAGCATTTATAGCTACCAGCATTCGCAGACGGACGCAAACATCACTGATCACCATGGAAGGACCACAGCTTCGTGATGAGGCAGTGCGTGATCGCATTCGTCTAGCTACCGAATTTCTGCATCCGGACGATCCCAAGGAAGGATATCTGTCCAAGATCATATTGATGCTGCGGCGAGGGCAGCGAAGACTAACAGTCAGTCTGGATGAGATTCGATCGCATAACAGGGAGCTAGCGGATGGTCTCCTACAAAGCCCCTTCGACTTTTCACAGGCGTTCGACCAAGCCTTGAAAGACATTGTGATTGCGCTACCCAACCGGCCGGCAATTGAGTCTGCTGAAGATGCTGTAAGTCCGTCCAAGGCCACTCGTGATGTATGCGATCCTGAGATCAGATCAGATCTACTACTGCGCCTATATTGGCAGCTTTGGGGAGTACTCCTGCAACCCACGGACGCTCAGCTCAGTCCACCTGAATCATATGGTGTCACTTGAGGGCATTGTCACAAAATGCTCCTTGGTTCGACCGAAAGTCATTAAGAGTGTGCACTTCAACGAGAAGAGGAATATCTTCCACTTCAGAGAATATCGCGATCAGACCATGACCGCCAATGGAGCGGCAAGCACCAGCGTGTACCCTCAAGAGGATGAAGAACGCAATCCTGTAAGAAGGCAGTGGCTCACTATATGAATGCAGACTGCTAACTCACTACAGCTCATCACTGAATACGGCTATTGCACCTATCGAGATCACCAGACAATCTCAATACAGGAAATGCCAGAAAGGGCTCCTGCCGGACAATTGCCCCGAGGAGTGGACGTGATCTTAGACGATGACCTGGTAGATACGTGCAAACCAGGAGATCGCATCCAACTTGTAGGGATCTACAGATCGCTGGGTAATCGGAACGCAGGTCAAGGTAGCGCCACTTTCAGGACACTGCTTCTAGCCAACAACATCATCATGCTCTCCTCCAAAGCAGGAGGCGGCATTGCGCATTCGATGATCACCGATACAGATATCAGAAATATCAACAAAGTTTCGAAGAAGAAGAACGTGTTCGAACTCCTCTCGCAATCATTGGCACCAAGTATATACGGGCATGATCATATCAAGAAAGCCATTCTACTCATGCTTCTGGGCGGCATGGAAAAGAATCTAGAGAACGGCACTCATCTTCGAGGGGACATCAACATTCTTATGGTCGGAGATCCCTCGACAGCAAAGTCACAACTCCTGCGCTTTGTCTTGAACACGGCCCCCTTAGCCATAGCAACAACCGGACGAGGCTCCTCGGGCGTCGGTCTCACCGCAGCCGTGACCTCCGACAAGGAGACAGGAGAGCGGCGTCTCGAAGCAGGCGCAATGGTCCTCGGGGACCGCGGTGTCGTCTGCATCGACGAATTTGACAAGATGAGCGACATCGACCGCGTCGCCATCCACGAAGTCATGGAGCAGCAAACGGTCACCATCGCCAAAGCCGGCATCCACACTTCCTTGAACGCCCGCTGCAGCGTCATCGCAGCGGCAAACCCGATCTATGGCCAGTACGACACGCACAAGGACCCGCATCGCAACATCGCTCTCCCCGACTCCCTGCTCTCGCGTTTCGATTTGCTGTTCGTGGTGACGGATGACATTGACGATTTCCGAGATCGTCAGATCTCGGAGCATGTCCTTCGCATGCACCGATACCGCCAGCCCGGCACCGAGGAGGGCGCTCCGGTGCGGGAACAACAGCAGCAGTCTCTCGGCGTAGGTCTCGAGGAGGAAGAATCGACCAACCAGTCAACGCAAGTCTATGAGAAATTCAACGTCATGCTGCACGCAGGTGTGACGGTGACTTCCGGTCGTGGGTCGGCCAGGAGGACAGAAGTCCTGAGCATCCCCTTCATCAAGAAATACATCCAGTATGCCAAGCTGCAGAGGAAACCCGTCTTGACCAAGGGCGCAGCGGATCTGATCGTGAAGACTTATTCCGATCTTCGCAATGACGAGTTGGAGGGGAACCAGCGGAAGACTTCGCCGATGACGGCGCGTACCCTGGAGACTTTGATTCGTCTGTCCACCGCCCATGCCAAAGCCCGGCTCTCCCACCGGGTAGAGGAAAAGGACGCCGAGGCGGCCGAATCGATCCTTCGATTCGCGTTGTTCAAGGAAGTCGTCGAGGACGAGCGGCGGAAACGGAGGAAGACGAGGCGGGCAGAAGATGAAGCCATGTCAACGGATAGCTCTTCCAGTGACGACGACAACGACGACAACGACAACGATAATGAGGAGACCCAGCGAACAAGAGCAAGCACGACACAACGGAGCACCCGCAACAATGGCACCGCCAGGACCAGAGGCATGAACGGCCAAGCCAACGGCCACACGAACGGCGATGCCGACGGAGATGTCAGCAGTGAGGAGGACGATGCATACCTCCCCGATACGGATGGCCCACGGAGCAGCGCCGCGCGGAATCGCAGGCAAGCAGCGCCGTCGCAGTCGCAGATGTCCGTCGCGTCATCGGCGCCTGCGTCACAATTGCTCGACTCGCAGGGCGATGATTCGCAGCAGCAGCAGCAGGATAGTGCCACCAACGGTGTCGATGGACATGATGATGCGGCGCTGAGCGCCGATCGGCTGAAGGTCTTCCGAACGGCCTTGGGCCAGCTGATCAATACGAGTGTCTTCGAGAATGAGAGTGCGGAGGTGGAGCCGCTGGTGAGAGCGGTGAATGATCGGCTAGGGAGGAGTGGAGACGATCCGTTCGAGGTTGGCGAAGCGGTGCAGGCGTTGACTGCGATGGGGGAGAGGAATGAGATCATGTAAGCGAAGTCTATGTTCCCCCCGAATACTGGCAGAGGTCTCTTGAGTACTCACTGATGCATTCACAGGTACTCTGAAAGCGACGGCGTTGTCTATAAGATATGAGAGGTTGCATTGATGAGAGAGTGTTCCTGGTTTGGCGCTTGGTTTGGGATGCATCATCAATGCAGAACGAGGTAAGGCTCGCATCAGACCGGTTCAAATGATTGGAATTCTTGTAAGATAGCGATGTCTAGTGTTTGTCCATGCCATACTTTTTCGTACGCTATGGGTCTGAAATGCTTTTGATTGTTTCAATTTCCAAAATCTCGTTTCATCAGGATTTCTCCACCGTCAATTGTCTGTCCAGTCATAGGTATCGGCACGATACCAGCTTTCACCAGATCCTGCACGAGATTGAAGATCAACGCGTCACAGCCCTTGGCAGCCAGAATATCCACTCCCACGGGCAGTGACTCCTGGTGCAGTGTGATTGTGGAATTGTAAGTGGCTTCCCCAACTGAGAAATCCGGAGTCAGTACGGAGTGATTTAAGAAAATGCCCGAGGGCTTCGGTAGGGATGCTCACCTGGTATCACAAAATCTGGCACTTCCGTAAATGGACTAATCCTACTGGTGCTGAAGCCGTACGGCACTGCAGGCGCGGGCCCGTAGGTGTTTCTATACACGGTATCAAACCCTTGCGTATATACCAGCAGGCTGTCCGAGCAGGTGCTGCTGTCATTGGACTGAATATTATCAGCATACCAATTCTGGAAGATGGTCTTGTTGTTGATGGCGTCGGTGAGCGCGGAGTCAGGATACATGTCGCCAAATGCCCAACGGACCTGCATGAGATGTCAACGAATTTCCTCACCCTTCGAAGAACTACCTTACCAAGGGTGCCGGATCGATGAATGGTCTCCGGCCATCGTGCGCGGCACCGTACTGGGCGTAAAATGGATCGCGAACCAGCATCGTCTGCTCTTTGGAGATCAAGATTGGGTACGTGATGTTCAGTAGATCAACCAAGGACTCAGGCGCTCCAGCAGGCCGGCTTTCTGCCCAAGCGGTCGACAGATTGAGAGGCGTAGCTGTGGTTCCGAGAAAAGTCTCAAGCTTGCTCAGGAACGACGAGAGCACGGCATCAGCGCCGTCATCGCCGGAGTCTGGGAAGTCAATGGTGTACAACTTCTTGGGATAGGCGGTTGGGAAAGGCAAGTCCGTGTACAGTGCTTTCGCTGCATCAACCCAAACTGTGGGGTCGTGGGTCAGAAAGCCCGCTGTGTCAAGCTCGGGAGCCAACGGCATGACCCCAGTGAGATCGACGAGGCCGTGAGATGGGCGGTTCCCAAAAATGCCTTGAACTTGGCCAGGGCCACGAATACTACCACCGGTATCACTCCCCAACGCCAGATCCAGCCAAGGATAGCTGCCTTCACCCGCGCCGGGGCCGGAAGAAGAGCTTGATGGGTCCTGATAGCCGTCTCCGCGAGGGTTGAATGGAGAGTGATAGTCCACCCAATCAGCGGTGGCAGTCTCTCCGTTGGCAAATTGGCTAGTCTTCATCTTTCCCACAATGATGGCACCCGCGTCAACGAGCTTTTGAACTGGGACCGAGTTCACCTTTGCGGCTGGATAGAAGCCATACCAGGCACGATTCCCATCACTGGTCTTCACCCCTGCTACATCGTATATATCCTTGATGCCGACTCGAACACCAGCAAGGGGCTTATCTGCCGTCTTGGTGTAATAGAGTCGCGACGGTACTCCCACTGCCGGAGCTTGAATGCCTGCAATGGCCGCCGGGATTGCTGCAAAAGACCCATCTTGGTTGGAAATAAGAGGTTGGGTAAAAGCGCCCGCGAAGTCAGAATAGAGTCGTAGCGGCTGGAAGAGGGCACCAGCTGCAGACGCAAAGTATGGGCCTGGGGGAATGGAGGACGAGGACGAAATTGAGATTGAATTATTCGGGTAGCTTTTGCTGGAGGTATTGCCAGATTGCACAAGCACTGAACTCAAGAACCCCTCGTTCCAGACATCGTCAGAGCCAAAGCTTGCAGATACCTGGGCAGTACTTGCGAAGCTGGCATTGGAAGATCCCCCAATGACTGTGACAGGTACAAGGCCGCCCGCAGAATTGGCGCTGCTCAAAGACGAAAACCGAGGCAAGGTAATGAGTGGTGTTGCAGGAACGTAGAACGAGACACCATTTAGGGTCAATGTCGAGCCCGTAGAAGCAATATCAGTAGCAATGGCATGACTGAACAAGATGAACGTGCTGAGATGGGACCTCATTTTGCCTTGGACTGTGCAATACCGGTTAAACCCACAGCCAGCGAGGGCGACCCAGAGTAATATAGCAAACGTATCTGCAAGTCGGCACTCCAGACCCGCCCGATCGACATATTCGTGTTCCTGATCGCCATTGCTATTCTTCGATTGTTTATGGTGCTTTCCACACCAGTGCTGTTGACTGCAGGAAGCTAATGTCGTTCGTGAGATTTCCCCCGCAAGTCCCCCTTATCAGGCCAAGAACCGGCAACCACCTGCCTGATTAGGCTGATGGGCATCTCACGTTTTTATGAAATTGTTTCCAATTGACGAATCCCATTACTAGGGTAGATATCAGATCTCTCGTGGCTTCTTAAGGTCATATTCTGGAGTAGGGGCATCACTTCGCGTAGAATCCATTCATCTCAAACCGGAGAAGGAGCTGGCTTATCGAGCCGGTTTCCGATTCGCCTGCGCTGCCCCGGGTCTGAAATTCTCTAGTCTCCGTTATGTCTGTAGGTGTTTTCCGTTCACTCAGACCACGACAGACAGCGACAAACACCTTCGCTTTCTTCTGAAAACTTTGATAGAGTTCCGTGGAATTTGGGCGATCCGTTCTTTCCTTTTTTTCGTTCCTGCCGTCCAATATCCGAATAGACGCTGAGAATTGCAAAATGATGCCCCAGATATCCTCCAGCAACTGCAACACTTCAGACTGCCTCTTGCGTAGGAGCAACGAAAACAGGATGCCATCAAGGACACAATCGTGAAAACTTCGCAGTTTGGCAATGCTGTCCCCACTCAAGTCGTCGTGATCCAGATCATTTTCAGTAGCAGCGAGTCGATTATCGAGCTTTTGTCGATGAGTGGCCACACTTTCAAAAAAATATGAACAAATGGAGGAGACGAAGTGGTATGCTTGCTGCCGAAAACGTAGATACAATCTTTCCTGAGGGTGGGACAATGGCCTTTGAGTCAAGATGTCGGCAGCCAATTGTTCAACCACAAATACCATGCGCTTCGCACGAAGAGTGAGCTTGAAGATAGCATCGTACTTGATGAGTGAGGATGGAGTGATCACTACTGCAACTGGTAGAGGTGCCTGATATTGCAATCGAAGAAAGTCCAGAGCGTACACTGAGTCGGGATTGGTGCATCTTGACAGCTCGTTCTCATCCAATTCTGCTATTGCAAAGCTGAGTCCTCCCGGTAGCTCTTCTCTGAACATGCTTGTCCGAGCTGATTGATCCGGCCCAAAATAGCTATCGGTCAGTATCCCTCTGACCGCAAGACGTAATTCTGAGCTCATGGGTGGCCATATGTTTCGAAAGCCGAGTCCTAGACCAGGCGCCGCAAATTTCTGATGTCTTGTATGAAGTCCATCATCGTTTGATATCTGGCTGAAGAGGGAATGACACAGGCGAGAGGAGAAAACGCCATCGCTTAGCATTTTGAAACGTGAAAGGATTGAAAGGTGGCTGCGCAGTCGCCCATCCTTGACAAGTAATCGTAGACAAGCTCGGTTGACGAGTTCTGCCTGGGCAGCGATGACCGGGGAAAAAGACAACGAAGGTAGCAGAGACACCGGAGGGCTGAATGCTTCTATGGCTGATGCATCTGACATTTCCTTCAACAGAGGCTGAGATGAAGGGGGATGGCATCGATCATTACGACTGCTGGTCCCGGGAATTGCTTCGATTTGCGCCGTGGAATCATGCATATACTGCATGGCGCTGCTTTGGAATGTTGGCGAGAGCATGTCATTGTCAGGCAGAGATACAACTCTTGCTTCGAAAGCCTCGTGGAAGCTCTCACCATGATCGAAAGCTTTGGTAGCCTTTTCCATCTTTGTTTTGTAATCTTTAATCTGCTCGACCATTCCCTCGACGCTATGCCAGGACGTTCGCCATGCGATTCTAACATCCCCAGTCGTCATAAACTTGGACAGATTCAAGATGGGATGCTGAGGAGTGTGAGCTCGCAATAATTGGATATTCTGCACAAGCTCAAAGAACATCATACTTTCGTTTCGACTAATGAAATTCGGAAAGTTTGGCAACCCGAGGGCGTGAAATTCAGTATCGGCTGCGGTGAGAATATTGAGAGGACTCTCTAGAATTTGTTCTCCGAATGCGCTCTGGGCAAGAGTGTCTGGTACGAGGCCGAGACAATGGTTTACAGCCGCTTCCCAAGGCGCCGATGCTGCAATTAGGATCCTTAAGGATGCTTCTCGTATGTCTAAGCTGCTGTGTTCGGTGTTTTGAGCCACATCGAAGAGGAGTGACAAGACGTCATGCTCTTTCTCCACACGGCCAACTTGATTCTTGACGTCCATCAGGTGCTCCAAGACGCCAGTCTGAGCTCTAGAAAGGTCTTGAATCTGTAAGAGACTATTGAAGTTTTGTGAAGCCTCCATGAATTGACACTCCAATTCCTGAAGCAGGGTAGTGACCGCCGTAGCGATTGCCATCAGCGATGGTGAAGTTGTTTCGCACCTCTGATGGCTTGAGGCGAACGAATGTAAATTCCTTGTTGTATTGCCCTGACGACAGAAGGTTGAGCACAGGCTCTGAAAGCCAGGACGACTCAAACCAGATATTCTCCCATGATTGATTCGCAGAGCAAAAGATTCCTCCTCTGCCACGAAGACAAAGAAGGTGGACTCTCGCCCCAGGCAAAGTTGTACCAAGCTGTCAAATATTGCTTTCGATGTCAGGACGTTGCCATCGCTGTCACTCTGCGCAGCTAAGACGGAATCGAAATACCGGGCATCTTTGTCGCTCACAAAAAGCGCCCTGCATTCCTGGGAGGAATATCCTTGAAATCCTGGCCACGTTCTCAAGCGCGTGCACCGATCTTTGTCCTCTTTGGGGGACGTCCAAATATCTCCTTCTTCTTCGATGAGCGGAAGCTCAGGCACAACTTCTTCGTCCGAGGTTGAAAAACATGATTCGAGAGACTCGATATCCTCAAGCGGCCCAATGTCGACCGAGGAGAGATCTGAAAGCCGAAAGTCTCTTACTTTGTCGAGCACAGGCAGGCCAGGAAATGCTTCAAGCGGCCCTATTTCTTGTCAACTCCTGATCGCCCATCATTGCAGAGATCAGTCACCTAACGGCTCGACATCTCCTAGGGAAGAATAATCTGCGTCATCGCTTTCGTGGTTCGTGAGTATTGACTTTCTCCACCAATCGGGGATGGCGAAGGGGGACCGATCTGCGACGGAAAGGTCCATTTCTTTTCGCAGTAAGGAGGATGGCCATCACCAGATGAGAATCTCCTTCCAGAATGAGAGGAATTTCGTATTTGCTGCGAAGTAGCAATAGGAAAGTAGTGATAGCGAGACGATTAGGAACGCGACGCGCCTGGTGGCGCTACTGGGACTAGATCTAGCGCAAACGGCGCTTGAGCCACACGTCACCGCAGGTACCAAACTCTAATCTGTAATTGATTACTCTTTACCGAATTAAACCATCGCCTTTGGAGTCTCAAAGCCTACCTGCTCAGAATGCTGCACAACGCTAATCAGGACTATTGGGGCTTCCTCTGGAGAGGATTATCTCCGTTCCGCAAAACATAGACACAATACTACCTATGGGATCATGCCTCCCAAGCGAAGAAATCGTCAACAGCCGTCAGCAGCCGATCAAGGCGCTGAGGATACCCCGAAAAGATCGGAATCACCCATGGATGGAGCACCTGACGAATGGACCGACGAGCAGGAAGCAATTTTGTTCAAATCTATGATCTCTTGGAAACCTGTAGGTTCGTTCCTTTACCTCGGCAATGGTCAATTCTCCTGGTTTGGAGAAATACATCTAATCTCCTCAATCATCCAGGTATGCATAGACACTTTCGTATGCTAGCAATCTCGGGCAACCTGCAAGCATATAATGTCGCCTCATCCCACGATCTTCATCTCCATCCAAAAGGCATTTGGGAGAAGCTAAGCAAGCTATACAACTTGGAAGCTCTAAATGAGATTGTGGGTCACTCGATGGGCAGGCCCGTCCACTAGCTGAATCAGATTGTGCAGGAAGATGTGACAAGTCTTGCGCTGCGCAAGGATGGCGATCATCCAGAGGAGCCGTTCTGTGACTTCGATCTCCCGGACGAAGATTATTGGGACATGATGTTTTCAAAGAGAATTGCTTCAGAGAGACCTTCATCCCCTCCTCAACTGGCCTATCAACTTCACAAGGATGGCCCAATATCACGAGCTCGACAGAGTACCGCCGAACACACAGAAGGTATGGCAACTCTTCTCACGAATGAGAGTCCGCTAACGCTCGTGCAGAGCCTCGCTCCTCATCAGTATCGAATCGCGGGGGTCGTGGGTCGCGTGCGAGGGTCAAAAGGACGTCGCGCCTTGCAGAACCCGTGAAAGGTGGTCAACATGGAAATAAGACTTCAATTGATGATAGCGTTGAGGGCGACACCGTAGAGGAAGATGATGTGGTTGCGGAGGATGCGACGCATTCGAAAGCTGGTAAAGCTGGCGGAGCCCGCAGAAGTGGACGGAAGAAATAAGAGCGATCTACTACAGGACTGGAACAGTCCGGAGCAGGCTACGTAAAGGTCTGTTTCGGTGCCGACTTAGACAGCAATATTAATCCATACGGTACTCGGATGTGTGGCTTCTTCATCTTTAGCAACAGCCCCGCGCTAGCGTGAAAGAGACCTCGGCATTTCACGCTTCCTCTTTCATTCATCTCTCGCCCTTCGCCCATATAATCCACCTTTGCCTAACAACCGAGATGTCATTAGGAAGAAGTCGTGCAGTTCTTCGATTCCAATCCAAGTTACCAATTGCGACACAGGCTATGGCACCTCCACGCGGTCAACAGACAAGAAAGAGCTCAGCTGCTCTGCCAGAAGGTACCTTCGTTCTCTCCATCCGCCCGAGGGCTTCCCTAGGCTAATACGCGTGCAACGATCAGGATACCGAGAAGATACGGCCAAAGGGCCTATGCTACGGTTTGAAGACTCACTCCCACGTCTGCCCGTTCCAACACTCGAGGAGACATCGAAAAGATATCTCAAATCTGTGCATCCGCTGCTGAATGAAGCCGAATTCAAAAACACCCGTTCTGCCGTAGATGCCTTCACAAAGTCCGGAGGTCCGGGGGAGCAGTTACAGAAGCGGTTACTGGCGAGACGTGGAGACTCGAAGCACCGAAACTGGATCTACGAGTGGTGGAACGATGCCGCCTACTTGAGTTACAGGGATCCGATCGTCCCATATGTCAGCTACTTCTACTCTCACCGGGATGATAGGCGACGAAGAAATCCGAGCAAAAGAGCTGCTGCCTTGGTTACGGGCGTCCTCGAATTTCGGAAGCAGGTGGACAATGGCACTGTCGAGCCGGAATTTATGAAAAGGCTTCCTATAAGCATGGAGTCCTACCAATGGATGTTCAATTCTTGCAGGATACCGGGAAAGGCTACGGACTTCCCCGTCAAATACAATTGGCAAGATCATCAATACATTCTGGTGATACGTAAGAACCAGTTTTTCAAGCTCCCATACTCCATCGGAGGACAACAGCTTAATGCCGCCGAGCTGGAGAAACAATTCTCGCGCATTTACAAGACAGCACAGAGGTCGCCCCCGATCGGTGCTTTGACGTCCCAAAACCGTGACATATGGCACAATGCTCGCGAGGCCTTGCTCTCTGCCCATCCGGCTAACGCCCAGGCACTTGAGACCATCCAGGCAGCCTCCTTCACCGTCTGCCTTGATGATGCCTCTCCTATAACACTGGAGGAGCGAGCGCATCAATATTGGCATGGGGATGGGCAGAATCGCTGGTTCGATAAGCCCCTTGAGTTCATTGTCAACGAGAATGGAACATCCGGCTTTATCGGTGAGCATAGCATGATGGACGGGACGCCAACGCACAGGCTCAACGACTACGCAAACATGATGATCTTCACGAATAAGCTCGACTTATCCGAGTCGTCCATTCGATCGGACCTTGCCGAGCCGCAACCCATCAAGTTCCACACAAACGAGACTGTCTTGCGCGAGATTCATAGAGCAACGTCCGATTTCGACGCTCTGATCGCTCAGCATGACCTGCGAGTGCAAGCCTACCAAGGCTACGGCAAAGGGTTGATCAAGCGGTTCAAATGCTCTCCTGATGCATACGTGCAAATGGTCATTCAACTTGCTTACCACAAAATGTATGGATGTAATCGTCCAACGTATGAGAGCGCAGTAACTCGCCGTTTTCAGCAGGGTCGAACGGAAACCTGCCGGAGCGTGTCTGATGAGAGCGTAGCCTTTTGTGATGCCATGGCGGACCCGGAGATCCCGTCCGAAGAGTGCATCAAGCGGTTCAGAGCCGCGCTGGACGCTCATGTCAAATACATTAGCGATGCGGTTGATGGTAAGGGTGTGGATCGACATCTTTTCGGATTGAAGAAGTGCCTGAAGGAGGGAGAGGAAGTGCCGGAACTCTTCAAGGATCGAGCGTACGGCTACAGCGGGACATGGTTTCTCAGCACAAGCCAGCTGAGCAGTGAGTTCTTCAATGGCTATGGGTGGTCGCAGGTTGTAGACGAAGGCTGGGGGATCGCATATATGATCAACGAGAACAGGTATGATACTTCTCCTGGATTCCATTGTCTCCTCCTTCGTCTCTCTGGTCGAATCAGAAACAGGGTCCGCTGACTTGAGTGCGTAGCATACAATTCAACATTGTCTCCAAAGGGCTCGGGAGTGAAAGGATGAGTTTCTTCCTGAACGAGGCTGCTGGAGAGATTAGAGACATGCTTTTGCCAACGTTGGAGCAGCCTAAAGCGAAGTTATAGAGCATGGCCTTTGAATAGGAATGGAAAGCGATCCTATAGCAGTCACCGCTGATACCCATTGCACGGTTGTGAGTCGCATCAAGATTCTAATTGCCTGACCGGCTCCTGCACCAGCTCAGCCAAGTATATATTGATGATTGCTCAGCCGACAAAGCACGTGAACAGATAGCTGCACAGCTACCTGACACTTTCGTGCTCCTTCATGATGACATTGGACAATTGTCAAAAGCGAAAGCTAAGGGTAGAAAAGGAGGATGAACGGTTACAATGCCCGTCAGCTCCGAGGCAAGAAAGGTCAGGCGACCATTGCTCTAGCAGCGGATGGCGAAGCCTACGTCCGACTGGTCGATGGTCATTAATGAGATGAACCATAGAGAGTCATGACTTCGTATTGTCGCTCTGTCAGAAGCTGTCAGTGGTCTAGTACTTCGTACGTGCTTTTTGAATGGATTAAAGGGAGAAACAATGATAATAATAGTGGAGAGGTTCGGAAATTATTTGCAGCATATTCAGGTCTCTCGCTTCTGTTGGTGTCTGAAGAGTGTTTCACGAGCTCGGTCATTTCGTATCCCCACATTGCCACACCGTACTCATTCAGAAATTCAAGTAGCTGAAGCCTCTTGCACGGTGACCGGGACACAAACTTGCGGGGCAATGAGATTGATAGGGGTCTGGAACAGAGGGATCATACAGTCTACTAAGACTCAGTAAAGCAGCTAGTCTGGATTGTCGCAAGTCAAGCCACAATTGCTTGAAGTGTTAGATTTCCAATTCGATTTTGCGAATCTCGTCCTGATTTTGCCAACCTGGGACTAGGTTCACGCCTTCAACTTTGGCTCAGTCTCGATCGACACTCTCGACCTCCGCACTCCACGCGTTCTCATTCGTTGTCCCTCCTGTTGACACCGAAATCAAGAGTGCAGCAAAAAGAATCTGACGACACAGCGACCAAGAGGGATGTCGTTGCCTCTTCCTGCATCCAAGCGAGATCACTCATCCCTGGACTAGTGCCTTAGCAGTCAAAATCTGAAACATACCACTACACCGGTTCGTCCATTGTCGATATCTTTCTATCAATCTCATTTTTCCCTCCTACATGTCAGGGGGAAGCTGACCATTATGTCAGGACCATTGTGTCTCAAGGGCTCTTCAACCGTCCACTCAGGGCGATAGTGGGTGGGGAGCCCACCGCTTGGAAGTGGTACCTGGGACTCTGGGAGACTGCGCTCGTTTGTCTGTTGGAATTCTAGGCTGTCCACTCGAATTTCTTCGCTTGTCGCTCGCGGCAGTCTCAGACCCTCACTGGAACTTGTCCGAACGCCGCCACTTCATCGCGCAGCCAGCAGCGTACCAGATCTCTTCTGGAAGCAGCTCCCGTGGGGCCCGTTTCGGTCAGATTGGTCTTCCTTTGAGACCTGCCGACTGTGGCTCTCAGCCGATTGCCCCTTGCCCTGTGGATGGTGGGACACCTGGCCTGTGCTCGTCTCTGACTAGTTAGCCGTGGAGGCTCAAACATCCTATCGACATCCTGCCCTGGCGCCCAGAGCTGTCGCACCCTCAGATTTGCCTCCGTCTACTCATTAAAATTTTGCCAGCATGGAGCCCTCTCCTGGCTATCCAGAATCTCCTATGGAACCAGATGACGTTCTCTATCCGTGCAAAGGCTGTGGAGAGGTGCGTAAACGAGCGTCAGAGCGGGCTGCAACCGTGCCTCGCCGCTTGGTCGGGGCGTCAGGGCTGACACGTAACTCACAGATTCTGGAAGAAGGCAAGGCATTTGAACTGGGTATGCATCACACGTATGGGCGTCACCTTGAGAGATCGCTATACTGATTCTCTACCAGCTGGAAATCGGTGGCACATCGACTGTTTTAGATGCAACACCTGCAGCACCATCCTCGACTCCGACGCAAACCTCCTCCTCCTGGGTGATGGCTCACTCATCTGCAACAATTGCACATATAGCTGCAGTGTCTGCAACGATAAAATCGAAGACTTGGCTATCCTCACAGGCGACCAGGCATTCTGTGCAAATTGCTTCAAGTGCCGGAATTGCAAGAGGAAGATCGAAAATCTCAAATACGCAAGGACATCGCAGGGCATATTTTGCATGGAATGCCACGAATCACTGATGCAAAGACGGAGAAAGAAATCACAAAGGAATGCTTCAAGCCGGCACAAGACCCCCCCGCAACCAAGCAGTAACAGCACAATGCTCTTGGACAAATCACTACCCTCCCTTCCTCCTAGCGCGGTCGACCGCAGCGCTGCCTGGGCGCCAGAGACAGACAGTCCCATATCAGAGCAATATTCGGAGACACCTGCAGAACCCCCTGTTCCTCAACGCTCGAGACCCTCGAACTCAAGATCAAGATCGGATCACGGAACTCCTGAGATTTCCCGCTCGCAGAAAAGACCTCAATATTTGCGCTCCCAGTCTTCCACAAGCGAGAAGCGCAACAGAGCAAATTCTCAAGATGAGGATCGCAAAGGTAGGTTGCTGCTCACAACTTGCTCGCTCAGCAAATACCCTAACCTGTTCAGAAAATCTCGCACCCCCCAGCCTACAACCAAATGAGCGGAACTCCACCTATTCAGACAGTTCAAGAAATGGCGAGGACTTCTTCATACCGATGAAACTAGACCCAAATACCGCGCCGGGCCCATCCCCCATAGCCCGAAGAGAGAATAATGAGGCAATTCGCAGCCCTCTGCCGCCTGAAAGTAAGGGCACAAAGGAATATACGAACGGGAAAAACGGGGCTGCTCGAAATAGGAATAACGAACAAGAGCCTTCTCAGAGACTTCCCCCCGCAGATTCCGCAAACGGTTCTCGGAACTCCTCGCAGCCAAATAGCCCTCACATCGCAAACCAATATCAAGATCGCGGCCGTCAGGTATCTTCCGACGTCGCGGCAGAGTCGGGTCGCAAAAAGTTTCACAACGCCAACAATCATATTATAAATTCTTTAGCCAAGGAGCCCGTTCGAGAAGCATCCGCAGGCGAGTCTAAGCCTCGGCGCAACGGAGACAGTCAACAGAATGGGCGGTTTATGCTGCAGGAAGTACCAAAAAGCAAGAAATCCGAGAAGAGGAATTCAAAATCGGACGCACAATCACAGATGACTGATCCGTGGGGCAAAGGAGTGCAAATGGGCGAAGCCTCAGACAAAGCCAATTCCCAAGTCAAGGAACAGCAGATCACACTGCCTCCGACCGAGTCACCCGATCTGTCAAGATCCGATACCACTCTTAGCGGATCTCCAATAGAGACTCATAGCTCACGAGCTCACGCCCCCAATGACTCGCACCCGGCAACGTCAAAAACAACGCTGAAGAATGTGCCCGAAAGAGGGGACTCCTTGGCTAAATCCGCACAGCACCCGCCACCGAGACGAAATGGTGATATGGGATCCTCCAGCAAGCTCTCCAGCTCCGTCACAGCCACGGACGACCCATATGAGAAAGCCGCTTCGGCGCCGGCAACAACGACGCAAGCCATAGGGCACTCTCTTCCCCCGAAAGACCACCCGAAACCCTCAGACTCGCCTCCTCGAGGTCATCTCACCGAGAATCTACCCCATCCTCCGTTGCGAGCCAAAGAGCGATTGGCATTCCAGCAGGAGGACTCTAGCGATTCCTTCACCGCTCCGAGAAATCCTCCTCACCCACCACCTAGCCGAAACAAGAATGACTTGTCGAGCCTTCGAAATAGTGATCACGTTCCCTCTCCGGGCCTACCTCGTTTTGCTGAGAAGGAAGATGCTTCAGTGGATGAAGAGACCTCTCGAACGCTGAGTCCTGAGGGCCAGCAGGAGCAAGGAGGATTCCTTCGCCGAGTGTCGCACTCTGTCCGTCACGCCAGGAGCTACAGTGACAGGGGCATCAGGCAATCGAAAGAACACAAATGGGGGGTTCCGAAGTCTCCGATGATTGGCTCGAACAGCCCTTCGTTTGCTCATGAGTTCAGTAGCCCAATAGCTTCCTCTCCGGAAAGCAAAAGAGACGATGTGGAGCGCCTCAAACGGGAGCTTGAAGCGGAAAAACAGAAGAGCGCGGAGTTGGAGGCTGCTTTGGATGCCAAGAGTAACATCAAGAAGATGAATTCTGAGCTGAAGGAGAAGCGATCTACGATGGTTGTCTTGGATACGCAAAAAGAGATTGTTGTGCGCGAGCTCGAGGTTTTGACTGACCATATCGCCGCAGCAAAGAGGAGCCGGGAGCCATTGGATGTGCCCAAGCTCGGTAATGATGTTCTCCAAGAATTCGCCGAAAACCTGCGGACATTGAGGGAATCATTCCAACCCCAGATAGAGGAGCTTATTCAACGCAGAAATGATCTTTCCGAGGAGGTTTCGAAGTTCGACCAAAGGAAAGACAAGAGTATGCAGGAATTCGAACAATTGACGGTCAAAAATGCTCAACTGGCCGACCTCAACAACCAGCTCGTTCATCAGATACAAGAGCTATACAAGGCCAGTGCAGGTCCTGCTTTGGATGTATCTCAGCCACCGCCGATCGGTCTGGGCGTTTACAATGCCCAGGCCAGCAGGGACAAAGTCCCCCTCTCTACGAGTGCTCGGGAGCAGCGACCATCCATTACAGAGAGTAATTTGACTGGTAGTACCGCGGTTCCTGACCAGGATATCGATTCGACGGCTTATCTTGCAGCACCGCAAGTTGTCAACATTCGCAAAGCCCAGCCTCCCAAGAAGTTCAACTGGAAGAAAGGGGGACAGAACGTCGCCAAAGGGGTCAAAGGACTTAAAGGCGCATTCTCAAGTGATGGAAATAGAGCGCAAAGAGAAGGTCAGCTTGGAACGGAAGGGATGCCATATGGCTCGATGTCTCAGCAAGAGACTCCAAGGACGGACAGCTACTCCAAGACCCCTGGTCAGGATCGAGGGCCGGGATTCAGTGGATTCTTCGGAAATCCAAAGGGTCGACCGCAGCAGTGGAAGAATTCGCCAAACAGCAGTTACCCGGCTTCCAACAGCGACGGGCCACCACGTAAGCTTATGGTCCTGAAGGTTTCTTACTTGCATTATTGACGGTGAATAGCACTGTTTGGCTCCGAGCTTGAGGTTCGTGCCGAATTCGAACATTCCAATATTCCTGGTGTAGTCATGCGCTGCATTCAGGAAGTGGAAGCCAGAGGTACGTGATCTAAACGTAAGATGTTCCTCCTTGCAATTTCTGACTCCACATAGGCATGGACATTGAAGGCATCTATCGCAAATCTGGCGGCACCGGCCAAGTCCAAGTAATCAAAGAGGGCTTTGAGCGCAGCAACGACTATGACATATCAGATCCGGATCTCGACATCAACGCGGTGACTTCGACCTTGAAACAATATTTCCGAAAGCTTCCGACACCACTCATAACTTATGAAGTGTACAACAAAATGCTTGAGCATGCCACCCTGCAGCAAAATCCCGACATTGACCCCAGCCATCCAGCTCATCCAAACAATCCAAATAACCATGCTTTCAGAGTCAGGAACATGTCTTACGCCGTCGGCGATCTACCGCCACATCACAGGGATACGCTTGAGGTTTTGGTATTTCACCTGGCAAGGGTTATAGAACAGGCCGCCGAGAACCTCATGACGCCCCAGAACGTGGCTGTGGTTTTCGCGCCGACAATCATGAGGCCGGAAAGCCTGACTAGGGAGATGGTAGACACCCCGCTCAAGAACTCGGCCGTGCAATTCTTGATCGAGAATTGTCAGGAGGTGTTTTTGGCAGGGAGGAACAGTGGGGACGGGCGTACCGAGAAAAGTGCTTAGAGACGCAACGCTTTGATCATCAGAAGCGTGCACGAGGCTGGCTTGGGCAAAGGCGATGGTTTGCAAGAAGGTTCTTTCTTCTTTGTTTTCAGATTATACCCCCTCATTGCCAACGCCGTCGCCGCTGGGCGGCTTGGTGATTACTACGACGCTTGGGTTTTGCAGCAATTTGAGCGGGAGTTGTGTAAGAGAGGGAGGCTTTGGGGCACACGGATGGCTTCTACATGCCAGGGCGGTCGGTGTTTGACAAGCCGGTTTTTTCATTCACGACGCCTCTGACCACAAGGTGCAGGGCCTACACATTACGATCTACTTCTGAAATATTGGCGCCGACGAGGCTGCGCAGTAGTGTATCTTGGAGATTGGGATAATTGCCCGACTTCCTCTAAGGACTCGGGTTGTACATAGTTAACAATATATCCCATTTTCCTTGCGCTTCCATTGTCTGCGTTCATCTTATTGTGGGTCAGTGAAGGCATCCCGGATCTACTTCTCATCCCTGCATATCTTACTCCCCGACCGACGTCTACAAGTCCGGCGGTTTTGTACCTGATCGAGCCATCTCAATTTCGACGAATCTTGGGGAAAGATTTATGTTGAGCTGCGGGTAGAGCTGTGTGTTTCTGTGAACTTGGGCCAGTTCCACCAGTCTAATTGGTGGACGGCCAACGGATCCTACCGCTCCAGAGAACGTCATCCTGCGCCGTCTGACAAGCCATCAAGGCCATGCCGCTAACATCACATCCCATGCTTCTCTCAAAGAAGAGACAATTCATCATCGCATAAACCTGAAAAGGAAACCCCAAATTTAACGTCCCACTTGCCCCCTAAATCCCTTCATCCACCATGCCCTCCCTTCCCCCCCACCTCCTCGCCCTCCTCTTCTCCTTCGAACTCCTCCTCGGTGGCCAAGCCCGCCTCCCTTTCTCGCCCACCCCATCCCTCCAATCCCGCGCCATGGCCAAAGCCGACGGTCTCGCGCGTAGCCTATCCTACATCAACCCCCTCGATCCCATCACGCTGACAAGACTGTTCGGATGGCTGATGTGCGGCGCGGGCGTGGCTGTCGCGGTGCCCGTGCCGGCGATCAGGGTTGCGGGGGCGGTGCTGGGGGGAGGGATCGCGGCGGTGGGGGTGTGGAGTCAGTGGTATATGGGGGTGGCGTATTGGTTGCCTGTGGTGAATGTGGCGTTGGCGGGGGGGGTCTGTTGGGTTGGGTGAGGTTTTGTTGTGGGGGGCGTGGTTGGGGGGGGAAGGGAAGGAGGGGGGGGTGGTGGGTGGAGGAAATCCCCATCACGGAGCATATCAACGTTCGAATGGGCTCGTGACAGTAGCCTTACATGCAGGGACAAGTACGCTATCTGCAGGGTCTTCAATATGCATGTGATTGGCTAGAAAGGATCCAGAACACGTGATTTTCTTGAAATGACCTCATCTGGCAGATGCAAAAAGGAAATGTGGTAATTTGCACTCTCACTGACGACCAAGGACGAGAATATCCGTGCAGTGTCCCTTGGTCATATGAACGTATCCAAGTCCTTGTAGCGGTGGATGTTCAGTGTTCGCCCAGCTCGAGTGAGACGTTGCAACTCATTCTTAGGATATTACCAGTGATAGGACTTGAGTGTTTTAGCTAGGCAAGTCATATACGCTAACCGTCGTGGATGGATCGACCGGCCGCATTCATGGTGTTACGTGGCATGCAAGCTGTACAGCGTGGTCCACATTGATCACTCATTCGAATGCGCCACGGGTGATCATGTTACCACGAGGACCATTACAACTCCAACCGTAAGCGGTGGCCACTTGCCAACTCTGACATCACAAAATGGAAATGGAGGGAGTTCGTATCTTTTTGCTAGAGAGCATTTTACCATCAAAACGTATCCTCTTCAAGAAGACCACCGCGATGAGCAACCACGCTGGGACTATCGTCCAGGTCATCAGTGACATTACCACCTGCTGTGAGTAGGAGATCTTCGACGATCCGTTTCGAGGCTTCGCGCGCTGTGATGTACTTAGAAGGACATTCTTCAAGATTCTATAGGGTTGGGTACCTGGAGTCCTGACGAGTCGGCCTTGTGGCACATGAAATTGCATCGTTTTCGGAGGGCTCATTCCGGCTCCAACATCCTCATCCTCTTCGCTGTCGCTATCCCAGAGATTCTCCTTGCTTTTCGCCGGCCTTGAAGTGTCTTTGACAATCACTTCAGCCCGACCTCCTCCTTCCTTTCGTCCTTTGGCCGGCGTGAGGACGCTGACGCCAGGGATCCTGCCTCGTTTCGCAGGAGAGCCGAAGATCTCGGTGTGCAATTCGGGGGCTGCTATTGCCGGACTGGAGTCCAGATCATCCTCGGCGGGCGCCTCTGATTTGTCTTTCCTCGCAGTACCCGGCCTTGGCGTCTGACTTGATACCTTGGGTCCATTGCGATATGGAAGCTTGGCAACACTATGAGGTGTTGCTTGCAATCGCCAATTCTTATCAAGCACACGGTGGAGAAGAATGTCATTTGCAGGTGTTTTATGCGCGGTATGAGCGCTCGTTGACGGGGGTGCAAAGGGTGAGGACTGTGGCTCGTCAAAGCCTTGCAGTGAGCCGTCCTGGGCGCGGGGGGTGGATGGGAGGGTCGACTCCGACAGAGAATACTCCGGAGCCGGTCCAGTACCACGTTTGGTAGATTCAGAAGGCGAGAGATTTGACATGGCTGAGGCTTGCTCTCTAGAGCCTTTGGCTTGTTTTTGCGCGGGGCGAGGTGTGCTTTGGGTAGGGGATGGAGAAAAGGATTGGCTGTCATAGGTCTGTCCATTGGACTGAGGAGTCACCGTTGGATCGTCATGAGTGTGCGGAGGCGAGGTATATGTGGAGGTAGAGGGGGTAGTGATCGATGTTGCATCTTCTTCCGTCGCACTTTCATCCTCTATGGGAGATTCTTCATATCCAGACAGTGAAACATTGGCACTCGCTTCAAAGAATTGTTTCCAGAACTATACTCTGCGCGTAAGCTCGGGGTAAGGAAAGGAGAAGCGGCTCGACACACCTTTGATCCCTCCCACACGTTCTTGGAGTGCTCGGCATATTGATCGACAATTGGCAAAATACTTGTAGTGACAACCCGATGCGCTCGGCTGAAGTTGTGGTCGATCTCTGCAGGTCCAATATCAACACGCTTATCCTTTGGACTGCGAAGCGTCTATTTGCTGGGGGACGAACCCTGAAGGGTCAGAGTGATGGATTGCTCCAACTTCTCCAGCTCTTCGGTCAAGGTCAGGTTCCGCTGCGCTGCAGTGCTCTGACGTGCCATTTGGCTGACTGAACTTTTCGAAGTACAAATCGTGGAATCTGAAGTGAATCCGTTTTAATGCGACCAGAAGAGTGAATGCCTGAAGTGTTTTGGGATTTCGCGGTCGCGTTCAGGGCGGCCTTTTTCCGCCCTACCAGCCTGTGCGTCACTTCTCCAGAAAATTTGTGTGGGTTTGTGCGAGATCGGACTTGATATCATGGAGTGAATTAACAAAACAACAGCAACCATCAACTCACCCAGAGCCAAAAACTACACTCAAAATGCAAAAGATATTCGGCGGCAAGTCTGGCAAGTCAGTGTCACCCTCAATATAGTCAAATCCTTGTCCGGCTCACACTCAGTTGTAGGAAGGCCCTGCTCTTAGGTGCCGGTTTTGTTGTCAAACCAACGCTCACCCATCTTTCTCAAAATGGCGTCGATATCACTGTTGGTACGCCAATACCCCTTTCGATCTACGATCAGCTTCAATTGATATCTCCAAGCTTGCCGAACTCTTGAGAATGCCCAGAAGATATGCAAAGATGTGAAGAACGCAAGACCCATATCATTGAATGTTGAAGATGAAACGGCCTTGGATACGGAAGTCAGCAAAGTCGATGTCGCGATCAGTCTGATCCCCTATACTTACCATGTTTTGGTCATCAAATCTGCCATAAGAAAGAAAGTGAATATCGTCACAACCTCTTACATCAGCCCTGCAATGCAAGAGCTCGAACCCCAGATCAACGAAGCTGGCATCACTGTCATGAATGAGATTGGCCTTGATCCGGGTATCGATCATTTGTATGCCATAAAGACCATCGCAGAGGTTCATAAAGCCGGCGGCAAGATCAACTCATTCCTCAGCTATTGTGGTGGCTTACGTATGTGCCTTTCCCCCAGTCTTTACTCCTTGTAGCAATCTCACAGACCGCCCAAATGCCATAATTAAATTGTCCCGAGACATATTTCGAGACCCTGTTGTCCTCCTATAGAGAGATGCTGATTCCAAAATGATTGTCCAGCCGCCCCAGAGGCTAGCGACAACCCCCTTGGATACAAATTTTCCTGGTCTGCTCGTGGTATGCTGTTGGCTTTGGGCAATACGGCGAGGTTCCTTCAAGACGGCAAGATCAAGGAGATACCCGGAAAGGATCTCATGGCCTCGGCCAAACCATACTCAACCGGTTATGCGGGCTACGCTTTTGTCGCCTACCCGAACAGGGACTCTGCCCCATTCCGTGAGAAGTACAACATCCCCGAAGCTCATACCGTCATCAGGGGGACGTTGCGCTATGCAGGAAACCCGGAGCTTATCAAAGTACTTGTCGATATTGGTTTCCTTTCACAGGATACTGTAGATTGCCTGAAACCATCCGATGAGCCTGTCACTTGGAAGGAAGCGACAAAGAAAATCCTTTCAGCAACCTCGGCCACTGACAACGATCTCGTTTGGGCCATCTCCTCCAAGACATCCTTCAAGGACACTGACCAAAAACATCGACTTATGGCTGGATTGCGCTGGATTGGCCTCTTCTCCGACGACCACATAACCCCACGTTCAACACCATTGGATACGTTATGCGCAACCCTGGAAAAGAAGATGGCATATGCAGAGGGTGAGCGAGACCTGGTGTTTCTACAACATCGATTTGAAATCGAACACGCCGATGGTCAAAAAGAAACTCGCACTAGCACTCTTTGCGAGAATGGCGACCCAGCAGGCTACTCAGCAATGGCCAAGACAGTGGGTATTCCGTGTGGAGTTGCTGTCATGTCGGTCTTGAAAGGCCAGCTGAGCAAGGGCTTGCTCGCTCCCTACTCGGAAGAAATCTGCGAACCTCTACGGACCGAGCTGAAAGGTTATGGCATTGAGATGATCGAGAAAACCGTCGCTTGAGACGCGAATTCGCTCGGCCTTCTCTACCTGATTAATGTATGAACGATTTTGATTTGCAGGTGAACATGAGTCTTCAGTCGGATAGACCTTTGTTCGTCTTCTAAGAATCAGTGATCATCATTCTCCTCTACGTGCCTTTTCACAATTTTCTCTCTTCTTGTTGCATGTTAGCACTCACGGTAAATCGATTACTTTCGTATCCTTCCCCTTCTCAGATTGAAACGAATATTGCCTTGTCTTTTCTCTCACGTATAAGGACTAGCTCTACGAAGGAGACAATTTTTCGTGGTACCGAATATGTGGAAAGTTTCGTGCTCCGGAGCACAATGATTTTCACAGGCCCTTTAATCACTGTGCGTGATAATAGCTCACACTCACACATCTCGGGATGGCGTCGCGGAAGCTGAAGGCAGCAGCAGCCATGGCTGTTTAACTTTGCACAGATTCCCCTACAGCAACCGGGATCTTATAGAAATATCTTCGCGCACCCAGGTCTTTCAGGATCTACATACTATATCAGCTCCTCACTTTCCTGCTCCAGGAATTTGTATTGATATACAAATCCCCAAACCAAGCCGACCTCTGTTCTGCCCTTGCCCTTCAACGTACCACGTACCAGTAGTAATCCTGCCCCTATCTTGCACGTTCCCCGTCTAAACCATTTGACTAACCGCGACCAAACGAAGAAGATCCTCAAAAGGTAGTCGAGATGTTTCTCTGTGCCATTGGCCTTGTGGTTGCGCTGGTGCTGTACTGCTTCGCAACCACTCCACCAGATCCGCCAGCTTACCCAATCAACCCAACTGTCCCCTGGTACAAATGCAATCATCCCGGGACAGAGGAAGTGTCGGAGCAGTATGGCCAGACCGTCCGATCCTTCCGCCACTGTCTCAACGAAGATCAATTCTTCAAGAACTCCATGTGCGACCGAGACGTCAACCCGCAGGCCATCAAGATGCGTTGCATGAACAACACTTACCTGCCCCTGCCTGATTCCCACGACTTCGATTGGTGGTACGGCAAGTGCCACGACGACGAGGTCTGCGTCGACGATACAGGTTTCTCACCCTGGCCGCTCAAACTATCGGGCAACTTCAAGCCGGACTCGGTGGCCCGGTGTGTCAAGCCCGCCGACACGGCCGTCGTCTGGTCGACCAACAACGCCAAGGGCAAGCATCGCGCCCGATGGAACATGATTGGCCAGGACGTGAACTACACCCGCTTGGACTATACCATCACGGTGCACTTCTTCGGGCAAGACTTCAGGACGAATGGCAATCTGATGCACGGAGATCTTCGAGTCCTGGATAAACGCGGACTAACCGTCGAGACGGAAGAGCGTTTTATCGTAAAATCACTTGAAGAAACAAAGACCTATGTAGGCCTTACCGGCTTGCGCAAGGGGTGGCACCAGTTCGAGGTCTGGGTTGATCATGTGCCCAAGTCATATGGGTTTGCATTTACGATCATCAACAAGTATGCCGATTGATCGCAAGGGTCATTTGAACATTGTTTTTCTTTGTGGGGGGCATACACGGTGTTGGTTGGGATGGGTCGGCGTTCTTCTGCCAGAGTGCATATCATGAATTCTGGACCAGTATTGGGTCCTATCAAGTTGAAAGTCCTCGTCGTTTCATCGAACCACAATCATCCATTTGCATCCTCTATATCTTGAAAAGGTACACGTCAGTCTTTGGAAATATCAAGCCAACGGGTCCTGATGTCTTCGGTACGTTTGAACTCCCTTGCTTGCGGCTGAACATGCCATATGTCCTTAGGTGAGTAAGCATCGACGTCACAATATCTTCAACAGCGCATGCATAGGTGGCTGGTCCCATGAAACAGCATTCGCATCCCGGAGCCTCCTAGTGCCAGTACATTGTAAGTAAGTTGACGGTATGTTGCGTTGCATGATGTACTCTATAAGTTTAGCGTTGCCATTCTTTCCTAGCCCCTCAAAATATCCCGAAGCAAGTCGATGATACCAGAGCGGCCGAGAAGGCGGTACTTGCGCAGGGTGAGACATTGCGAGACCAATCTAAGACTGCAAAACGGCTGCTCGCATTGGGGAACAGTACAAAAAAGCGAACTTCATGTGACCCGAGACCACAAGTATATACGGTCGCCTGTGAGACATGCTGAGTCGCCAAGGCGACTGTTTGTAACGGCTATGAAAACTTCATCAGACCGACATGGCCAGGAGCCTCTCGTTCATTTTGGATTGAAACAGGGGCTGTCCGAGCAAGGGAACACGGGATACTGGCGAGACGTGAGCGGTAAGTACGCGGCTGGCAGCATGCAAGCACCTTGCAATGTAAGTGTCCATGTACTCTGTTACCATGAGAAATGACAATTCTTCAAGGCAGCTTCCGACGGGTGACGAAGATGTACTGCTCCCAAATGCTAAACTGCTAGGCGGTCTCGTTTCTATTTTTGAAAACCTAAGGCCCATCTCCTCGTTTATGACTTGCATTATCACCGTTTGATTGGTGATCAGACCGAGATCACATAATGAACGGTAACACAGAATACAGCCAATCATACGTGGTGACAGCGGCTGACGCGGACCCGTGGGGATCGAATAAATCTTAGTCGCTTCTGGCGCTGACGAGTGACGAGACTAAAGCTGAAAGTAGTACATCTGACCTAGCTCCAGTCTACTTCATACTTGCGGTCCAATCCACGATGACATGCGCCGAAGCAGTCGCCAGTCCAATTTCTAAGAGGCCTGCCCATATGCACTATGGTGGCGAAGGGATCCTTTGAAGATACATAGACAGGTCTATTATTCAATACAACCAGAAGGCTCATCTCCGGTTGAGAGGTAAGTCCCCCGCCATCCTGCGCTGAGGTTTCCAAAATTCCTTCTTGGCGAAAGATCATTCATTAGATCGAGAGTCCTGGTCTATGGTACGGAGAATACATTTGCTCAAATGCGATCCGGCCGCTTCAAAGGCATGTGTCTAATGCGCAATCAATCTTGGGGCTCTTCAGACTTCCACTTCTGCAGAGATAATCAGCGATTTGCTGTCTACAAAGTCGCACATAGCATTGTCGCAAATTTCTCTGATTGGCAGAGCGATATGCTTGAGCCAACAAGGGAAGATATCAGCATGAGGAACAATGTTGAGCAGCATCCAAATCGTCGATTGCCAACTCGAAGTCCTTTGCGGCGCAATAGGGTACCGATCTTCATGTTTGAATATCGTGACATTGCAGGTCAGTTTGAAGCAGCATTTGGTTGGCAAGAATCCTCCGAACGAGAAGCACTCTCTGCAATATCTTGCGACCCTCTTGCGAGATGGAAGACTGATAGTTCGGCCACGATTATGGTAGTGGCAGAGGTCAGGGACTTTGATAGGTAGGTTTTAGAAGGATTCGAAGGCTCGAAGGGTAGGACTAGAAGGAAGTGGCTAGCTTAGCTGTTCCATTTGGATCAGCGGCTTGAGATAGCGGTAAGATAAAATCGGATCGTTGTCATTTATATCTAAGCGGATCAACGATCACTACACCCTCCCATCGCTGATCGCTCATCCGTCCAAGACCCCCCTGTTCGAGAGGTTCCCGTTCCCCGCGTTTTGGTTTGGATGGCCCGCAAGAACTGCAACAGCCTCCACACCATCGCCCCGAGGCCCCTTGGGCTTAGGCCTCCTCCGTCGTTATCTGTATTATGGTCAGATACCTTGCCTAGGTCGCAAACTTGGCTGTAATTTTCATCTACACGCTACATCGCTTGCGCTTCCCCCTCCAGTCCATGTCTTTCTCTGTGTCTTCCTCTTCTCTACATATCTGGGTCATCGTTGTGGGCACAAGCGAATGATATCGCATCACTGCACATTGCTGGACCACTACTTGACGAACAAACACTTTGGACGTTCGACACGCCAACAAATTTTCCGCTGGGCGTCTACCTCCACATCATCCCCAAATCGACCGCTGGTACTGAACCGGCCATTTGTTGAAATCTCCAATACATCAATCTCGCTCTGCAACACATATAAGAGGACGCCCTCGTCCAAATTTGTCCGTGCATCACGCAAATTCGATCTGCGTGGGAAGATAAGAACGGCGCAGTCCACAACCTATGCCTCCATCACGATAATTCGGCAGTACCATCTCTACCTTCATCGCAATCGTGTAAGCGTGCGCAGGCGCGCACCCAACCGCCAAGATGGTGAATCCACCGCAGGGGACAACGAGCGACGAAATCAAATACTCGCTCGGGACATTCATGGCAATCGCTGCCTTTACGGCCGTTGCTTGGTACAATGTTGCCGAATTAAACATCCAAGTGTTCCTCACCTTCAAGAGACATCGTGGCTTGTATTTCTGGTCTCTTCTGATTACCAGCTACGGTTGCGTGCTGCATGCCCTCGGCTTCTTGCTCAAGTTCCTCGTACCCGCCACGAATATATACATCTCTATAACAATCATAACCATCGGCTGGTACTCCATGGTGACGGGTCAAGCAGTCGTGCTCTACTCACGTCTCCACCTGGTCGTGCGGGAGCAACGGGTCCTTCGAGGGATATTGGCCATGATCATCGTTGATGCCATCTGCTTCCACATTCCTACAACCGTTCTGACGTATGGATCCAATACGCCAAACCCGCGTCCGGATTTTCTAAGAGCCTTCAACGTGGTTGAGAAACTCCAGATGACTGCCTTCTGTCTTCAGGAATTCGTCATCTCGGGCGTCTACGTGTGGGCTACTATCAGTCTGCTCAGACCGGTCTATCATGGTCGGACACGCAAGGTCATGACCCAGCTCATCTGGATCAATCTGATAATCATTCTCATGGATGTTGGCCTTCTTGCCGTTGAATACTCGAATTTGTATGACATCGAGGCGACACTGAAAGCTATGGTATACAGCATCAAGTTGAAGCTCGAATTCGCCGTGCTGAACCAGCTCATGACTCTGGCTAATTCGTCCGTCAACAATCACCAAAACCTGCACGTTGAGGATGGCGCAGAAAAGGGTGCCAATGCACCTACTGGTCGCTCGAAGTCAACCGAGTACATTAGCCACAAGTACCAGAAGCCAGCCAAGAAGCAACCTCATCAACGCCCGCCTTTAACATCAGGCTTGCAAAAGTCGCGGTCCACCTCCAACATGCCTCATGCAAGAAGCTCCTCATGTGCGCCTCATCACCGGAATCGATTCCAGTGGGTCCCTGACCTTGACAGGAATGCCTACCTTGGAACGAAGCACGTCGAGCACGTTGAGCATAAAAAGCCCGAGCTCAACATCTACACGAATCCCGCGGCATACCACAAGTCAGGACAGAGTGTCTCAGATGGAGACCCCACGCATGATGGACTAGGAGGACTCTCTGACTCACCGGTGCTATCACCAACCCTCACCGGCACGACACTAGACGCAGGGCACCCACCGGCTATTGGCCATCGACGCGCACGACCGCCGCCAGGCCTTCAGCTTGACAGGTCCGTTGCGCCGAGTGGTGTTTTAAGGAGTGAACGACCGAGTGTTAGCGATTGGGCTCATGGGCCGGACAGTGAGCCCAGTCCCTGCAGCGACGAAATACGCCTTGATCCGTACGAAAGATACCCCAAAAGCCCTGGTAGCGTGAGGAATGGTAGGCAGATGGCCAATCGGAGTGTGAGGGAATTGGACTTTATGACGAGTGCATTGGAGGAATGATCAAATGATTTCGCAATAAGGGCGATGGCGTTGGAGACTCTATGTACAGGCAATTTGGGGATGATGAGCCTACGATCTACGTATGGCGCCTTCGGTGCATGGCGTTGGGTAAGCCGCCTTGCGAGGCGAGTTAGATATCCCCTGCCAGTCGTCCTGCCTACTGGACTTCCAGTCCTGATCCGATCTTGGATACACAGAATACATTTGTGATATACTCAAGCCAGATGACCTGATCAATGATCAACGCTGTTCACTAGCCAGAATCCCTCTAACACCGGCTTTTCCATTACATGCAGCCTCTCAAATCGTCTCACGACCTTCGAACGAACCTACTCAATGTTCTAGTCCTCTTGAATCTTCAATTTCTTCACCTTACTTTGATAATGACTTCGATGACCATCTCCCCCTTGTTCAGCGCCAGGACGGTTTGACCGCCGTGGTCGAATATGTAAGTAGTATCATTCAGTCGTACATCTCAGGCCAACGGTTTTACGCCAAGGCTCGACCTCACACAAATTTGTCTTTCAACCTCATCTGGCCTTTCGATTCTACATGGTATTGAGCAAAGATGCGTTTGCCATCCTCCTGATTGACAGTGTAAGTAATGCTCTTTCTCTCGGGCTGAACCTTTGACATTTCGATTTTATTTCCAAATGATGTTATAATTTGCGATTGACTCTTTCGTCCGGAGGCTCTCGCCGGAGCTCTCAGATCGGAGGAAGAATGTATGATATTCGATCTTACATATTCTGATAGACCCTCATGTTCATACCTATCTTGATTGCGATGCTCTCACAAATTATGCTCACGTCATTCTCAACAGGTCGTTCGACGACTTTGGCGCACACTGTGGGTCGTTCATGAACGGACATCACCACGAAATCCTTCCAGGTTAGTGCATGTCTACTTCTTTGCTTTCTATACTCGTCCCGTGATTATAAACATATGCACTAGATAGTACGTGACTCCTTTGGAGTATGAACATACTTATTCTCACCAAGATCAATGAGGGCACTTTCCATGTCAACCTTCTATGGTTATGATGATCTTCATGATCTTAACTGACATATCTGCCAGGTGGTCTGATACCCCGTATTGGCTTTTGGTAACGCAACCTCGCGAATCCAATAGCTCATCTGTGTTGCCGGGGACGCTGGAAAAAGTAGGTTATTACAAAGTACTGCCGCAATGGAATCTCCGGTTGTGAAGGCGACCGTCCAGTCTGCTTTCATTACCGTCTGTTCCTGCTTAGTGGCTCATTTCATGACGCCGGAGAACCCTCCGCATTATGTCTCTCTCATTCTCTATGGAATCTTGGCCACGCCTCCGAATTTCTGGTGGCAGCAAATGATCGAGCAATGGTTCCCCGGATACACAGTGAAGAAAGTTGAGGTTGATGACGGCGGGAAGGGCGTAGAAGTTGAAAAGATATTAAACGTGAAAAACACGGTCATTAAAGTGATACTCGACCAGACCGTTGCTGCTCTGCCCAACGTCATAGGATATATCGGTGTTACGAGACTACTTAGAGGCGTACCTTTCAATCTCTGCGTAGAAGCAGTCAAGGAGGTAAGAAAGAACCCGCCTGTCGAGAAGTGTAGCCAGTACGCTTATCCAGAATGCAGCAAACCATTCCAGTTATGATTGCAGGCTACAAACTATGGCCTGCTGTGAATGTCATACAACATGTGTTTGTGCCTGTCGAGCAGAAGACGCTTGTCGGTAGTTTGGTCGGGCTGTTCTGGGGAGTTTTTCTTGCGTTAAAAGCTTCCAGATGAAATGTCTCCTCGTTGCCACGTGGCATCCAGCGCTGGGTGGGAAAGAAGGGCCAGACCATGTGCCAACTTCCAAGCTTATCCTTCTCTCAATACTCGGCGACTGAATGCGATTGATGGTCATTTCTAAATTATAAGAAGTATGTCAAGGGGCTGGTTCGACAACCGCGACTGCCGCGTTGAAAGAGCTAGTGTCATCTCTCGTCACCGCGGCGTGGTGTTGAAATGCTGCCAAGACATCGATTCTCTTCAACCTTCAAATAAATGATGGCTCTGCCTTTTCTCTAAGTGGTACCTGCTATCGTATTTGTGCTCCGAGAGCTGTGTAAGGGTCATGTCTCAAGCTCCCCCTTTCCGACAGCGGCCTAATCTGCATCTTGCATTGACGCAATTGACCGGCTCGCCGCGTCGCCCAAATCAGAGCACTCCTTCGACAACGCCACTTGGAACGCCAGGCAGAACTCCATTGGGGACGACAGCGTACTCGCCATTCCGATCTGCAGGCGTGAAAGCTCCTGCTCCCTACAGCAGTACACCGTCCCCCATACTTCGCCAACCTTTACACTCTAGCTCTGACGGCTACACCTGGATCCGCATCAAAAGATATCTTTTCAGTCGGCCTACAGGGCTGTTCCTCATGGTCTTTGCGCTAACAATCTTGTGGTTCAGTGGAGGAAGGGAAGAGATAGATGCTGTCAAGATGAGTGCTAGAGGATTCGGAAAGGATATTCTTCAGGAAAAGCGTATGCAGGACTTCCAATTCTATCCGGCCACCAATCCGAAAATACATGTGAGCGTAACTCAACCGGACAAATCACCTTGGTCTGACCATTGCTAGTACATTGGTCGTTGGACTGCTACCCCCAATCACCTGCGCAAGGACGGAACCTTCCCAGGTAAGGATTACTTCATGCCATGTTTTGTCATTACTGAGCCCCGTCAGGGGTCTATTTCGACATCACGATCCGGAACACCACGTCCTTGTTTCTCGCCCTGCACAACAGACCAAAAATCAAGTCAGCAGACGCGGCCACTCAAACCATGTCTGCTGCTGCGACTCCTTCGAACGGAGCAAAGCCAGGTCATCTCTCCTTTCGCCCCTTTCCTGCTAATCAGCAGCCAGCTCCACCGATTTCTTTGCTCGCTAGACTGGACGATGAAGAATACATACTGCTTCCCAACTCATCTTCACTAGTGTCGGTGTCCAGCCGTACCCTCGCTCAAGATCAGGACCATCACGTGAGGATCGTCGCCCCTATGATTGATGATGCTGGCCGAGGAGTTGTTGAGTTGGAAGGTTTGTGGCTCAGCAAAGGAGGCATGCTGGTCAAGGTCCCTGGTTCTATTCTCAGTGAGGAATACGTTGACGAAGACTCGTTACGAGCAGAAAATCCTATTGTGGGCGAAAAGCATCGCAACAGCCTCAATGAGATTGAGAAAGACGGCGTGAATCGCTTCAGCCATACGCAATTCCATCGTACAAACGAAGACGACCTCCTGGTTGCGGAGAAGCAGCGCAGAAAAGTGCTGGAGGTTATCACGGATTCGCCTGGCTCTTTTACAAGAAAGCGGAAAGCCTTTCGTACTGGAGGCGGTGATGGCTTACTCGCTGGCGTGATGGGTTGGGAATATTTACTCGGGGAGATGTTCAAGGCTGACCACGTGGGTATTGGCGTTGATGGTATGTGCCTTGTTCAGGATTGTATCGGTGGCACCGGCTGTCCTGCCGGCATCGGGGATGTTTTCTTTCGCAGGTAAGACGCCGAGCCGCGTAGATAATGCGGAGTCAGCTAACCAAGCTGCAGTGGACCTTACGGCTCTGAATACTTTGAATACTCCTGGCCATTCTCCGGCTACATTCCGGACGTTCTGGTAGTCATAGGATTGCCAACCAATACCCGAACGCGAGATGCTAATATGCTCGTAGGTCCTGAACCTTGGCGATTCTGATTACACTTCGTTTCTTGACCACCAAGAGCAATACGGATTGTCTTTGTGGGATTTGACAGAGAAATTCGAAAACACCTACGTATCTCTGATCAAAGGAATTCGAAGACTTGGCTATCCTAAACACCCAGCAGTGATTCACAGCGAGCGGCTTGGCTCGCCTGGCACAATCCCAAATGGTTCCCCTGCGACGATTCCAATCTTCGTCATGAGGCCATTGCGCGGACAGATGGAGCAAGCTACTCAGACTGTTGTGGGAAAGCTCAGAATGGACGGAGACAAGTCAGTATTCTGGCTCGACACGTCTGGCTGGTTGGACGCAGACATCGAAGCCGAGAATCCTGGGGACTTCTTCCTAGACGAAAGTGTAAAGCCGCATCGATGGAGATTGACCGAGCAAGGCAATCAAAGGGTTGCAATATTCCTGCACACGCACGTCTGTCGGTATCTCGCACGACTTGAGGATCGGTGCGCATTCTTGCCTCAGGAGGTCTATCAGGGCACGGTGTACGACCCCGAAGAGGCACATCTGAATCAGTTTCTGGAGCAGGAGAAGGAGAGGAAGTTGAGGAAATTATTCTGGGAAGATGAAGACAGTGGAGACGGCGACAACGACGACGTGCAAATAGATAATGGTGATGTCAGGGCGTGAGTTTCGGAATACAGAGACAACAGACTTGAGCATACTGTTGTGTGACGCCTCAATAGTCTACGTTGCCAGACTCTGTATGATATATGTCACTCGATTAAGCAAGCAGCTCCAATGCCGTGATCGAGAACGAATCTGGATAAACATGCATAGAGGTGATGGTTTTCGGCCAAGATCGCCCAACGCTTGGCCGCCTAAATGGGAAAAGTGTGGAAGAGTTGTGTAAAATTGTGGTGGGAGGCACAATAAGTCATAAATCGCTTTTCCCCCCTCCAAACTCAACCATATTTACTCCTGATCTGAGTCATTACAGCAAGTCATTTGCACAGATGAGGCACTGTACATACCGAGTACCTTACCACCCGCCATAAGGCCGCCATCGCTACACGCTCACCCTCTCCTTCCCCTCCCCTCCCCTCCCCCTCTCTCTTCTTTTCTTTCCTCCTCTAAGTCATGGGACGCCCTCAGAATGACTTCCGCCGCAAATCATCCACTGTCCATTATCAAACGTTTCCAACCCCACCTCCGAAATCCAAAGGACAACCTCCCTCCGATACCTCCTCAAATGATGAAGCCTACCACCGTCGCACTTCCTCGCGTGACTCGAACGAGGCTTCCCCACTTCCTATCAAGCAACTCTGCGTGCTCGCAGTCATATCCCTCTCCGAGCAGACCGCCTTGAACAGCATCGGGCCTTACCTCCCTCAGATGGCCGCTACATTTCCAGACGTGAAGGAGGATCAGGTGGGCGTCTATGTCGGCACCATTGCCTCATCCTTTGCCTTGGCTCAATTTGCCACCAGCTTCTTCTGGGGTTGGCTGTCAGATCGGATTGGGCGAAAACCGGTCGTGATCATTGGCACCTTCCTGACGGCCGCGTGTTTTCTCGTATTCGGCTTCGTGCGAACGCTGTGGCAGGCCATCCTGGTGCAGGTAGCGATAGGCCTGGTGAATGGCAATCAAGGCGTCGTGAGTACGTGTCTTGGCGAGATCACGGATCGAAGCAATCAGAGCCGGGCGTTCATCTACCTGCCTGTGATCTATGGCTTGGGGGGCATCACAGGACCTGTGGTGGGAGGACTGCTGGTAAAGAAAGGCGCCCATTTTTCGAGAGAGGATCCATATCCATACTTGAGGCCGAACTTGGTCGCCACTGCGGTCCTGTTATTCGATCTGATCGTCTGCATGTTTTTCCTTCAGGAGAGCCTAGAGGAGGCGAAGAACCTACCCCCGCTGGGGAAACGGGTCGGAAACCTGTTCAGCTGGGTATGGCAATTCGCCAGCTCTACCAGGCCGAGCTATCTGAGAATGAGAATGCCACATGGGTCGAAGAAGCAAGACCAAGGAAACACACCCTTGTTAGAGGATCATGAGAATGACAGCGACTCTGATACCGAGTCGGAGACAGACATGCCCGACATGATACCTCAGCACCACACAGATCTTACGTCGGCCCAGATCTTCAATCGAGACACGGTACTTCTGATGTCCACATATCTCATCTTTCAGCTATCCAACGTTTCATACAACGCCCTGTACCCGATCTTTGGCCAGGCACGCCCGCCCCGGGGGCGTGATCTGTCGCCAGAAGAGATTGGGTTCTCTTTGGCCTTTGCAGGAGCAGCTACGATTCTTTTTCAGCTCGGCGTCTTTGGCAGATTGAGGGACAAAGCTGGAAACAAGGTCACATATAGGGCATGCATTGCAGGCATGGCTGTGGCCTTCATACTGACACCTTGGGTTGGTTATAAGAACATCAAGAATGGAGATGGCGGTATGTCCAGTGGCAAGGCATGGCTGTATATCGAGCTTGGAATCGTTCTCTTGATCAAGTCTCTCGCTGCTGTCGGCTGCTTGACAAGCTTCCTCCTTTTGGTAAGATGGCCACCTTGTTCTTGACGGGCTCCGGCTAACCACCGACCTGCGTAGATCACTAATTCGGCCCCGAATCATTCGACTCTGGGCACATTGAATGGCTTAGCCCAAACGTTGTCGGCAGCTGGACGAGCAGCCGGCCCATTCCTGGCTGGGGGCTTATTCTCCCTGTCATCCCATCTTGAGCCCAAGGGAGAAGCGATGGCCTTCAGTGTCTTTGGCGGTGTTGCGTTCGTTGGTTTCCTGATGAGCTTTGGCATCCGCAGTGAGCAGCTCGAGTCCGACGGGCTGGAGGAAGAAGAAGACAGTGAGGATGACGAGGATGATGACGTAGAACGAAGGTGACGGTAATCCAGGGGACGGCGAAACATTCTGATTCCAAGGCAGTCATTGGGTCTCGGATGAACACTGGAAGATGGGCAATTGTACCTACGGAGGTCAGGGCATTGATAGCGTTGGCGTTGGAGGCGTTTTGCATAAGTGTGACATGTAAGTTCCAGATGACATACAAAGTCTTCGCGATGGTGTATCTCATACCTGAAAAGTTCCTGAGCGAGGAAGATGAGTCTCCTATTGGGGACTCTCAAGTAGTTATAAGGTCTTATGAAAGGGACATGGTAGCGTCGAATGTTTCTTAAAAACGTATGGCTATTCTGCTCCATTTCTACCTAATGTAGTCTTTGAGAACATCTTTCAAATTCCGGCAAATTGGGGTGGATCTTGTGTTATCGCAAGCAGTTAGAGAGGCCGTCTTGCAGATCGGGATTGTCATTCGACTAATCCCAGTGATTATTTCGTTGTCATCAAAGTGTCACGCTACAAGGAAGTTGTTTATCTTTCTCTTGCAACCAAGACTGCTGTACCAGGGAGCTCGAGTCCAGCACAGCGACACGACCATGATTTATTTGCCTCCTCTACGCCGCTTCCTCCTCCCCGTCCTCATCCTCGTCACCTTCGTCGCCCTCTATCGCGGCTTACCCTTCAAAGGCTCACTGCCGTCCATCGTCGTACACCAACCAGCGGCAGCACCGGATGGCATTCATGTGCCAATCAGCTCGCTTCACGAGACTTTGCCGGTCGCCAATGCTTCCAGAAACGACCTGCTACCACCAAATCGATATTTCTTCGATAACGACGGTCATACCAAATATTCTGGCAATGGAACCAAATCGGCTCTGTGGCAACCAATCCTCGATCAGAATCTCGACGTTCTGTTCGAGTGTAGGAGAAGAGCAAATCAATTCACCGGCCACATTCGTCTCCCAAACATCCTACAAAACATCTCCCAGATCCCACAGGACGACCCCAGACCGGATCCGCGCATCTTCTGGAACCCGACCATCATTGCCTTACCTCACTGGTCGGAGAACCAGTATCTAGTCGTCAGCAGGATCGTAACGGACGGAAACCATCAAGAGAATGTCCTCTGCGAGGCTAACATTTGCTACGTCGGGTCTGGAAAGAAGGCCACCAAGGGCGAGAAGCCTTGCACTCCCGAGGATATAGAGATCCTCGGACCAGCAGGGGGCATGAGATGTGTGCATGCGCCAATCACATTGAGTGTTCCGCCGACCCCAGCAGAGAAATGCGAGGGCAAGTTTGCAACGTATGCAGACATTCCCGGTTTCCATGACCCCAGGATTTTCTGGAGTGGGAGAGGGGAGCCCCTGATGATGTGCAACACGCAGTATGTTGTGCTCTCATTTCCACGCCTTCTACTATCTATGCTTATGTTTGCAAAAGGTCTCGCTATGCATGCTTTGGCCTGTGGCTGATCGACCTACGCGGCTTGCATCCTCCATTGGAGAAGCTGCTTGCCTCTTCGCCCACGAGACCCTCGCTAGGTCCTCTGAAATCATACCCAAGTCTCACTGAATTGACCCGGAACCCTCCGTCCACACGGTCCGCGATCGAGAAGAACTGGATGCTCTTCTTCTCACCCAACGGGGAGGCCTACGTCCACTATGATCTCCCACCCCTCAGGAGCGACAGGCATGGCCGCACATTCGCCAAACTTCTCGGCAACGGTCTCACCACCCCGAACCTGACCGATCCCATGGAAGAAAACTGCCTCCAACAGACCACAGAAGAGGAGACAGGAAATGTCGCCCCAGGAGGCGGCCAATGGCATCAGGCCACCAACTCACTCCGCCTCATCCTGTGCGACCGAGCCGACCGCAAATGCAAGCCCACGCCCGAGAAGACCGTCTTCTTCGCCCTGATCCACCGCAAGTTCAGCAACAGCTTGGGCCTTCCCCAGCGATACGAGCGGTTCTTCCTCGTCTGGTCTGCGACGCCGCCGTTCGGCATGCTCGCCATTTCGAGCCAGCCGATACTCATGGCGAATGAGACCGGGCACGGATGGTCGCCCGCCGAGACATGGGACGATGATCCAGAAAAGGCTGCGATGCTTACCGAGCGGTCGAAGCCATACCGCAATACGACCTCGAACGCGACAGAAACCGATACGGAAGTGAAACCGCATTGGGCAGAATTCACCTACACGGTCAGCCTGGCATACGCATGGGGCCGAGAGCCGAGGAAGGGGAGTGAGGGGGACGAGAGCGAGGATATGCATGTGGGCTATCTGGATGATGAGGTGGTGCTGGGTATAGGCGTCGATGATGCCGGGAGCGTGTTCTCGCGGGTCCAGGCTCGCGAGCTGGTGTCATGCATGCGCGCGTGTCCGGGAAGGACAAAGCGTGCCACCGAGCGGGAATCCATGTTGCAGACGTATCGTTGAAAGGGGAAGAGGGTGAGGGACCGGCAGCGCTGCTCATGATGTTTGATGGGAATGGTCGAGCTAATGGTACTTGCTGTGGAACAGGAATTAGAACCGGCTTACGAAGGGTCCAAGACTAATGGTCTGAAGTGGTTTGATCTTGCCCTGAGATCTTGCATATCGATAGGCTTAAGCTCCCGATGCCATGCAGCTCCCGAGGGTCCCAACCCGTTCCCCGCGGCCACGATGCCCCTCCATGGAACCCCTCGCTCGATGACGTACAGTTATGATATAAGCGCGCGAGCATCATCACATATCCCCTTCTGCCTGCTCCCCGATTTCCCATGAGTATCATCACTCATACTCCTTATAACTTTTCAACCCCCACAATCTCGCCTCCAAATCCCCTCCCCAACAACCCACCCCAACCATGCCCGTGCACCCCTCCGAAGAAGAAGCCCCCGCGGGCCTGACCGAGAAGGTCGCCAAGGACCCCTCCTCCGCCACCGAGACCACCGCGTCCGACCACCCGGACCACGCCAACGAGCATACCCCCGGCGCCGGCGGCGGCAGCGGAGGGGGGGCCACGGCCAAGGCGACGGATTTTGTGAGCAAGGGGCCGCAGATCCCGAAGAGTATGGATGGTATGTTAACTTTTGTTTCTTCTTTTTTTTTGAGGGGGGGGGGGGTTGTTGTAAGTGTGTGGGGTAGTGGGAAATTAGGGGGGAGGGTGATGGGGGGTTATTGGGAGAGGCGGGGGGGCTAATGAGTGGTGTGGTGGGATAGATATGCCGCCGAAGGCGAGTAGGGAGGAGACCGAGGCGAAGATGAGGGAGTTGAATCAGTGAGATGGGGGGTGGTCATGTGGATTGTGGCTCAGGAATTCGGGGCAGGGAAGGGAAGGGTATGGTTGGAAGGCGATGCTGTGATAGCAGGAAGGATGACTTTCTCTTTTGTGTCTTTATGAGAATCACAATTTGATGCATGGCAGCCAAATGCCATGTGGAGCAAAATGACGAGCTTGGTTTGCTTTGATATGATCATATGCTTGTTGTTACCTTCGGGCATCGTCTCATATCACAGCATACCATTGTAGAGGACTGGGAAGTTGTGGGCATGCCATCAACCTCCTCCCCCAAACTCAGTCGTCAAAGACGCTTCTATTGAAGAACCGATGGACCTGTCTCCCGGCCTCCTTGCCGATCAGCACATCCAGTTCCTCCTCCCCCAGATTGCTCACCTCCGCCACATTCCTCACCTCCAGCGTGATCCGGCTGAGGTTCTTTTCGCTCATACCCGGCACAACCCGGAGCATCTCCTGCGGCGTCTGATTGAAGGTCTGATCACTGGGGTCCTCCCCCGCAATCAGCCCCACCTGCACCGCCTTGATCGGATCGGGCTCCTCCTGCTGCTTCTTCAGCTCGTCGAAGATCTCGGCGGTTTGGTACGGACTGCTGGACCAGATGATCTTCAAGCGCGGGAAGGCGAGGGTGAGCAAAGCGATCTTGGACTGGAGGTCCGAAGGGTTCTCCGCTTTGAGCGAGGAGGTGGTGTGGTCTGTACCGAAGGTGTCGAGGGTGAAGGAGCGGTTTTGGTCGAACTCGATGAGGAGCATGGGGTATTTGTAGTGCTGGAGCATGGTCTCTGCTTGGTTGAAGAGCCGGCCGTTCTTGAAGGAGGAGATGAGATCGCGGACGGATTTTCGTTCGATGCAGATGTGAGGGGTGAGTACGTAGTCGGCCACGGTCAGCATGCAGGGTACGACGATGTTTGATCGACCGTGAAGGAGGGACGGGAGTGAAGAGCGGAATTCTCGCACGTCGACGACGACACGGGGAGGCTCGGCAGTAGCTGCAAGTCGACCACCGCCAGCTATTCGCGTGTTCACAGTGCGAAGGAATGACTCTTGGGGGTCATTTGCCGACGCATCGTGAGTTATCGTCACGGCCATGTTCTGTGTAAGCTATTAGCATCTTCAAGGTGGTCATTGTCAAGACAATGTTCTCACCCCTTTTTCTTTGATGAGCCGTGTGAAAGCATCTTTCTCCTTCCGGACTCCGCTGAGATATCTTTGCTCCTCTACCGAACCTCCATAATACATGAAATAGACTCGAACATTTCGATCGTCATGCGAGCTTCTGTACACCTCGACGCGCCGTATGAAAGCCGCGTCGGGCTCATACATGATCACATACCGAGGCCTGACCTCTTCAAGGACGTGCTCGTCCATATCACCATCGTATGGATGCACCACGACCAGATCGTTCATCTCGAACAGCTCAAAGTAGTCTTCCAAGTCCTCAAGGTCATCAACGGCGGCGTCATCCTTGGGGTTGGCTTCGTCTCCATTGGGTTCGATGTCCGCCATGAGGGAAGCGACCTGAGACTCTTTGTCTTCAGCAACCTGCATACTGCCATTGACAGGTCTCCCACCACCTGCCGCTGCCGCTGAGCCTCCACGTACACGACGCCTTTTGTTTGGGGGCCCCTTTCCGCGGTATCCATTGGTACCTTGCTTATCACTTACCGAGGTGAATCCTTCCAAAGCTTTCTGCTGTTCAGCAAATAAATGGGCGCTGACCCGAGCAAAAGCCTTCTTCCAGCCAAAGTACCTCCACAACTTTCTCCTCATCATGAATTCAGCCGAAGGCTTAGCTTCAGTCTCCTCCTCTGCCTCGTCTCCAGGCTTCCGCTGCACCTGAGTCTTCATATTCTGAAGGTACTCTCTCAACTGACGGCAGGTGCTCTGATCCGAGCACATGATAAGTACTGTTCCATTAGAGTCATCCCGAAGACCTGGGTTGAGATAAGCATCACGGTCTATCTCATCAAGCACTTCCGCCAAGACGGCCCATTTGGGTTGTTCTTCCAGCACTGGCCGTAGAGAGTCGGGTAGCTTGGATGCGTTCTCTGGGACTTCTGTCTCCACAGTCTTTCCTGTATACACACGCCGCTTGGCCGTCTCGAAAATGATGTTTGCAGCATCCAGGAATAACCATGGGGACTGGTTCTGCCGGTTTGAGCCCGGCGGTGGTTGATGCGCAGCAAGGATAGTGTCAAGATATTTATTAAAAGACACGCAGTCGTACGTGAGGAGAGCACTGCGCGATACTCAACAACAGCCCTTAGAGTTCACCGGATCACTTACTGCAGAATGCTTCGAAGGACGGTGAGATCATTGACAATTTGCCTGGTACGATAGCTGACGCGGTGCCAGACTGCATCGAGCTGTCTTCTCACAATCACATCAAAGGACTTGTGCAAGGCACTGTCAAGGGTCCAATCATCCAGCTCGATGCCCGTATCTGTACGCCTCAGATCGCCGATACTCACTTCTACACACTCGAGGATAGCATTCTGGATGTCACGCATCGCGTCCGTCATGGGCACTTCCAGCTCGATGACCTCCGCTTTCTTTCGTCCTTCCAGGGATTTGGCCACTGTGACATGAAAGCGCGGCCACAGGGAAGGCTTCCGTAAGAACAAATTGCGCATCATGGTACTCAGCGGAGCAAATCCTCCAGTGAAAGGCTCCGGATTATCCGAGAAAGCTTTCAGGAAGCCCCCCTTGTTCATCTGACGGTATATACGGATAATGAATGCTTCAATGGATGTTGCCACGATCCTAGCATACCGTGAGCGCCGTTTCAGTACCCTCGTAGGAAGCGTGGCACCTCTCTGAATGTAGCACAACCAGTCCAGTCACCGTCTCTGGGTTTAACAGTCCTGGATATTTAGCTATCGTCTTGGGACTGAGGTAGATAATGCGTACTAGAGAGTAAATCCACAACCAAGATCCTTGAAGTAATGCTGAATATGCCTCCTTTCATATACATCTTTTCCCTTGACCTCGATCAGCCATCAACATGAACGTAGTCATGCTGCAAAGCAGACCTTGTGCCAACACTCATTGCATCCGTGTTGACCTGGCTCAACCCTCTGGCAGCAGAGCTCCGACTGATAGCGGCCTGCTCAGCCAGAGCCTCCCCGATCCAACCATTTTCCCTGTCATCTGCACCGACGATGACGACAAGGTTGTTGCCGGCCGCGTCAAAGGAATGGAGGAGGTTGGTGACGATGCGAAGCAGTCCGAGACCACGGGCAAGGATGACGAGCTCATCCTCAATGTTAAGCTCCTTGTAGAGATCTTGTTGGTACTCCTACTACGATTCAGCCGTCTGCAAATCACAATGCATCTGCAAGCCTTACTAGGGGTAGGGAAAGTTTGACTGGATTCGACCCATTCGGTGCGGGCATTATCGGGGATCGCTTTGAAGGAGGAAAAGCAATGGAGGACTCGAAAAATAGCAGGCATCGGCTCTCATTGTGGCGCTATGTTTGCACTTGATCATCATGTTCTAAATTGATGGTGATTGCCTTTTCGACATCATAGCGGCATTAGAACTAGCTCGTTGAGAACTACAGTACAGGAACATGACCCTTTAAAAGACGTCATAGTGGCATCAACCTGTACGATGTACCTGATCACCACTGGTTGGAGTCATCAAGTAGCCATTCCAGACTTTTTCTGACTACCACTGTTCCTCCCGTGCACAAGAACGCCAAATAGTTGTAGCAACCCGGATCCATACTTCCGGAACCAGGCCAGACCCATCAGATCTCATCAACATCAACATCCTTGTCGTCGCTGCTATTGTCCCTATCCTCGTCGAACTCCACGTTGTCATCTACACCCTCGTGTCCGTATCTGTAGTAACGTCAGTGACAGGGAATCCATTTGATGGGCAGCAATAGGAGGCCCGTACGTGTCTGTTTCGTTGATCTTGGCCGTCTCGGGCAGCTCCCCGTACGCCTTCAGACTTCGAGCTTCATCGGCGTTGTATTTGAGTATGACATCCCCCTTTTCATCCTGGTAGTCTCGCAGAGAAAGTAATATGATATCGCCCTGGTTGATCCAGACTTTCTTCCGCAATTTGCCTCGGATGTGGGCAAGCCGCTTTTCACCGTCAAAACACAGAGCCTCTAGACGACCGTTCCCCAACATCTTGACGACTTGGGCATATTCTATCATCATACTCACAGTCAGCAAGACAATCCCTAGAATGCAAATGACATACATGGGACGTGGGGATGGGGATGTTCGAGCGCTCAAACAAGAGCGCATATCCTGATTTGGCTGTTCACGTACCTTGTCCCTCTTCCTTGAATGTCAATTCTCGCTTTTCATTGTCATTCTCGTTCTTTCCTCGACGCCTGTTTTTCCCTCCCTGAAGTTGGATGGTAAGCATGTGGGAAGGAAGAGATGGGCCGGGTAGGGCAACATGAAGTTCATACCTTCCCCTTATTCTTGGGCATGATGCTTCGTGGGGTCTGTGACTAGAAACCAATAATCTTGTAGCTTTTAGAGATGGAGGTTGATATGATGTATAGTGTCGTACGTATCGTTCTGTGTCTGGAGAGGGAGTTGGCGGGGCAAAGTCAGCGGGATGCAGGTGGCAAGCGAGTCATTTGTGGCGGAGCGGGAATGCCCGCTGCAGCCACAGCCCAGCCTAGGCCCCAGAGAGGCCCGTGAGATGCCCGCTCATCACTCAAACTTCCAGGTACTACGCTCCAGGGTCTGAAAATCACGATGGTCATGCACTTCAGGTCGCGAATGTGATGCAACTATCGCGCGGTCTCAGTAGCATCAGCTGGTGTCGATGTTTCATCTCGCCATACCATACTCGCTCCAGCATTTGTGATTACATCCTACAAGACCGTTCGCACGTGCTCTACCCGCGCGTGAAACGACGTTACAATGATGTCCTTGATCGCCGACAGCAATGGAAGCAGGAAGGTCTGCAGATTGAGGTGGCAGCAAATGGTATCGCCAAGAAATGGCAAAGGACTGTTCGAAGCTGGGCCAAACGACGGGTGGATCAGGCTCTCACGAAACAATTGAAGGAGAAAGGTTTCGATAGACAGGGCAGACGCATTGTGAAACAATCGAATCCGTCGGAGATCGATGGCACCAGTTTGGTTGCTCGACAGTCTGAGCACGTCAATCGGTCAAAGACCAAAGATGAAGATCTATGCGGTTCTATCAGAGTCCAGCTCCTGGAGAGCGTGGTAGTGACCAAATATCCAGATATCTACCAGCAAGCTGGCTTGATCATTGATGATCTCGTAAAGCGGACCGGAGGCCGAGTTGTGCCTTGAAAGCTCTTTTATTCCTTGGATATCTTCGCAAGCAGCTATGCATGAAATGATCGGCGCTCGAAGACCGCAGGACTGACCCAAAACCCAAGATTGGCATACCTGGGCTATCTGCTCCCATCAACAGCATCACCGCCTAATTCAAAGATTTCCCCCTCCACCTTTTCGAGCCACACCAGAATCCTTTCGTTAGCTCTGTGGATGTTGCTGATGGTCACGCTCGGATCCGTCATTTCGCCTTTGTTCCTTGAGGCCTGCCACGCCCGGCCCAAGTTTTTCCCATAGTTGATGGTCTCCAGCTCTAAGGCTTGCCGCCTCTGTTCAGCTATCTTGGCTCCCGACCCTTCTCTTCGCGATGCCAGAGCCTGCGAAGGAGCCCTTAATCCTTGCATTCGCTCGGCCGGTGTCAGCTGGCCGTTCGGCTTTCTGGATTGGGCTTGTGGGTCCTCATGCTGGTTGGATCGGGGGGCGGATGCTTTATTTCTCGCGGATCTCCTCAAGGGTTGCGTGACCGGTGGTGTATCACAAACTTGAGGAAGTGGCTCGTACCCAGGCATCAATGATCTGGGAATCTGCCGCTGGCTCTGCGGATAAGGCTCTGGACAAGCACCGTATGCTTGAGTAGGCATTGATGCCTCCGAGGTCGGAAGCTCTGCATAGCCTTTCGGTATCAGCGGAGCTGGGTGCATCGGGCGCGTCATCGGCGTATATGCTGCAAGGGGGTAAGGCTGAAAGCAGAACGGCTCGTACGAATTTGAGGGCTGTGATGGCGCTGCTTGGAATTGGGGTGCGATTGGCGTTCTATGCTGCTGATGGGCCCCGAAATTTCGCCTGGCTGCGTCTCTGCCTCGAAATTGGTTCATCTCATCTGTCCACTGAGACCTCTCAACCCTTGATATGTTGTTTGGGACACTTGGGTACGCCGACATTGCAGGTCGGCCTAGAGGAAAGGTCTGCTCGGGATGATGAGCGAGCACCTCGTCAAGGGTGAGCGACTAGGTACGGTTGGGAGGACCTCTTTGCTCTGGATGTAGAAAGCAAAGCCCAACAACGCGGAAGCTACGAGAGTGGCTTGGAGGATTTCGCTGTTGGTGATCAAGAAAGAAGTTCTGCCACGTTGGAGTCGCGAGATCGAGTATGTGTAAGATATGCCATTCACAGGTGTCATATGAAGCAGGTGTACGACGCGGGACACAAGCTCCGCCACCGTGTTTGATAGTGAAATATTAACAATGAAGCACGACACTAACTTGAATTCAACAAACTAAGAATTATGCCTTCGATCATTGTGTTCACTACAAATGGGAACGCAAGGGTATCCTGCGTGAAGCTGGACGCTTGGCAAACCATGTAACACATGGCAGCTTCGTTGCTTCTTGAATCTTCTGCTCGCAACTTCTGGAAGGCAGGACTTGTTATAGCCCAATCTTGATAGCAGATAGAATAATACACAACAAACGAAAACAGAAGCGCAAACCACTTCTCCCAACCGAGATCATGCGCAGAACGAAGTGAGTATCAAGGCCTAAAACCAATTGCAATAGAGTAATCCGAGAAGCAATTAGCAAGTTGGGACGAACTGTCCATGAATTGCAGATACTGATAGAGGTGGGTATCGTTTCATTAAAATACATACCATATGTTTGCCCGTAACTCCCAAGGGCTATGCGGCAAACATGAGAGTTTTCTTCCTATTAGTCTAAAGATCTCTTCGTGCGCTCTCAGCTGGTAGTCTTCACCACAGGTGGAAGCGCTACGGCGTTTCGGCGGTCACCAAGCTCTGCAGGGCTGGGAATGCCAGACAGTTGCTTCAATCGATCGGCCCTCTGTTTCCGAGCTTCCTCCTCGATCCTCGACATTCGGGGAGAGCTGACATCCCTCCAACTGCCTCTCTGCCCTCGACCTCGCTCACCCCACATACTGACTCTCTGTACCTTGCTTAGCTTCTTCAAGCCATAGGCGCACACAAGCAGAGCAAAGAGGAAAGACCCCCCCGAGACGCCAAGGAAGCCCAGATCGGTTTCTTCAATGAAGTTCTTGAGATTCATCCCATATAGGGACGCAACGAAAGCTCCGGAGCCGATGCCGAGCGTGCCAATGGAAAATTTAAGATCAAGCATGATCAAAGAGTTTCGGTTGGCGTCAAGGATAGCTCGAATGATTTCCTCTGTATTCCGAATGTTGCTGACGAGGTTGCCACTGACCTGAACAATCTCATCACAAACCTTGTGGTATGACTCGAGAAGCATCTCGACCTCCGTATGATCATCCTCCTCCCGGACTTTGCCTTGTGACCGTTCGGTGAGGTACATTGTCACCAGATCATCGTCCGCCTCGAGCAGATCGTCGATTGCGTCCCGTACTAGTCTCGCTTTTTGTTCGAATGTTCCCAGCCTCTTTGAGTATATGAGCAAATGGCGGAGCTTATCCCTATCGATGTCCTCTTCAAGCTCCCTTAGCACACGCACTACAGGTTCAGATACTACCTCGAACTCTCCTTCCAATCCAGTCGTGACGCTGATGAGCACTGCTTCCAGGGCTCGAAACTCATATGGCAGATTTCCGGCTTGTCGCGAGTCTTTCTGGCTCAATTTGCCCGAGAGGTCGTACATGAATTGTGATTGTGCGAAGGAGTCTGTAGATCCATAGGCGTCGAGCACCAGTACGCAATCATGCTTGATCAAGACGCGAAGATGTAACAGATTTATAAGTATCGCCGATGGTCGTACTAGGATGTGGGGAAGCAGTGATGAATCAATCTTCCTCAAATCACGTGGAAGCAGTCCATACTACGCAAGTATGTCAGCTAGACTTGGTAAAAAGGATGGGACAAGAGTTTGAGTGGAAGTGTGGTCCATACTTTGGCGATAAGCTCACTCTTCTTGAACTCCCCATTGACCGTAATGACGTTTCCGTTCTTGTCGATCTCTGTGCACCGTAGCTTGAGCTCGCTTCCAGGTTTTGCAGCCTTTGTCCGACCCAACGTCGTTCCACCCGTATCGTCAAGAAAGCTTGGTAAGGGGGGTAGTTCACGAGCTTTTGCGTCAGCGTCCGGTCGTCGGCCACGGCTTCTCCCCCATAATGATCGCTTGAGAATGTACTGCAAAGGTTGACAATAGCTTTGCGAAGGCCAGCGCTGCCCGTTGTACAGACGAGGTGATTTGCTGGTCGACCAGCCGCCGAGGAGGTTGCTGTGATGCGTGGCTACTTGGCGGTGCTTGACGGAATGTTCTGTTACAGCTTTGGAAGATCCATGATGCTTTCGAGCTTGTTCATTTGAATAAATCTCTCCGTCTCTGGGGGCCCTGCTAGCTTTTCCCTTGATACTGCTGGAGGAGTGCCCGGAGCAACTATCTGAAAGGGTCGTAGTAGCGCTGAAGAAGAACGCAGGTTCCCCGATCTTACATCTCAGAAAGCGTAGAAGCGAACTAGATGGAGCACTAGATGGGCTGAGAGATCGTTGCATCTCAGTCCTGATATTTGAAGGACGAATTCCGTCTTGAGGGACTCCGGATGACGTTCCTCAGTCGATGGTGAAGCTTCAAACGCCGCTAAGATTCTTCTGTCACGTGACTGTACGCCTTGCAGCCCTAGACCTAGCCCTACCGCTTTCCAAGGGAGATCTCTAAAGTCAACATGCCCACATTCAAAGGAATCTCTACAAATTAATATGAACAATTAGTCGCATTTTCTTACTAGACCTTTGTATGAGAAATGTATTTTGCAGTTTGTCGAGCTTTCTCCAAAGGACATTTCTAATATCAGAAGAATTGTCCAGCAAGGTTTACTTGTCGAGACGAATCTCTGCCTTTCTTTCGAAAAGATTGTATTTATATTCTAAAGCTTGGAACAGATCATGGCCGGAGATCTGCGCCCCGATCCCATAGCCGACTTACATTTCTCTGATTTTCAGGGGGCCATTCATGATATTTTTGCACGCAATGCAGATAATCACCCTGGTCGACCTTTTGTCATTGAAACTGAGTCACGGACGGTCCGGCGGCGGCAGTTTACTTACCAACAAATACACCATGCCTCGAATATCTTGGCCCACCATCTACTACAGCGTGGTATTAAGCGCGGTGATGTAGTGATGATATACGCTTACAGAGGCGTCGACCTCGTGGTTGCAATAATTGGTCAGTCCCGACCGTGAAAACTTATGACTCAACGTTGAATAATGAAAGGCGTTTTGAAGAGCGGTGCTGCTTTCAGTGTGATTGATCCCGCCTACCCAAGCGATAGGCAATGCATCTATCTTGATGTTGCACAGCCGAAGGGTCTGATTGTGATTGATAAGGCGTCGCGTGAAGATGGCAAGATTACCTCTCAGGTCCGATCATTCATAGATGACAATCTTGCTTTGAAGGCCGAGATCCCCGCTCTGGAGCTTTTGGACAACGGTAGTCTTAGGGGCGGTTCCCTTGGAGAAGGAAATGATGACTGTTTGTTCGAGCAGGGCAGTCGGGGAGCTGAGTACCCGAATGTAGTCGTCGGACCCGACTCCCAGCCTACTCTCAGCTTTACGTCAGGTTCTGAGGGGAGGCCAAAAGGTGTCCAAGGTCGCCATTACTCTCTTACGTACTACCAACCTTGGATGGCCCGCACGTTCAACTTGACAGAAAATGATCGATTCACGATGTTGAGTGGCATCGCGCATGATCCAATCCAAAGAGACTGCTTCACACCAATGTTTCTAGGCGCCCAGCTTCTCATTCCCGCTAAAGAGGATATCCAGCATGAGAGGCTTGCAGAATGGATGCGACAACACCAAGCAACAGTCACCCATCTAACGCCTGCAATGGGGCAGATCTTAGTTGGTGGGGCCAAGGCCAAATTTCCATCCCTCCATCATGCCTTTTTCGTTGGTGATGTGCTGATGACACGCGATTGCCACAGCCTACAAAGACTCGCACCGAATTGCCGCGTTGTGAACATGTTTGGTACTACTGAGACACAACGGGCGGTCTCCTATTTTGAGATCCCTTCCCAAAATGAAGAGCCCAACTTCTTGAGCCAAATGCCGCCCGTCATCCCAGCCGGACGAGGGATGAAGGATGTCCAAGTGCTTGTCGTAGATCGTGCCTCTCTGGAGAAAGGTCAGCCAAAGCTGTGCGACATCGGCGAGGTCGGAGAGATCTTCATTCGAGCAGGAGGATTAGCTGAGGGTTACCTTGGTTCAGATGACCTCAATAAAACCAAATTCATACCGAACTTCTTCTTGTCGGATCCTGGTACGTGGCAGGAAAAGGAAAAAGAATCGTCAAAGTCTGAGAACGCAGAGGCGCAGCCTTGGCGAGCGTTTTGGAAGGGCCCTCGAGATCGATTGTACCGCTCAGGCGATCTAGGGCGCTATATGGAGACCGGAGACGCGGAGTGCACAGGTCGTGCTGACAATCAGGTCAAAATCCGCGGCTTTCGTATAGAGCTTGGTGAGATTGATACGCATCTCTCGAAGCATCCTCTTGTCAGAGAAAATGTGACTCTCGTCCGGAGGGACAAGTACGAGGAGCCAACGCTCGTATCGTATTACGTGGTCGACATGGCTAAGTGGCCAGCATGGGCAAAAGAAAGAGGCGTGGAGGGTGACTTGGGCGATGACAGCATGCTTGGAATGCTCTTACAATTTCGTGCTCTTGGAGACGATGCCCGGGTCACCTTGAAGAGGAAGTTGCCATCTTACGCCGTTCCAACAGTCTTTATCCCTCTCAAGGCCATGCCGGTGACTCCAAATTATAAGATAGACAGAAGAGCCCTGCCATACCCAGACGAGGCGGACCTAATCGCAGCTGCTGCTGCAGCCAAAAAGAAAGAGAGGACCTTCACCCACCTTGAGGAGATTGTTGAAAGGTCTTGGGCCTCTCGACTCCGAATGATTCCTGGTACAATAAATCTTGACGATGATTTCTTCGAAAATCTAGGTGGCAACAGCCTTATCGCCCAGGGTGTACTTCTTGACATGAAGAACAAAGCCCAGGTCAGGTTGACAGTAACGACACTTTTCGGGCACCCTACTCTCCAAGAATTCGCGGAAGCAGTTGAGAATGCGAAGAATTCAAAGATTTCCCAGGATAGGACTGCCAACGATGAATGCGATTATGATGCTGACGCGGAGGCTATGATTTCGGATACTCTGCCAAAACACTTCCCCTCTGGCCTGATCCGACCAACTATTTTCCTATTGACTGGAGCAACAGGATTTCTCGGAGTTTCAATCTTGACACACCTCCTGCACCGCAGACTGGATTGCAAGATAATAGCCCTCGTGCGAGCATCGTCGCCTGAGAATGGGCTCCATCGGGTGAAGAATTCCTGTGTAGCGTTCAGTACGTGGCAGGAATCCTGGACATCTCGGATAGAGTGTGTGCCTGCGGATCTCTCAAAAGGAAGACTGGGCTTGAGTCCAGACGTCTATACTGGACTCGAGAATACGGTAGATGTCGTCATACACAACGCGGCCGTTGTACATTGGATCCGGGACTATCACAAGCTCAAGCCTACCAATGTCCTCTCCACCCTGTCTCTTCTTGCTCTTTGTAGCATAGGGAAACCAAAACATCTCACTTTCGTCTCGACCACCGCAGTCTTAGACTCTGGAGCTTATGAGGCAGCTGCGCCCATCCATGAATCGGATGATCTTTCCCGCAGTCGCACAGGTCTTTCCAACGGCTACGGCCAGACGAAATTTGTATCGGAACGTCTGATTCGGGAAGCTGGCAAAAGGGGCCTGCGAGGCGCTATCGTCCGCCCTGGCTACATCACAGGGAATCCTGATACGGGCATCGGTCCAACAGATGACTTTCTTCTCCGCATCCTGAAGGGGAGCGTCCAGCTGTCGTGCTATCCTGACTTGGGGCCCAGCTCAATCAATGTCGTGCCCGTAGCCCACTGTGCGAATGTGGTAGCGACCGCAAGCCTGCAGAGCGAGCAGGAAGGAGTCACCGTATACCAAGTGACACCTCACCCACGACTGCCCTTCCAAACGTTGCTGTCGACCCTTGAGAAATGTGGTTACGCATGTCCTAAAGCCTCCTACGACAAATGGCGGTCCAGGCTAGAAGCGTACGTTTCAGAAAGCTCGGACGACCAGGAACCGCACGCACTCCTGCCGCTGTTCGACTGGGTGATGAAGGATCTGCCTGTGGAAAGCTCGTCAAAGGAATTGGATGATGGCAATATGCAAGCACTACTAGGGACTGAGAAATCGCGTGCCGATGCAACAGTCACGCAGGATACTGTTCAAGCTTACCTGGGTTATATGGTCGACATTGGGTTTCTTGTCCCACCGCCAGTGTCCAAAGCCGGGACTCAAGGGATGGCGTTCCCCCGGACCAGATTAGGGCAAGTTCAGAGAGAAGCCTTGGGGAAAGTTGGAAGAGGGGGAGCTTAGCGTACTGTGCAGATGTTGAAATGTAAATAGACGAGTCGACATGGAATGCATAGACATAAATTTTCCAGGTCCAATATGAACGTCATGACCTCACCATCCAGAGCAAATTTGCATACTATAGCGCCTGCTAATGCTGCAGACCTCACGGGCTTGCTCGAGTTTCAGATCGAAACATCCAGATTTGGACGTTTAGATTGAAGATAGACGGTGCATGCCTCGCCGAAACCATCCCATTCTCAGGAACGAGACTCCCGCTGGCATGATCCTTGAACCGCACCTTACAACATCCACTCATTAGATTCATCTGCCCAACTGCTAGCTATACTTTCATACTCCAAGAGGATGAGGAGGGTCACACGACAAGAAGTCATGCCGATCAGAAATCATCTTGATATCATGAACTTAACTGGATATCTCCGTAGTTCCGACGCTGGAGGGTTGATGCACCGGCTAGTCACCACGGAACGGAATGGGCGGTGGATGATGCCAAGATCTAGCATTTTCAAGGACAAGGTTGGTGCAAACAATTTGAGGCGCTTCCGTCTGGATCTTGACGTTTCTTCAGAGGTATAGATGACGGCTGATGAATGGAACAAATGATTCGCAGGCGAGTCTGGAATGTTTGTGGGAGGGTTTTGGAGCGGGAGGTGGACATGAGGGAGGTTTATGCTTCAACCACACTAAAGATAAGAATGGTGACACATGAAGATGAAGTGGGCTTGACTGGACCCAAGGAATAGGACGTCTTCACTGCCAGAACTGAAACACTCTCGAAAAGGACACAACGAGATCAATCATCAATCAGACTTACACTATTCGACTTTGATGTCCAGCGTGATCAAGTCATTCTGCTGGCTAATTACCCTCGGTACGGCTCGTCTTCTTTACCCTTGTTTGCAAGTTCCTTGAAATATGGACTCTAAACCACAGAAACAGAAAGGGTGCGTACGAAAGATTTTTCACCACCTCGTACTCTACTACTAAGCTTATTTAATAAGTAAAAAGTAGATAGAATCGTAATATATATAAGTTATATTAATAACTTAAGTTTCAATAAATTATCGAGTATTATTAAACGTAATATTGAATGGTTTTTTGAAAAATCGATTTTTCGGTTTTGGGCTTTACGGGGCTAGAAAAAGGCTTTGGGCTCTGCGGGGCTAAAGAAGGGGGGGGGGGGCCAAAAACTCCAAATTTATAAATACTATTAATTACTCAATAAATATAGCTTTATTTAAGAATCTAAAAAAAACGAATTAATACGTATATTTAGATTACTATTTGACTTACGTTGTACTTAGTAAATAAGCGTAATAGTGGAGTACGAAGTAGTGAAAGTTTTTTGTACGCACCTTCTTTCATATTTCAACGAACTTGAAAACAGAGGACCATGTTTCAAGGAACTTGCAAACAGGGGTAGTGGTTTCATGAGGAAACACGAAAGTCGATTCAAAAGTAGGACCAATGCCATGATACTTGCCATCGGTACGCGCAGGTTGGTTTGTAGAAAGCAAAGATAACAGAGGCTCGAGCACCCACTAACATATGTCTATTCTACAAGCTCCCTACGCCTTCGCTGAACCCAGGCAAGCATACTATGGAAATGAAGAAAGTCCAGAGTCGTTTATCTACGCTTTGGTTTCGGGTCGCTATCCCAGTCATCGTCGTCATCATCTTCATCGTCTGTTGATATCGTCAGTGAAGAGTCCAAAACCACAAGGACTTGATGGTGCAACTTACCACTTGCGCTGACTTTCTTGTTCCTTTTACTAAGTGCTGCAGCAAGAGCGTCGCCCAACCCTCCGCCCCCGGATGGCGCGGGTGGAGCACCTCCCACAGGCGCGCTTGGCTCGGATCCCGGGACCGCCGCTGCGCTTCGGTCTCGTTTGTCCTTGTCGCTTACTTTTTTCAGTGCTCCGCCCCCAACACCACCGGTGGCACGGATAGAGGCTAGCACGTCTTCTTTCCCGCCTGTGACCTTTGGTAGAGGCGGCGCGTTGGCCGAGTCGCGGCCTGGTGGAAGAGGGGGTGCGGGAGGGCCGCCACCGGAGGGCAAAGGTGGAGGAGGGGGCGGTCCCGAATTTGGCATTGGTGGAGGAGGAGGGGGTGGTCCAGCAGAGGAGGGTGCACTGGGGACAGGCCGCGGCGCAGATGGTAGAGGAGGTGGAGGAGGCGCGGCATTGCCTCTTGCGGGCGGCGGCGGCGGTGGACCCCCGGCAGGTGCAGAAGGTGTCTTTGGAGGAAGTGGTGGTGGAGCGATAGCTGCAGGCGGTACGTTGTGCCCGTGGCTGGTGTCTCTCGGCCTTGGAGACGTGGGTAGAGGAGCTCTTGCTGGAGGTGCAGGTGGTAATGCATTCGGAGTCCTTTCTGCTTGAAACGGTGGCGGTACTCCGAACTTGTGCCTAGGCTCGTCCTCGTCTTCCATGGGTGTCTTTGGGGGTCGTGGTGGTGGCGGAGGACCAGGATTCGCAACGTTGGAAACTGCTCTCGACCTTCTCGGCAGACTTGGTGCAGCATTTGCAAATTTGCCAGCATCCGCCAAGGGTGGAGGAGCCTTGAACTGGTATTGCTGACGCGGGGGTGACGGGGTGCGTTCTTGTATGGGAGATGAGGATTCAATGTTAGAAGATGAGGAAAGGGTTTGAGGATCCTGACGGCTTCTCCGAGGTTGAGGAGGCGCTGGTGCTGGGCCTCGTCGAGACGAGCTGGTGCTACCCGTATTCTGCGGACTGACAGAAGGCGGTGCAGGGGGTATTGGAGCTTTGGCTCGGGCGTGGCCGTTGGAGCCGTTCGTTGTGGCATTGCTCGCGTCTGGGATAGGAGGACCACTGGCTTTCCGTTGTTCGATGTAATCCTTGATGAAGTCTTGGTTCTGCTCTATTTGGTCCTCTGTGATACCCATCTCCAACAGCTCTCCCAGAATGCCTCTCCATGACGGATCGACGGTATCGAGCGAGGACGCCCTATCTCGATTGGGGCTCTTCTGAGCTTGGCTGGTCGGGGTCTCCCGAGGAGGTATGATGGAAACTGGCTGTGGTGGAGCTACCTGAGGGGCGGATGAATGTCGCTGGCTGCTACTACCGTGTAGCAGGCTACCGAGTCCGAACCTGCTGTGGGACTTGCCAGTGGAATGATTCGCACTCGGCGGCTGGCCACCTGCGCCCTGGAAAAGAGTAGCCTTGGTCTCTTTGCTTGCATTCTTTTCGCGATCATCCACTTTCTTCTTGAATTGTTTGGCCTCTTTCTCGCTGACGAAAGACAAGCCAGCAAGACAATCCTCCAGTTCAAAGGAGTGGAAAAAGGTTCTGTCTTGATTGTAGTAGAATTGTTCATATATCTCCTGGTCCCAAATGACGCCGCGATTTGACCCCTGCGAAACGTTAGACGTCGTACAAGATGGCTCCCGGTAAGAGGAAATGACGAACAGATATGTCAACTAATTTGATCCAGTAGGTGTTCCCAACAAGATCATTAGCCAGCACAGCTGCCCCTTGCAACCCCGTGGACGTCCATCTTTGCCTATCAGGATAGGCTACGTAGAGGCGAACAACAGCAACAGCGTGGATCTTGTTGGCTGGCTTTGGAACGGTCCTTTTCACTGTCTCCTTGTCCGCATCTGAAAGCACCGAAGGCATGTTGATCTTCACAGAACGCTCGCCAGGGGAGAATTTGATCTCGTTTCAAGTTGGGGATCCAGCATTTCAGATTGGAGATGGGACAGGTAGACACCGTTCGACTAGGGTATAGGGAAAGCTATGCCAGGGTAACTTCTGGCTCACGAGCCAGGGCATTGACCATTTGCAACGTGAGACTCTCAATTGAATTATGAGTAAGAAAGGTCGACGGTGTGCTCCTCGGCTTCGGAGTCGTCTGCAAAGGCAATAAATTTACTGATGATGTACGCAGGATGTCGAGGTGGTGAATCGTAATGCCAAGAGATTACTTGTTAGCGGGCACAGCCACAGCTCGGATCTTGACTCTGAGATCGTCATAACAGCCGCAGCAACTGTACTCTAAATCGATTTAAAAGTCTGGACTTTGTGGTCTGTCCAAGGGTAGTATTACTTTTGATGCTCTCATCGTCTTTACCACCTGACCTTTCTTGGAAACCCTCAGTTTCTGCTTTCGTCTGTATTCACAATTTTCCAAACGCTGCAAAATATTCTCCTTTCTTGATATGGCAAAACCTTGGGTATTCGTATCTCCCGCGTCTCGTGGGATTGGTTTGCAATTGGCCAGGAGACTTTTGACAAAGACCAACCTCCCTGTCGTCGCCACAGCTCGGACGAACATGGACCAAGTCAAGAGCGACATCCTCAAAGGTCTGCAGGTTGACGAGGAAAGACTCGACGTCCTACAATTAGACGTTCTGAATGAGTCCAGCGTGTCGAAGGCAGTCGATCATTGCAAGTCTCGCTTTGCGGATTCCTACCTCCGTCTCGCCTTTTGCATCCCTGGCATACTTCATCCTGAGAAGGCTCCAATGCAAATCAATTACGAGGACGCCCTCACAACGTTTCGAGTAAATGCACTTGGCCCACTACTTCTAACAAAGCATCTTTCGCCTCTCTTACCTCGCAAATCAAGCAAACTTGAAGCCATAGACTCTCTACCGGCAGCCGCATGTTTGGCTCTCATGTCTGCTCGAGTCGGGAGTATCTCAGACAACGCCCTTGGCGGGTGGTATTCCTACAGAGCTAGCAAAGCTGCAGTCAATTCCATTGCGAAAAGCGTCGACATTTTCCTGAAGCAAAGATGTGGCGATAATGCTATGTGCATGTCTTTGCATCCGGGAACAGTGAAGACAGGTCTGAGCGAAGAGTTCTGGGGTAGCACGCCAGAAGAAAAATTGTTCACCCCTGAATTTGCCGCAGAGCGACTCTGTGAGGTGGTCAAGCACGTTGGTCTATCAGGTAGGGGCAAATGTTGGGACTGGGAAGGTAAAGAGATTCCACCGTGAGGGTTCCATGCCCTTAAACAATTGAGTGAGGCGTAGGAGATCATATACTAATCGCTGTCACGGGGCTACGCATATGAAGCCACATCATCTCGAGTGATATTTCCGTTGAAACAAGGCCCCATTATGGATTAAAAATTACTGGTCGCTGGCGTTGATCACTCTTACCCATTCACGCTCTCGTCTCCCTCGAAAGCAAGCTCCCGGACGCACTGTGCAAGTACTCATCAACCAATAAAGCTAGCCGTCCCTTGACACATAATCTGTTCAATGGAAGACTTTGCTATTGCCATTATGAGGTACAACCATTCCAGTGAGCGGAGGAAGCATCTTGATGATTGGCGGTAACCAGCGCCTGGGCCCCAGGTTTGGCATCCGAAGGGATGCGCTTACTCTTGCCATCGCCCGCACCTTTCGCTCCGTTGGCAATGACACCCTGGGCGAGCATTCGTACCAGGGTCTCAATCGTGCTTTCCAGCCTGCGAATCTTGGCCTCTGGGCTTTCAAATCCATCCACCTCTTCCCTAATCGACTTGGATGAAATAGACTTCATTAACTCATTGGTGAGTTGGGCTGGTGCAGAGTCTGGGAGCTGACCAGGCTCAAGCTGAGGAGAATCGAGCAGTCTTGTAGCATGCTTTTCGCCATTTGATCTCTGCCGAGGAGAACGCTCCTTTTCTGGAGGTTGAGTAAACTGGGCCTTTCCGATGACCAAGTCTCCATTCATGGGCTCGAAATGCCTGGCCTCCTCATCACTTGACTTGGAAGGGATAATGGTCGGCCGCTGATCCAGATGAAGGACAGGAGAAAGGCCTAGATGGATGCTTGGTCCCTCTTGCTCATCGGATGCTGGCTGAAGATTCCCTTCTGATACGTCTTGATGCTCCTTCGCATTCTCACGAATGACATCGAGAGGAGCATACTGTTCGGGCGGCTTGATCATCGAAAAGCGTAAGAGCTGATCATGGTGGGTGCTACCTGGTTTGATGTCAGGCATTGGTGGCATGTCGCGATCAGCTTGCCGGCGGCTGTATCTGGGGTCCTTGATTCTTTTGCTCCGCGTCCGTTCTGGCCTTGAACGCGAGGTGCCCTCAGCTGGTAACTCAGCAGGCATAGAAGGACCAGCGTCTGCACATGGCTCAGATCCCTTCTTTTCCTCGGATGAGAAATTGTCTGGTGGGGTTGAGTCCGGAAAGTTCTGCGTGATCCTCACCTTCACTGACGGCTTCGAGACTAGTCGATCTGGTTTCTCATCCTTTGATGACTTGATCGGAGACACAGGCCTCCTGGCTTCTCCCACCGGTTTCCTCGTCGGACTCTTTGGAAAGACTGTATATCTCTCTGACGGGACTTTTGTTCTGGTCGGTGAACGATCAGGACTGTCATGATCTTGCTCGAAAATCGTATCCACGGGTCTTGGTATCTGTGAGGCGGTCTGTCCCTCTGGTACTGGTGGCAACGCGATGTTTGGAGGTGCATTCGACATTGGTGGTGTTTCGGGCCGCGGCCTCTGAGGCGCTTGAGGAATGCCTCTTTGGATGGAGACACTTTGGGCATGAGACAAGACTGCAGAAGATGCATCCGACTGGTTATCATCTATGTTCGATCCCGCGGATACCATTGAGGGCGATTTCGAGTGCCCGGCGGCCGCCCTTGGTACCTCTAAAGACGGCCTAGCTATCGTCGGTACCTCCAAAGATGGTCTCGCCATACTGGAGTCTTCCATCGGTGGCTGAGCCATAGTCAGCATGTCCAAGGATGAGCGCAGATCTATGGAAGCTGGCGTCTCCGCTGTCGCATTACTGCTTGATTTCGAATGCTCGAAGTGAGCTTCCTTTGGAACCCTTGACCTGACTGGGCTTTTCACGAAGACCCCCTTGTAAGTACTCCCATATGGTTGAGCACCTGGTAGCCTCTCAAGCTCGGAGGACTTCCTGGTCAAGATCTTGTCCAGCATGTATTTCCTTGGTGGATTGGTTGGGCCCTGGACCACAGCGTATCCGTCTCTCCCGATGTTCTCCAACCCAACATGAAGTGACCCGGAGGCTGGAAGCGGTAGAACCGGCGGTGGTATGGGTGACGCTTTGGCCCCGGAGTCTCGCTTCTTGCGGAAATTCCTCGACATCTTCCGCACCAAACCAGGTCCACTCTGCTCCTGCAAATCACGAGATGTTCTTACATCCTTGTTGGTAGCAGCACTTTTGCTCTTCGATCCCTTCGAGGCCTTGCGGGTCTCCTTCTTCGAACTCTCCTTCTGCGACCTCTCGCGCTTGATGCTGCTCTCCTCCTCTCGAGCTTCCTGAAACTTCGAGGCATGCTTCACGAGGTCTCTGTTCCCGTACCGGAGCTCCCCCATACTTTCCCTCGCACCGCCCCTGCCTTGACCAAGCTTACCCTCAGCCTCCGCTTCGTCAACAGCAGTGGTGTCTGTCGTTCCCCGTGGATCCTCGGGCACAATCTCATTGAACCGCTTCCCGCTCACACTCCGCCGCACCCTCACCCGCGCTGACGACGACGCCTCCCCCAATATCGGCCGCCAACGGGGTTCAGACTTCGACCTCGACAACTTGCTCAGGCGGGGAAAACTACGCCGAGAAAAGCTCCGGCGCGGCTTGTGCAGCGCGGCGATGCGGTCCTCGTTCGGCTGGGCTGAGCCCATGATGGCCTCCTCCTCCTGGGTGAGGTGGGCGCTCCGGGACCGGGTCCATTGCCGATACTGCTCCTCGTAGTTGCGCGTCACCCTCATCCGTCCCTCGGGGTCGACCTTGGTGGCGAAGTCGTTGTCGCGAGCCTGTGGCCGTGACGGGAGGCTGTTGTTATTGTTGTTGCTGCTGTTGTTGTTTTCGGTGGTGGTGGTGGTGGTGATGGATCGTGGTGGTGCCGTTGCTGGGCCTCTCGATGACAGGTAGTACTTCTGAGGGCTGCGGATTTCGCTGCTGAAGGAGATTTCGGTCTGTTTGGTGATGGAGTGCCCATCGGGCCGTTTGCCTGTGAGACGCTTGTCGCTTGGGTGGGAGGGTCCGTTGGGATGGGTGCTGAAGGACGGCGCTGTGGTGGGTGGCGACTGGGGCGGTGGACAATAGCGTTTCGCCTCCAGCCGAGGGCCATCGTCCGGCGCAGCCATGAACAATTTGGGAGGATACAGGGTGGGTGTAGGACAGTGAAAGTAATTCTGGCAAAGAGGCGATGGCGAGGAGACGTGGGCAAGCAAGGGTCCTGGGACAAGAATGTGGAATGTGAAGACGACCATCCCTTGCAGCTTCTGCATACTCGAGTCCTCACACGTGTTATCACACTTGGGATGCAATATTATCTATGATGGTGCTGCAAACTATGTACAGTGATAAAATGCCCCTGATGAACGGTGGCTCACATGCGCTTCTTGGGCTTGATAAAGGGGTCGACCTCTTTCGGCTTCTTCCTTTTTGGCGGCTTGACAGGATTCTGTTGAGGAGGAGGAGGCGCTCGCGCCGGGGTCAAGCCTATCTTCCCTGTTTGAATGATTGTGCTTGCGTTGCCGTTCGGTGCCTGTGGCAGACCAGAGGTCCTTGGTTGTTGATGGAGCTGGGGTGATCTAGGCGGTGGAGGAATCACACCGATTGCATGGCGTTTTGGCCAAGCATCGGCACCTCGAACAGTACCAGGTACATTCGTAGAACGATTCTGGCTGCTGTTGTTCTCCCTCCATGGCTGCTTCGGATTTTCTGTAGAATGGTGAGGTTTGTTGGCCGAGGGAGCATTTGTGGGCGAATTGATTGGCGACGTCTCTCTCTTCCGTTTCTTCTGCTCCATTTCCATGGGAGATATTGCTGCGGTTGATCTCACTGTCGGAATGGGTCGGTCATGGTCGCCCAATTGCTTCTTACGCTGGATCTCTGGCTGAGAGGCACGTTCAGTCCTGTGCCTGATCTCCAGGCGGCTGACTCTCATACGTTCCTTCATGGAGAGTGCTGTGTCGCTTCTACAACGCTCAGTAGGATGCCCAAATAAGCCACAAGTAACGCATCGTAGTGCAGTGCAATCCCTCTTCCTATGACCGACAGTCTTGCAGCGTTGACATCGGCCTTGGGCCTCTTCCAAAGCCTCCGCGTTATCGCAATCAAGAGTACGATGATCAAAGCTGCCACACGCGCTGCATTTGAGCATATCATTCAAACCATTCCGCCCACCTGGGAGGGCAGGACCTTCTTTAGGATTTACATTGGGAGCGTCGGGCATGTCGATATCGCTTTTCTTGGCCCCATTTGAAGCCGATGAGACCGGACCGTTGCTTGATATTGAAGGTCCTGTATCGTTAAACTTCACAGGTCTCTGCAATAAGGCGCTCAAATCACCACTGCTGTAACGATGTCGTGCCTTCGCGTCATCAATCAGACGACTCCAGAACTCGCCTTGCATAAGGGATTGCGAATTGCCTAGAACCCACAGAGATGACTGAGCTCTCGTAATCCCGACGTTCATACGACGAATGTCCGACAGAAAGCCGATGCCTTGATTGATGGATGCCCGGACACAAGAGAAAATGATGACCTCGCTCTCGCGCCCCTGAAAGGCATCGGTGGTGTTAAACTCCACCGATGTTAAGATCGCGTCACCGTACTTTCCGACAAAGCGTGCGCGCAGCTCCCGCAGCTGGCTTTTGTATGGAGTAATGATCCCTATCTTGCCGCGGAAATCGTAATCCTTGCAGTCGGAAGTCAAACGATGGTACAGTTTCATGGCAATGTCAACCTCTGCATGATTTATCAATGAGTGACCTTTGGGTGCGTTTTGATGAGAGCCCTTCACATCGAAGAAGCGATACGGGCCAAGGACATCGTTCTCGTGCCACGGTCTGGCTCGCTGTTTTGCCATGTGAGGACCGTCTACGAGCCTCGCATCATAGAAGGCCCTACTCGGGAATGCACTTATCTCGGGGTGCATACGATACTGTACGTCCAGAAGATGGACATCGCGCGGATGATTGACCTGCATGCGCACGAAGAGGCTCTGTTCATATTGAAATCTGGCGGCTTCCCGAGAAAGAACGGTAGGTGGCAACTGCTTTGGATCTCCCACCAGAATGCATTTCGAGCACCCGTATTTCAAAGGGATGAGGGCGCTGAGCTCGATCGACTGCGCGGCTTCGTCAATGATGACAGTTTCGAATTCTATACTGAGCCCTTGGAACATTTCGTGACCACTTCCGCTAAGTGTAGCGCAAATGATATCGGCGCCATCCAGGATTTCCTGCTGAACACGCCGCCGGTTTATCTCGGCGTCTCTGGCTACGGTGTTGACACTGTCTCGAGCCTGGTCGATCTGATTGCTGAGTTGCTGCTTCTTCCTCTTCAAGACTTCCAGGTCACGATTTTGCTCCGGGCCTATCGCTTTGCCCCCTGCCTTAAGCGCATCGATCGTATCTCTCAAAACGTTGTAATCAGCGCAGGCTGTTTGATGGGCGGTGAGCAATTTGCCCAAATCCTCTGTGGCGCCATTCCTCCTCCCGCCTGGAATGTTGAGCTTTGCACTCACAAGCTCTTCCAGTGTCACGTCTAACACATTGACATTGATGGCATCGCTTCGACCTAGCCTTATCACAGACAGAGTCTGAGCGTTGCCCGACGTGGTTTTCGTGCCCTGCTTGAACCGCATCACCAGCTCATCGACCGCGGCATTGCTAGGAGCGCACACCAGCAACTTTTTAGCGGCGCTGGCATGGTTTCGCGGCCTTTGAGCATCCAATGCTTGAGGGCGCAAGATTGCCTGGCCTTTCTCCGTGGAGCTTCTCGTCAACAAGGCACCGACTATTGCTACAATCGTCTTGGTCTTTCCCGAACCAGGTGGCCCCTGAACAAGCGTAAACGCGTCATTGTCGATGGCGGATCTGACAGCCTTTGCTTGAGCCATGTTGATGTTGTAGACGCGCATCAACGGATCAAGCTGCTTATCCGTATATTCTAGGATTGGGGAGGGTCTTGCTCGAGTCACTTCATCGCACAAGTCGAAGTATTTGAGGCCTAGTAGAGCTCCGTATTCGCGTTCCAGCGGCGTCACTGAAGTGACCTTGGCGCAGTACAAGATCGCGTTTGGAACCATGGAGCTCACCAGATTGTTGCCGACATTGACTCGATAAGTCACTTCCATTGTGCCTTTCTTGCGGCTGATCTTCCAGATGCGAGCAAGGCAGTGAGGTTGTCGGAAATCCTTGGCCGGTGAATTGCCCTTTGAAAGCAGTACAATATCTGCTTCGCCAATTGCTTGCTCCTTAGCCTCACTCATGGGCATCGAAGTGCTCATCTCAACAAATGCATCGACAGTCATCCTGCTGGAGACCTTGATCTCGAAGGTTTTGAAATTACCCTCCTCCTTAGACTTGAGAAAGCTCTGCCAGGCTTCGAGGATCAGGAGAGGCTCAAAGGTGGATTGATATTCTTGTGGGGTGCGAAAGGTGCTCGTGACTAAGCTGTAATCATTCCTATTGGAGCCTGGAGGGAAGTCGCCGTTATGGAAGATGTCCCAACCTAGGATGACTTTGTGCAATGGACTCAGATCCGGTGCCAGCCGGGCGCGCATGTCTTTAGCAGATCTGACCTGCTTCATCTTCTTGACAGGCCCTCGAGGCTTTTGCATAGCCTTGCCGGCTTGATACTCTTGAACGGCCTCAGAAGTCCTCATGCTCTTTGCCTTGGGTCCAAATAAGCCTTCTTCTAGGTCTTCTTCAGTGTCCGATTCAGGGTCCGACGACACCATCATGCTAGGTCCTTTGGGGGTATGATCTTTGCCTATGACCCCAAGGTCACTAAGACCGGAACCCTCTCCTAAGGCTTGACTACCAGCCCCAGCTTTTCTCTTGACCATCGCCAGATTGTCTGCATCCCTCTTCTTCTTTGCTTCCTTCTCCCTCTCACGTTTTTCGCGGAACAGGGCCCGGTCAGCGTCTGATTGCGCATTTGGACCTCCGCTAGAGGCTCCTTTTACCGTTCTTGTAGAAGCGAATAGTTTCCTATCGGGTATGGGGGGAGCTCGTCTGGTTGGAAGCACGTCCAGCTTGTCTTTCGAAGAGGAGTCTGTGGCACGATTCGCCGAGTCTTGAGCCTTTGCCCTCCAGGTTTCCATATCAAGACGCGAAGATTTGAGCTGAGGCATTTCCTTGATCTTGGCCCCTTTCTGAACAATCTCAGGCTTTACGTCCACTGGCGTCTGCGGATCAGAATCTGTAGATATCGAGATAGACCTACCAGTGTTTTTCTCCAGCGCCTGCGAAAGCTCAGCCTTTTCTTGTGGAGTCATATTTGTTCGGCCTTGCGGTCCACCAGTTGCAGTCTGCTCCAAGAAATTTGCGGTGTGTTCATCTATGAGCATCCCAAACTCTGTCAGTCGGCCCAGGAGCTTGATTGTTAGCTTGACAGCGATCTCCACGAGAAACAAGTCACGGAGTCTCAACCACTTGACCAACGCCAGCATCGTAGTGGCGGGAGGTTTCAGTAAGTCCCTCTCTGTGGATTCTGTAGCTGCTGAACTGGTGTCCTCGACTTTGATTTGCTTTCGACTCTTGAGCACACTCGCAAAAATGCTGTATTGGTCAAACAAACGGTCAGAGAATTCCATGGTGTCGCGGCAAAACTCTTTCAGAGTCTCTGAATCATCGATCTTGTTACGTGCCCACACTTCAGTCATCTCATAGATCATTTTCAGTCCTTGCCATTGGTGTTCCCAAATACGCTGAAGTGCTTGGGCTTCTCCATCGTCGGCCAACGACTTAGTCCGAAGGAGACCATCTTGGGAGTCACAAAGAGCATCAAGTACATCTGTTGCAGTCCTAAGGAGGCGCGGACAGGATGAATAGCTTCTGGTGCGCGCAATGCGCCCGATCCCCCAGGATAAAGCGTTGAGTGTCGTTTCCAAGCACGTTCTCAAGAGATGCCCGATAGCCTCCCTCCGAGCTGCCTCGGAGCTGATTGTTTTAATCAAGTTCACTCCAGCCAGGTAGAGATTCGCATCGGCGGCAAACAGCGAGGATATCAACGCAGTAGCATGTTCGTAGGATTTGTAGAGTATGTCCAGATCTCGAGGGCTGAATTCCGAAATACGCTCCATGATTTGGCACACTAAATGAGTCAAACGGCCAAGCTTTAGATTGTACTCGCTTTTCTCGCTCGAGCGAGTATCCGCGGCGTTCACTTTGAACTTCTCCAAGCCTGTCAAGCTGGTTATGCCAACCAAGGACGCCTGCGCCAATCCTAGGTTTCCGGGACTCATGTTACGAATGATTGCGTCCCACACTTTGCTGGAATGAGCCGCATGCCCAGCAGGCAGATCTTTGATATCCGTAGACGATGATTTAAGAGCTTCGTAGTCGGTCTTGGCTGATTGGCATTCCACCGCGAGAGTAATCTTGAGGATTTTATAGCTTAATCTAGAGCACTGAACTTCTGCTTGATTCCCCTGCGGAGGGGAGCTAGGCCTGGCAATGGAATCGATGTGGTCGCTGATGACCTCTAAAATGTCACTCGCCACAATCCGAGCTGTCGAGCCAAGGGTGGCTCCATCTTTGTTGACATTGATGAGAGTCCACGCCAAGGTACTAAGTCCAAATCCGTAGCACTCAGCTCGCACATGCTTGGGAAATCGCTCGGCTTGTAATCTGTCCAAGAGTTGGAAAGCCAACGAGCGGCAGACTCCGACTTGGTGTGCGGTATCTAATGAAGACAGAAAAGGTTTGATCCATGACAGCATATCTTGAAGAGCTGAAGGGTTTCCAACATCTTCAAGGGCAGCTTGTTCCATGTATCTATCATACTGCTTATTATTGAAAATTTGCTCAATGAATGTGGTAGGAGAGATAGCGCCAAGCGAGTCCCAGAAATCCTTTGGTGCTAGCTCTAACAGCTTCTGTATAGTCTCGACAAGTATTCTGAAACTCCCCACGTCGTATTGAAGGTGCTCGAGCGCCAACTTGAAGACATCGATTTCCATGGCCCGGAGTGAATGTGTCACAAGATCATTGTCTAGGTTTTTCACAATCAAGCCAATGCCATGCCATGTTCGCTCGAGCACTGCCTCGTCGAGGATGTTCTCAGAGATGAATTGCAAATGCCTGAGTAAGGGATCCCGAATGGCAAAATTGAAGTCGTCTTTCGAGGGAGTGGCGCGCTGCTCCGACCACATACCAACGGCCCAGTCCCGTCGGTAATCATCAGTGTCAAATAGAAACGCCGTAGCCGCGGGAATATAGTGTGGCACGGGGAATGTCTGGTTTGTTTGGACCAGCTTAAATGGCTGCTGGACACTTTGACGGAGAATGTCCTGATCCTTCAAGATTGCATCATTACAAAGAGCTTCGTAAAGGGCCATCTGGTCCACCCGAGCCACGGCCGTCCTGTTGCGCTTGAGGGGCTCCAATCGTTCTAGCACACGAGCGGCATGGTCAAGGCCACGATTGATCCTCTCGAGATCCTTATCATTGAGCGCCTTTTCCATGAGTAGCACATTCTCTTCATCGTAGTCGTCTCGCAATTTTGACAGAAGCTTTTGCTTCGCTTTGTAATACCCTTCAATGCAGGAGTCACACCTGCCCAGCTGGAAATTGATCGCTTGGCTCAGCCGGTCCTGATATTCTGCAGCATCGTCGAAAGAATAGAGGAGCAAGCATTCAGCTGCATGGTCACGACGGAGTCCGGCATTGGCAAGTAGCTGGGAGGCAGGCTCAACAGAAGCTGCCTCGAAGTGAGGGTCGCCGTCCTTGACACTTTCACAGAACCAATGTATTGCACGGGGGAGTGATTCCAATCCTCTATGGAGCAGATTAGCGGCCGTGTACGAAGCAACAATAATGTATGGGTTTTACCGCAGATTGGACAGTAGTTCAGTCATGTCGAGCTTTACGAGGATCGTGGGCTGACACCAAGGGTTTGCCCCAAGACTACTGAGACAAAGGACTGCTACTTCTACCCTCTCCCTATGCGATCTGGGAGAACGTGCTCAAGGGTCGTGCAAGACGTGATGCTGCTTCATCTTCTTTGAGACATGGCAAATATTTATCGGCCCCATTCCGATGCAACACTTCAACTGACCAAAGCCTCATCGGCCGGGCGATGACTTGCTAACATTTGAACTCATCTCAAAGCTCCGCGTCACGAGACAAACGCGGCTTCCCATCTTAGAATATTTTCCGCGCGTTTGACGCGGCTATCGACTATCGCATACGGACGGCCCCTCGGGCGATACTAAGAGATTGCGGCTGCTTAGGCTACAGGGAGCAGGCTGCTGAGCATGTCAGATGAAGTATGCTCCTAGGTTCACTAGCAAAAATTGGTGGATCTGTGGTATTTCTATAATTGACAAGCCAGCATAGCTGGTCTCTGTAGCCCAGTAAACATAAGAGCGCTCTATCCCCGGCCCTTTCTCTGGTGGCGTGGCTTCATAAAATTCACATCCTTCCCCGGAAGCCCAAGACTCCACATGGTCACTCCCCACAAAGCTGAGTCGGGCAATCTGCTGATAAACATGACGAGATCCTGGTATCTGACTTGCTGCAACACTATGTACAAGAGGATGCTATGGAATTCGCTGCAAAAGGTTTTCTATCGGAGGTTAGATGAGCCGATTGGTGCCCGTCTTTGGGGTATATCCGAATGACTTGACTCCATCCTTGTGAGCAAGGCAGCTGAAGTGAAGTCATTGCTAGCCTCGAAGCTTGGTCGGACTTGATCCATGGACGACCGTAAACGGTCAAACGAAGGTCTCGGACGGTCGAAGGACGGTCTGGTAGGTTGCTCCAATGACGTTTTGTGCCTTGTATACCCCGTACTATCGCTGCCGTTCTGACTGTGTGCATTGTGGGTTGTGCCTGTTGCCGCCACTGAAGGCGGATAGATGGGTCGCTGGTCCTCCTCCATTGACTCTCTTCTTTCTGGATTACCTTTGAGAGGATTGGACAGGTCCGAAGACGATGCAGATGAAATCTTTGCGGGAGGTACATGGGCCCCGTGTTTGTCCAGATAGTCGAACTTGCCTTGTCGGACTTGCTCTCGAATAATGTCCACATCCAGGGGAACAAAGATCTTTTGGAAGGCCTTGATGGTGAATCGTGGCAGCAGGCAGATGATGGTGGTGAGGAGGGTGAGCGTCCAAAATGATAACTGGCCGTACACTTCGGGTGCAGCTTTGTAGAATTGGACAGAGGCTGTAAAGGCCGTATACACCCCAGTCCAGAACCAGATCAGCAGAATGCTGATTGCCACAAGCAGCACCATCAGCCAATCCCATTTGTAGGTGTTTAGGAGGATATAGACGTTGATGACAACAATGGTAGCGTTGGCTACGAATACCCCGATACGTTTGTTGTCATTGATGTCGAGGCCATCATGTGTAACGAAGTTGGCCGCTCGAAACAGAAGATACGGCATGAAGAAACATATCACAGATTGGTAGACTCCGTCGAGCATGTATAGCCTGTGCGAATCAGAATTTGCGTTTCATCTAATGTTGAGTTCAATTTGATTTGCTTACCAAAATTTTACTTGCGACCATTCCTTGCGCTCGATGCCTCTTCTGTAAAGCTGCGGGACGGCGAGAGAGACTTTGTCGCTGACGTCTTGGTCCAGAATCCCCATGAAAATAACAGGAAGAGATGTAAAGGCAAGATTGAACAGCAGGATATAGGTGTAGTCCATCAGGTAAGAGCAATCAAAGTCGTTGTAGATCTGATACCAGAAAAGGGCAAAGGTCCAGACCATATTCTAAAGAAATCAGCATCTTGAGAGCAGAAGCTCCCTTGGGGAGGACGGTGATGGGCTTTCTCACCTTGTAGAAGAAATTGGCTATTGTCTCAGCCAGCCGCCGGTAAGACCAGCGCCCATGAACCAAGACCAACCTTTGGAGGAAGCGAAACTGTCCGATAGCGTAATCGGACGACATCGCTGCCTGCCTACCTTCTTCGCCTGCAATGCCCACCCCAATATCCGCTTCTTGAATCATGGCGACATCATTGGCGCCATCTCCAATTGACAGGGTCATGACATCGAGTCCGTCCTTCACCATCTGGACAACCGCCGCTTTTTGAGCAGGACTGACTCGACAGCAAAGGACTGATTTACACTTCTTGCACAGCAAGAGGAATTTGCGCCGGAGCTCCTCGTCCAGGACCAAATTTAGGGCATCTCCATCAATGACGATAGCATGAGTAGGATCAGGCGGCTCGTGAATCTTACGGGCAGCTTGTAATTCCTCCTTAGAACCTGTGATGTTGAAGGTCCTGAGGTGTTTATCAAGCTCAGCACCAGCGGCTTCAACAGTATCATCGTCGACGTTGAAGACAATAAGATCCATATCGTTAGTGAGGAGATTGCAGGAGAAGCCAATATTGATAGCTGTCTCAACCTTGTCGCCAGTGAGGACCCAAAGCTTGATACCTGCCTCGCCAAGCAGCGCAATCGTATCTGGCACACCGTCCTGCAGCCTATCCTCTATAGCCGTCCCACCAAGCAGAGTGAGATCTCTTTCGATAAGGTCCGAGACGGTTTCCAACTTGTCTTCACGATCAACAATTGCCGCAGCCGCCAAGTCATGATCGACGTTCCATTTCTGATAGGTATCCTCGTCGATCTCTTTCTGCGCAATGCAGAGGGTACGCAGCCCTTCTCTGGCAAACATCTCGAGATGTTCTGCCGTTGTCTTTCGCAATTCCTTTTGTCCGCCCTTCTGCAACCGTGAGTAGATTACGCTATCGGCACCTTTGCAGAACAGAACGATTCTACCGTCCGGCATTCGTATAATAGCACTCATCCGCTTCCTGGTGGAGTTGAATTCCAACGTGTTCAGTACGGTGTATTCCCTCTCCTCGCCCTGGACGTTGACGATGATTCCATCATTAGACCTCCCCATGACAGTGAAGCCGCAGTCACGCGCCGTAGCAACAAGCGCTGCCTCATCCGGTGATTGTGCCTTGTATTCTATCTTTGGTGGGTCGCCTGGACTTCGTTCGGTGATCACGGTGTGGCAGAGCGCAAGAGCAAGCATGAATTGCTTGTTGGCCTCGGATTGCTCATTTCCGGCGGATCCATCGAGATCACTCACGAAATCCGGTGCGACAAAGGTGACTTCGTCATCGTGAAGATAAGGATTTGGATGTTGCTTCCTCAGAGTACCAAGCATTCTTGTACGGTCTTCAGCTATTTGCTTATGCGCCTTGGCCCCCTCAGTCTCTGTGTCAATACCCTGCCTCCTTTGCATGCCTGCTTGTGCTTCGGTATACGCTTCTCCATAGGGTAATCCGTTGACGGAGCATTTTTTGAATTCCATGACGTTTTGCGTCAAAGTCCCTGTCTTGTCAGAGAAGATGTACTCGATCTGCCCAAGATCGTCGGAGATATTCCACGTTTTTGGCGTACAGGGATAATCAATCTTTGCGTAGTACATAAAGGTATCACTGTATATGAAGAAGGCCTGAGCAGTGCGAATAATCTCCAAGGAGATATAGAGCGAGATGGGGACCAGATTTTGGAAGAGAATTAAAGAGGCCCAAACGGTGATGAAGCCGTCCAGTGATGGCTTGCCCCCCACTGAGCCAAATTCAAAGTAGTCCAAGGAATTGTTGCCCTGAGACCAGGTCACGCCTTGAATGATACCCGAAATTAAGCACATGAAGAATAAGATGATGAAGTTGTAGATGACGTTCCAGTTCAGCTCCCTCGCGATCCGGGCTCGTTTGTTAGGGGTGATACCCGCGTTGAGCATAATCTTCGTTTCCGGCCCAGTGAAGACGACCACTCCGAGGATCCATCCGGTGTTTCTTAAGCTACATCCTCGCAGCAACAAGTTGTTGATTGATATTGGTTCTGCCATTTCCTTTCCCTGGGGGCCTTTTTGAGTCCACCGAACCGCTCCACTGTACTGATACAGGTTGGTGTGAGGCGGCTCGCTCTCGATGAGAAATTCGGTCTGCTCGCACTGTCTGGCGTGCTTGATAGCACGGCCGCTATGAAGAGCCTGTCTGACCTTCAAATTCGTTTCGCCGTCCAGATTTTTGGTCTCGACATAACATGCGCCATCAGGATCAGAAGTGGACAGGATGACCACGTCAGCCGGAATCTGATCGCCATTGTAGATTCGAACAAAATCTCCCACCTGCACATTTTTCCAGTAATCCTTTTTAAACGTGGCCGTTCCCGGGACAGTCTTTGAAGGATCGATCAGACTCCCATGAAATCGTGCTGAAGGAACGTCCTTCTTATCTGTCTCCTTCAGTGGCGCGGCTGCGTTGCCATTCGCAGCGGTACCATCTTCGAAAGAATAAGCTGTGTCTGGTCTATCCCCTGGCTTGAGGTTTTCGGCATGTGGGAAGGATCTGTTCGGGGGCTGCGGAGAAGGCACTGGAGTCATCTGAATATCCTCATTCCTGTCCCGGGCAGAATGGAAAGACGTCCGAGATGACATCATTGAGTTGCGAGTGTGGAGAGTGTCGTGCGATAGTCGAGGGCGATCAAGCGCACGTTCGGCATAGGACTTGTTGGCTCGTTCTTGTTTCGAGAATCTGGCATTCATGGATTTGTAGGACGAGATGACCAGCCGAGTCGTTGCCTTCTTGAACCTTCGCCAGAGTGAAATATTGTCAGCCGCGTTGTTGACGTTGTTCCAGTCGACTAGGCGATGGACCGGTGAGTTGTTGAGCTCGTTGTCGAGGACAGTTCTCCGCCAATCTTCTATGGCGTCTTTTATCGCGGTGATAGTAACGATGGCAATCAATGGTACGGAACTCAGACCTGCATTCACGCCTCCGAAGATTGGGAAGATCTGGAATTGTTAGTTTGGGCAGCTACGAAAGGGAGGTGGCCTTCGTATACCGTCAAGATGATGATGAACAAAAAATAGACGTTGGCAATGTTGTGAAACTGGAGCCACAGGTTTTTGGGGACGAAGCTGAGGGGCGTGTATTTTGACGTCCGGATCTTGTTCCTCCCAAAATTTGCAAGAGGGTGGCCCTCCTCGTCTTTGGCGTCATCTGGGAGGGGCACATTGAAGAATACGCGGCGCCTGCTGTCAACACCGTCTTGGCTCTGATCTGCATCCTCATTCTCTTCTTCAATCCCATCCAAGTGCGGCTGCCCTGATTCTGCTGAGCGCTTCTCTCCCGACCCCGATCTCCGATGATGGAAACGATTCATGATGCTGATGCGTTTCCGGGAACCGGCGGATCCAGTAGCCCTTTGCGTTGCCCATCGCGCTCGTTTGACAGGTTTAGACACATTCGAATCTTCTTGAACCGGCTGGATTGCCATCTTGACAGCTCGCGAGACTCAGGCGGATGAGCATTCGGTGACGTGGGCTGATAAGCCGAGGTTTGCGAAACGGACGTCCCGCCACGTCAGGTCCAGGATGGCATATTGTACGATTGCCAGTTGTGAGGAGAGTTTTGGAGAATCAGGTTCATAGGACAAGTGAATTGTCGAGCGAGCAATGAGGGAATGGTTATTCAGCGCGGTGCATGTACGGGGATGTAAGAATTCCAACAGTGAACTCTCCACCAATCTCGGGGTGGTAGGGATGCGGCGGAAAACGAGTGAACGATGCGGCAGGAATTGAGAGACGAACCCGGGTGCCGCTGAACCAGGGACGCCGTGAGTAAGGAGAAGACCGAGACTGAGAGGGTATGAGGTCGTGATTGTTCCTGTGAAAGGGAGTAGTGATCAGAGCGACTGTTGTAGCATTTTGATGGATTTGTCACGCTTCCGGGGGCACTGATCCGTTGCTACTTAAAAGTTAGAGGAAACCCCCCCCCCCGGCAAAAAGATAAGTCCGGGCGTCCGCATTCCGAATTTGCCCACGCTCGCAAAGAAGCCTTTCAGCCCTACATCATGTGCTGATGATTCCTTACACCCACGGATATATCTAATCCTGATTTTCTCTTGAATTCATGGCTCCTACACCACCTTACTTTTGAATGTCCCGGCCTTCGCAAATTCTTGGCTGCTTGCGGATAGATCTTATTGATCTGACATTAATAGTGACTGATAGATTGTCAAATCAACAGCCTTGGAGCTACGAAAGTAGTGTAGCCTTGTTGGCTGTGTGACGGTCTGACTTGGCCGTGGGAGTTTGAAGAAACGTGGTCCAAATAGATTTGTTGCCGCAGTCCTCCAATCATGTGGTGATCAATTTATCAGGGGCTTTGTCTGTAATCTATCGACGGGCTTGCCCGATTAGTTCTCAACTCAATTCGTTTGCACGTGGTTTTGGTGGTTTTGGTGTTTTAGCGTGCGTGATATTATCAGACGCGCTTCACGCCTTACAAAATACCAACTCATCTTTGAATCTGTGAATGATATATTGTGCTTCCATGGCTACCCACCAGGACGCAAGTTCTCCGACGGTGATCAACAATATTGCACACTTCGGCTACTTCCGACGATTCTGTCCGTCTTCCTCAAAGCGACCTTCTACAGAGAGTTCCGAGGAGCCTCAAGCCATCCGCCGAAAGACATCACCCCTCTCATCGCTGCCTACCCAACCTTCTTCCCCGTCAAGCAAGAGACATCATGATATCAACAAAGACACCTTCACCTCCAAAGTATCCGCCAAGAATCAATCCCAAACGTCGCCGCTGTCATCTCCCCCCACAGAAAGATCTTCGTCGGATATAGCGAAAGTCGCTGTTGCCAAGGTCACTTCTATCCCACAACGCTTTGATAGCGAGCGATCACATGAGGGAAGATCACCAGCTGGTACTTCTCGAGAAGCATTACCAACGAAGAGCCTCAGTTTCGAAGTTGCACCTACACAAACATCCACGATCCCCAGCAGTCAGCGAGTGGTCAAAGACGGCGAAGTCCACATCCGAAATTCTGATGATGAAGTCGGGTCGGACGCGTCATCCCTAGAAGATCTCGATAATGTTCTGAATACGAGAGAAAAGCGTTCGCCCACGCCCGAGCTTCCGCTATCCATCCACCCAGTAGAAGCCTGGTCCGCCAAAACAGGGCGGGAGGACGCAATGTGGCAAACCAAGAAGTCATCGTCTGGGTCTTCGATGCGAAAAGGACCCAGAGTTTCCCTCAAGGCATTAGCAGAGCAGAAAAGGCAATATGATGCGTCGAAGGAGAACATTGCAAGAACGAGAGACTTGCTACAGGCCCAAGAGCGTCACGAGCTTAAGAAGAAGACGATCGAAACCAGCACATTTGACCATCTCTTGCAAGATTATGGCGATAGCGAGGAGATCGGAAGGTTGAAGGCAGCCATCAAGCGGACAGAGGCTTTGGAACATGAGCTCTCATGGTCGTTCTTTACCCGGGATCCGCCTTCTTCGGACTACACAAGGTTTCCAACAATCAGAGACCACGATACCAGTCCTCTATTGGTCAATGATTCACTTCGACAGCAAAGCTTTTTGAGTGGGATAATCGAGGACTACGCTCTGCAAGACAACCTTCCCAAGGAGCTGCTTGCCTGGATATTGGAAGCAACATGCCTCGAGCAACGAGAAGATCTCCGAGATGCATATGTCCATATCCTCAACCAAGCTTCATTTCAAATGACGGATTTGCTGAGTAAGGGTCGGTTGGACAGCCTTTTTCGTAGAATAGGGGCATGTGAAGCTGCTGTCCAGCCTCGAGTCACTATCGAGCCGCGAATCATCCTACCCAAAGATCTGGAGAGCAACGAGAAGCGGCCAGATCTGATGGCCCTTCTGACCGTCATACGAGGATCCGCCCTCGCCATGAGGACCGGTCCCCGTGTCCACGCTGTCTCACTTCTATGTCGCCTCCTCCTCGATCGAAGCATCACGGAAAATGGCCTCCTGCTCGCCAGCATCGAAAGCACACTCACCGCCCTCCTCAGCGCTCTGAATGACCGCTCCCCCTTCCCCGGCCCGCAGAACAGGATCCTCAGCAGCCTCTTCGGCGCCATCACCCACCCCCCCTTCCGTGTTCGACTCCTCCGCAACCTACCCCCCTACTCAGCCGAATGGCTCTTCCTCCGCCGCCGCCTCGCGCTGGCCTGGCTCTTCGATGACGACGCAACCTACCTCAACTGCGGGGAATGCTCCAGCATCCCCATCAGCCGGATCTGCGACTTACTCGGCACCTCCAATTTCCACCTCAACAATTCGACCGACTACGCTCTCCTCACCTCCACCTTCCAGATCCTCGACATCGCCATCGATAGCGCCGATCGTCCTTGCCCCGCCGCTCTGACCCCTGATATCGAAAAAGGCTTCAACGCGGATATCGACAGGTTGGCCGCCAGGATCAAGGGCATGTTCATGCAGATTGTGGATTCCGGGGCCAGCGACATGCGGCGGACGGAGGCGAAGGAGGTCTTGGAGGGCTTGCAGTCGAGGCTGCTGTATTCGGTCCGGACGAGGCCGCCGCAGAAGAAGAACATCTTTGGGGAGGAGGCGACTTATGAGGGGGAGCGGAAGGGGATGCAGGAGTTCCTGGCGGCGTGGAAGGCGAAGAAGAGGCGTGCTGGGAGCGAGGTGTCGGTGATTGAGGAGGGTATCGGAGGTGGGAAAGCCATAGATGGAGTCAGCTAGCGGTGAATCACATATAATACTTATATACGAATCCACGAAAGCAAGAAACAGTCGAAAGGTCAAATGCGCAAAGAAATTGTTAAAGGGTATCATTATATTCCATTCGCTATGCACATTCGTCCGTCATCCTTGTAATGGACGGATCATGCCAACCTTCTATACTGACAGGTGAAGGGCCAGGGACATCCCATCTACTTCCTGACACATCAGAGGTTACTCCCTCCCTCACCCCTCTCCTCATCTCCTCTGCCATCATCACCACGAGCACCATCTGACTCCTTCCCCTTTCCCTTACTCTTTGCCCTCTCCCCCTTCCCATCCTTCCACCACTTCATCTTCCACCACCCCCCCAGCGCAGCCTGGCTCGAAGAACCCGACCTCCTCCGCCTAGCCTCAGATCCAGGGGTCGACCTCCTTCTCCCATGATGGAGCGTACGATACGTCCTCCCCGTGCCCGAACGCGTCAGGAGGCCCGATCTCTCGGACGGGTCATCCTGACCATCCTCCTCGAGATCCGGGAGGTCGAATCGCGAGTTCCGCTTCGTGGACGGGCTGGACGCCGAGCGGAGGCTGCTGCGGCGGTACTGGCTGAAGGGCGTCATGGGGCTGGGGCTGTCGTCCTCGAGCTCGCGCCAGATCTCTTCGGACTCGGTCAAGCCTTTGCGGCGCAGGCGCGTGATGTTGAGGAGGTGGTTGTTTCTGGATGTGGGGGTTCGCGGTTCGCGGCTGGGGAGGGGGGATTCTTTGTCGAGGAGGGCGGATTCCTCGTCGCCGTTGGGGGTGACGGTGCCGTCTGTGCCGGTTCGCTCATCGTCTATCATGCCCAGGCCTGGTGTCAGGGGGTTTTGGGAAACAGGTTGACGTGAGACGGGATCGCTGTTGAGGCGCCACGAGAGGGCAAAGACGCCGAGGAGAAGGATGACAGTTCCAAGTGCAATCTTCTAGAATTTAGCTTGAGGCGCTGGAAGAAGTGATGGAATGTAGCTTACCAGAAGACTATGGGGTAGAGAAAGGCGGTCGAGTTGGTTAAAGTAGATCAGGCCATCTATGATCGCAACGATGTTGTAGACGCAGAACATGAAGGGGTATAATACGCTGGTGGAACAGAGCTTCAGTCCTCGATGCATGTAAAAGAGCTGCGACAGGCCGAATCCGACTAGGCCAAGGATGATGACCCAGAACTCCCACCTGGTAAATTGATTTTCTCCTGCTATCGTTCGGACGACCAGTTCAACAGCAGATTTGGCGACGAGTAAGGTATGAGCAGAGAGTATACCACTCACGGCACCGTAAGCCATGCCTCTGAAGAAGCGCATACGAGGATTATGTTTCGCCCATGGTCTCAGGTACTTGCTGAGCTTGGCCAATGCGATGATGGCAATCACCACTATACCGGTACAGACCATCCATATTATGAATTGGCGTCTTTGCAACAAGTTCAGCAATTGGTTGAGATTGTGTGCTGGCTCTCCAATGGCCCCGAATACAGCGATCAGTACAGCGCCGATGCATACAAGGACGGTCCCCCCGAACGACCAGCGTGTGAAGGGTTCCCCAAGGATGAGTGAGGCGCATATTGAGTTGAAGGCGAGGCCGGCCTGGTATCGATCAGCGATACCATAAACAAGCGCCATGTCAGAGCGACCTACCGCTTGGAGAGTGGAGAGGACAGGAAGGGGCAAGGTAGTAAGCTGAACGGTGCTGCCAACAAGATTGCTGACAAGGAACATGAGCATGCCCAGCTATAGTGCGACATCAGCCATTGCTCAAGCCAGACCCCGGAGCTATGCGCCTGACCTGCCATCTCCGCCGTTTGAAAGGAGGCCGCCTGCATTCCGAGGGATCTTTCTCATCTTCAAGGATGTGGGACTTTCTTTGTAGGGTGAGGCCTATTGACTGAACTGACGTTGATAAAAGGCCGACGAGAATGCCCAGCTATAAAACCATATCAGCTATTGCTTCGGTGGGAGCCGCGCCCAGGCAGGCAATCACGGACCGCGATACTGCCCTGTGGAGACAGGTCGCCCAAGGTCGGCATGCTATGAGGTTGTTTGGAGTTTGGTAGATGTTTTGTAGGACCATCTTCCTGGATGTTGGAGCATGGTCAAGCTCATCTCGCGGACGGCTGCATAGGGGGCGAGTGTTGCTCTTGTGTAGATACAAGGATATCAAAAGGACAGGTCATCTAGGCTTGGTCTTGTCGTATGATTAGGTAGTAAAGGTGGTTGGAGAGAGTGAGAGCTCAGGTGATGCGAGCAAAACGGTCTCGACGGGAAGCTGCAAAAAGGAATTCGTTCAGGGCTCTCATCGGCTTCCGAGGGCCAAGTTAGGAAGTTCTTAGGGGAGGAGGAAGCGGCCGGGAACAAGATCGACGCTAGGATCTCAGGTATCAATGCGTTGTTTCAAGGGCCATGACAGCTTCAATCTAGGCTATACTGCTTGCAACCACAACTGCACCGACCAACTTGCATTTCAGCAATATCTTCAGCAAAAAAGCGGAAAGCTGTCATCATACACTCACGCTCATTGAATAAATCAAAATTCACCATTGTCTCCTTTTGCCTTTCATCCTAATCCAGAACTCGAGGTCTTTCCTATCTTTGCCAACAGGACTTGAACTTCGCAGCGACCCAGTGTTCATAAAGCTATTTGGGATCGCGAATATGTCACACGCCATGTCGGATGACCAGGTGGGATAAGTCAACTGAATCATGACGCACTCGCACAGCTTCTAACAAGCACTGTTTTTCATTTAGGTGGCCGGGGAGCTGAAGAAGATGACGGCCTTCATCCGTCAGGAAGCGATAGAGAAAGCCAAGGAAATCAACATCAAGGCAGACGAAGAGTTCGCAATCGAGAAATCGAAACTGGTTCGGCAAGAGACCTCCACCATCGATTCCACCTACGCGAAGAAGCACAAGCAAGCTTCCATGAGCCAACAGATCACACGAAGCACCTTGGCCAACAAGACACGCTTGAGGGTGCTGAGCAAGAGACAGGAGCTGCTGAACGATCTGTTCGAGAAGGCGAGAAGTCAGCTGGGCGATGCGTCAAAAGATGGTGGGAAGTATGTGGAGATGTGCAAGGGTTTGGTGCTGGAGGGACTCTACGCGCTCAATGAGCCCAAAGCAGGAATCAGGGCACGGAAACAGGATGCTGATACCGTCAAGAAGGCCATTGAGGGGGCGAAGAAGGAGTACAAGGAGAATGTCGGGAAGGACGTGGAGATCGTGTTGGACGACAAGAACTATCTACCCGAAGACTCGTACGTATCGCTCCCGTCCTTCGTCCACATAGATTGGGAAAGCTGACACATCATCCCGACAGAGCTGGCGGTGTTTCCATCATCGGTGGTGGAGGCAAGATTGATATCAACAATACCCTCGAGGAGCGCCTGAAGTTACTCGAGACGGAAGCATTGCCAATGATGCGTGTTACACTCTTTGGGGCCAATGAGAATCGAAGATTCGTAGACTGAATGACAGTCTTGCTTGTCCTTTGGCCCAAAGCGTCTCGATCCCTTACTGAGTCAACTTCATCAGGGCATTGCTTGTACGACATACGACGGAGGGGCGCGCTTTTTCAATGTCTGCTCCTAGGGCGGCGATGTCTCGCCCTCGCGCAAGGCTGTACAATTGTACATAGAAGCTATGCATTTTGCCGTGATTGTAAGCTATCGCCGCAGGGTTCGCATTGACAGAAGGTGGAATGAATGTAGGAGAAAAGGGTTTGTTGCAAACCAAGGCTTCAATTTCCGCTGCAGTTGTCTAATGCGATTAACATACAACTGACAAACTTTACCAAAATTAGCTGCAAACCTGTGTTCCTTGTAGATGCCGTGTGCAATTCTTGTTTATGATGTCTCAGCCTCGGATGATGGAAAGAGGCAAAATGAGCACACCCAGACTTAGATCGACGGGCAATCCACAGCGGCCAGTAACTCCCAAACACCAGTCCTCCTGCGCTTTGCTTCAGAGCACCTGCTTTTCGGGATGGAGCTTCAAGTCATAGAATTGCAAGAAATCAAAGAGCTCCTGACCACATTACAAAGCAGGCATGTCTTTCCCGTGTGTTCTTATCCTACCCGCCCAGATACGCCGGCGGTCGTGCTCGTGGTAACTCGATCGTCTATTGGTCTGGATTGTGTCATCTCAGCCACTGTCCGTGAGTTGAGGGTTCATTGGGACATCGTACCCTGAGGAGGCATAGGATACTGTCCACCAATACCTTGCTGCTGCTGCATGTATTGTTGATATGCCATCTGCTGCTGTTGTTCCGGCGACATGTATTGGGGCATACCATTGCCACCACCCCGAGGCATGTTGGCCTGTGGTGCTGGTATCTGGGTATGGCTAACGTCTTCGGGCGAGTCTTCCTGCTCGGGATCGACGCCGTTCTCATTGCCGGATGCTGGCTCGGGCGCATTTAGGCAAGCCTAGAGGGAAAGGGTCAGCGAAAGCACCGGCATCCCGTAGGATAGAGGCCGGGGCATACCTGAATCAGGTTCTTGCCCTCTGCTTTGGTGACTAGAGGTTGAAGCTTGGGGGTTGTGAAGGTGTAGACCAGACCAGTCTCGGACACGACCAGCAGCAGGACTTGGGTCCCAGTAAGGACGGACAACTCGTACGCCTGCAAGGAGCGCAAGGTCAGTTGCCAATGGATCGATGCAGGACAGCTTGATCCTTGATGGAGGAAGATGTAGATGATGCATTCCTCGATGAGGGATGAGGGAAGAGGCGCACCTTCTTCATGATACCGGCTTTGCGCTTGGAGAAGGTGATGTGACGACGCGACTTGTCCTGAATGAACTTAATGTCAATCTTCCTCCTCTCCCGGCCAGGCTTGTCATCGTCGTCGTCGTCGTCGTCAGGAGCCGTGCTGATACGGGGGCGCTTCACGCCGCGGGCATCGGCACCGTTGCCATTACCGGTCGCGTCTCCGAGATCAGGTGAATGGGTGTTGGGATCAGTGATGTCGGCCATGGCAAGAAAGGAGAATGATGGAGTGGTATGTGTATTGCGTTCCTAAAGGAGTTTGGTAGAATTACTAAGGGCCTTTGAATCGGGTTTAGATACTCGTCAAAAGCTCCTGTTCGAGAGAAATGAGGATGGGTCACTCCTGAAGAGACAAGCGCTGGGGGTCATCCCCCGAATTACCCTGTGAGCGTGACTAGCGCCTAATTTCATGCCCTAATTAAGTGGTGCAGAAAGGGGGCGGGGAAATCTGAATCATCCAGTTTGGACTTGGGATCTCCAAATTGGGTAGAACTATTGATCATTCACTTGGAGATCAATACATGGATCAGACACACAGCTCATATATTCCCATCAGGATACACCTGTCACGTTATGCTACAATGGGTCTCTGCTACCATCCGCCAAGGCGTGAAGACGGCGTTGTGCGCGTGGTGCCAGGAGAATACATCAAAAGTATTGTCAAGTTTCCTCAGTCTGGTCCCTTGTTGTTAAGTTTGTATCATCTGAGGAGAACATGGCCCCGGACAGTGTGACTTGGGGAGGATAAGTACCTTTGAAATGTGGCGTCAAGAGTGAAGACATCAATAGCCTGCCATAAGCCCGAGCGGGGATCTCGCCTGGCGAAAAAGCCCGAGATCTGCCGAGGAGGGCATCAGCCCCTGAATCCTGCTCCTTCGCCTTCCTCCATCTGCATATGATAAGATCTGCAATTGGGAAATGTGAAATTGATGGGCCTCGGGCTTGGGACTCGGAATCTTGCGCAACACGAGTGACTAATTGAAGCGGCCCTTGTGGACTCTCCAAGTTGCGAACCCCCGGCAGGATTTGGTCAATGGTACTGTATAAAGCCTCTTGAACATCTACTGGATATCTTGGGTCTATATCCACTCCTCTCCTTAAAAAGTGATATCAGTATTGTCTTCGCTAGTACGACTCCCTCAAAAACCGACAGAATTGGATGGAACGCCTATGAAATCGGCTTCAAGACTTACAGCCACAAAGCAAGAATCGAAAGGCGTATCTGGCTCATTGACCTCTCATTCGAGACATCATGCCTCTCCCACCACCTCGCGTAGTGACGACCGGTCATACTCCAGATGGCAAATCCATCATTGCCTCAGACACAACGACTACGCCCTTCTTTCCTTTTGACCCAAACGGATCATGCTTCAACACTTTCCATAGTAGCAACCAGGTTCCCGCTTCCAACAATGAAGAGCCTCCCTCAGCAGTCACAAATACCCTTCCTCGCTGCCCTCCAAATGGAGTAATATTCTGTACTACCGATATACATCCCGGCGGAGCGGGGGCCCCGTTGCATAGAACCGAGAGCCTTGACTATGCGTGCGTACTGAATGGCGAAATCACCATGACATTGGATAGTGGAGATCAGACTGTGGTCAAGGCAGGAGAGGTCATCTTACAAAGAGGTGCAATGCATGCTTGGAAGAACGAGGGGACTGAAACATGTCGGATGTTGTTTGTGATGGTGGCCGCCGATAAGATCAAGACTCAAGACGGCAAGGAGCTTGGGGCTTTCTTCCCTCAGAAACCCTGATGATGGAACCCGGAATCTCTGTTCACATGGTATTAGAACATCGAGACGGACGACTCAAAGCTTTGGTCGAGCGTGCAGGGCACCTCAATCATGGTCCAAATGAGCGAACATCGGTCGCAGAGGTGTTCTCTCCTGATGTGGGTAATCACTTGGGCGTTCTACATCGTATCAGGCATTACTGGCTCCACGTTACAATTTTCGTGGTATTCTCTCTGCCTTTCCAGTTGTATCATCTGTCTGAGGAGCATTCAACCCTTTTCAATGGTTGGAGCCCAATCAAAATCCTGAAATGGCCAGTGAAGATGATCTGTATTCGGCACCACAAATCTTTGTCCTCTACCATTACAGCAGAAGATGCGCGTGCAATGAGACGCCTAATCCAAGCGAACATCGCTTAATTTCGGGCGCTATTGAACGCAACAAAGGCACATGATGGGCAGATCCATGACACGATGACATGAAAGGCGGCTAGTTCTTTATTTAAACCAGTCTTGAGTGTTCGCTTCCATTCCTCGGGCTCATCATGTACGGAGGTAACATGCAGGGCAATATGCACCCACTCCTGGGTTGTTGAGAAGTACTCGTATGCAAGATGCAGACATAGATGCATATCTGCGTTGTGCCTGCATTGCCCTTAGGTAATGTCAAAGCAGAGAGCTAAAACTAAAAAAAAAACATCCTACCGCAGGTGGTCAAATCCGACGTCCTCCATTCATGCGATCATGGGAATGTAATCCAAACCGTAGAGGGAAGGTCTTGACCTGTGCCTTGAGGGACAGCACGTGGGAAGACATGCATACCTCGATGCATTAATTAATGATCAAGATTCGCCAAGCGCGACTTGATCATGGGGAAGGAATCACCATCATCATGCAGTGAGTGACGACGGAGTCCCACAAAATATTCATGCACGCTGCGGCTTTGCCTTTCCGAATCGCCGTGTTATCGATGCTCAGTTCGTAAATCTTCTTTCTCCTCTAAAAAAACAATTGTGTGTCATGCTCCATTTGTCCAACGTCAACAAGCACGACACATCAATGTTGCCCGCCAACTCGACACACAAATGCCGATTAATAAAAGGTTCGATGGCATATCCAGGATTCCTTCGAGAGGCCCGAAACGGTCACCACTTCAACTGCTGAAACAATCCTTTGGTGCCCTTGCTTGCCCCTCTCCCCAGAGATCACCCATTCTCAGGCCTGCCGCCTGCATCCTCGCGCGACTTGATCAAGGCGATCGGGAGAGGATTTTGGACTGGTCAGCCACACACACATTCTGGACTTCGTAGGCCGTGGAGAACCTCCGTGCTGAGCGAGAGCAACTACTCCTGGAGATGAAGAATGAGAATGGAGTACCGGCCATCACAGATCCATGGCCAGTGGCCGACGTATGTCTATCATGCCTATTGATGCACCAGAAGCTAAGAGACTGTTAGATCGTCTATGTGGCTATCATGGGCACTGTCATGCTCGCCGCCTTTCTCGAATGGTTCCTCTGGTTGGCAGCGTTCCTCTATTGCCTTGTGAAGATCTACATCAAGGCTGAACATTGGAGTATCAAGGTAATGGCCATCGTCATGATGGTGGGCTTCACACTGCTACGGTATGCTACGGCAAAGAGGGTCTTGCTTGTGCTGATTAATTGCTTGTAGATTCATTTTCCTGCCAATCATGATTGTCACACTCCCCCTACCAGGGCGGATCACTCAATACTATCCTCCGGCAATGGTCTCTTTCCTTCAGTGGTTTGCATTTTGGTCTTTCGCCGTCCTGCTTACGGTTCCTTGGCTGTTCTGTATCTACCAACTTGTGGTCAACAACTTGGGGCGGAATAAACGCATCAAGGAGATATTGGACGAGGATACCGCCCCCAAGACGGTCATTGTGATGCCATGCTACAAGGAGGATCCTGCTGTACTTCTTACCGCTGTCGACTCGGTTGTGGATTGCGACTACCCGCCTTCTTGCCTGCATGTCTTCCTCTCATTCGATGGGGACCAGGAAGACGAGCTTTATTTGAATACTATTGAAAGGCTGGGGGTGCCGTTAACCTTGGAGCATTATCCAAAAAGCATTGATGTGGTCTATCGCATGGCCAGAGTTACGGTCTCAAGATTCCCTCATGGCGGCAAACGGCACTGCCAGAAGTCGACTTTCAAACTCATCGACAAGATCTACACGGAGTATTTGAAGCGTAATGACAATCTCTTCATCCTCTTCATCGATTCAGATTGTATACTGGACAAATTCTGTATCCAGAACTTCATGTACGAGATGGAGCTGATGCCGGGCAGTAAGCAGAACATGCTCGCGATGACTGGTGTCATCACCTCGACAACGGAAAAACACTCCTTGATCACCCTCTTACAAGACATGGAGTATATCCATGGCCAACTGTTCGAGCGGTCCGTTGAGTCCGGCTGCGGCTCTGTCACCTGTCTCCCTGGCGCGTTGACCATGCTGAGGTTTTCGGCCTTCCGGAAAATGGCGAAATACTATTTTGCAGACAAAGCAGAACAATGTGACGATCTTTTCGACTATGGCAAATGCCATCTGGGCGAAGATCGTTGGCTTACTCACCTTTTCATGATCGGTGCTCGAGAAAGATATCAGATCCAGATGTGTACAGGCGCCTTCTGCAAGACCGAAGCTGTTCAGACATACAAAAGTCTTCTGAAGCAGAGGCGGCGATGGTTTCTTGGCTTCATCACCAACGAGGTCTGCATGCTGACGGACATCCGCCTCTGGGTGCGGTATCCCCTTTTGTGTGTTGTCCGCTTCATGAACAACACGATTCGAACCACTGCATTGCTCTTCTTCATCATGGTCCTCTCCATCATCACAACTTCGAATAAAATCAGCAATCTTCCGGTCGGCTTCATTGCCGTCTCCCTCGGACTCAACTGGCTTCTAATGATCTACTTTGGAGCCAAATTGAAACGATTCAAAGTCTGGCTGTACCCGGTCATGTTTATCATCAACCCATTTTTCAACTGGGTGTACATGGTCTACGGTAAGCTTGCCCCGCGCTTGATGATTGAGGGCTCGGCTGACTGGGATCCCAGGCATATTTACCGCCGGCCAACGTACTTGGGGTGGACCAAGAGCAGATGCAGGAGCTGCAGATGCTCATACGACGCCACAACAAGCCATTGAGCATGCTCTTGCGACCGGAGATGATCTCAATGTAGTGCCTGAGACGTTCAAGCGAGCAGCCGAGGCTCGACACCCGGACAAGCCAGTGGCCGCGGTGCCAGTGCTTCCGGCAGAGAGCATTGATGGTCGATTCGCGCCTGCCGAGGGATTACCTGGCGGCTGGTATCTCCATGGTGCTGTGGATTCTGGCATTACTCTTCCCAATACCGCACTGGCAGACCTTGCTGCTCCTCGCATGCCCATGGTATCACGAAATTCGTTCGATTCGAACGTGAGTGGGGTCTCTGGCACGAATTCCGTGTACATGCCAAAGCAAGTCGAAAGCATCATGAATGAAGAGGATCGACGCAAATATTTCTTTGCCCAACAAGCACAACGAGCGCCAACAGGAGCCTACATGAATGTGGAGAATCTGGATCATGGGCGGGTGTACGAAATGACGGATGACATGGATCGCAAGGGAATTTGGTCCGACAATGTCGACGAGCTGAGTTCGGAGGAAGAAGCGCTGAAGTCCAGCCGATCTCATCCACGATATCAGCAAAGTTACGTGCCTTCCCGTGGCTTTTCCCCGGCAATATCTCCCGACTTTGCACCGACCAGACCCAGCAGGCTCTCGAATTACCACAATGTCGAGGATTTGGATGATGAAGATCAGGACTTCTCATTACCTGCCGCAAGACACCCGACTCCAAGCCCAGTGCACGATTCACGAATCGGTAGAGACAGTGATCATACGACCAATGTGCCACTGATTCGTTTACCAACAGGCGAGCAAAGAGGATCCATCGCGATGCCACAAGAGATACGGCCTCAAGAGGGCCGTGGGGATGAGGTGACAGCCACAAAGTCTGGGGCTCAAGCCGGGTCGGAAATTCCTCTTATGACTGAAGAAGCTGATACACTTGGGCATGGAAGCACGACTCCGCAAGCCAAAACACCGAGGAAGGTTTATAAGCCTTGGGTGAGGAAGTGACGCTCAAGTTGGGGGATGAAGCACAAGTAAGTAATCAAAAGTTCCAAGCAGAGCAATCTGACGAGACGGTCGCCTTGATGTATATCTTAGCGTAGCATACATACCCCGGCGTTCTCTTCGTGCTTTTGCTGGTAGCTGGCGCTGAAATTTACTGTCCCCAAATGGCCACCTCAAAGACCTTACGCAATTCTGAGGCCATGGAGGCGACACGATACGACGAACTAGCCAATTCTATGATTCCGCTAGATATGATTGGAATGCTTAAAGTCATTCTTTTGACTTGTGATATTGTAGGCAAGGCCACCTCCGAAATCTCCAGTGTTGTGGGCATCCGTAAGGCTGAAAAGCTGATTTTGGGCTTGGCGCTTTCACCAGAATCTTTGAGTTGCTTCGTGAAGCTTCCAAGGGTCTGCAACGCTTCATGAATCACGGCACTTTTCATGATACACGAATGGCACGACGCATCAGCCTTTGACTCGAGTCCCCAACTTCTTTCATCACTTGTTCCCACCTCCTCTCGTCTCACTCATCTTGTTCCGACATCTGCCTAAAATTACGATACCGTCAAAATGAGTGTCGTGGGTGTGGACTTTGGCACCCTGAATACAGTGATAGCCGTTGCACGAAATCGAGGTGTGGACGTGGTCAGTAGTTCCTGTTCAAGCTGTATGATGAATCATGTCCTGACGAGCCATACAGATCACAAATGAAGTCTCTAACCGAGCTACACCGTATGTTTGAAGCTCAGATCTCGTGATCACGACCACGATTGCTGCTGACCAATCCATCCCAGGACTCTCGTGGGCTTTGGGCCCAAGTGTCGCTACTTAGGAGAAGCAGCTAAGACACAAGAAATATCCAACCTCAAGAATACCGTGGCCTCCCTCAAACGCCTTGCAGGCCGTTCCATCAATGACCCAGATGTCGATGTGGAACGCACATTCTGCTCCGCCCCACTCGTCGACATCAAGGGGCAGGTCGGCGCCGAGGTCACCTACATGGGCGAGAAGCAGCAATTCACGGCGACACAATTATGTTCCATGTTCCTGAGCAAGGTCAAGGCCACGGCATCGGCAGAATTGAAGCTGCCCGTGAGCGATATCGTCATCAGTGTGCCGCCATGGTTTACAGATGTGCAAAGACGTAGTATCATGGACGCGGCTGAGATCTCGGGCCTGAAGTTGCTGAGGCTGATCAACGATACCACCGCTACCGCCCTCGGCTACGGTATTCCAAAATTGGACCTGCCCACTGCTGAAGAGAAACCGAGGAGGGTGGCTTTCGTCGATATCGGGCACAGCAACTACACATGCTCAATAGTAGAATTCAAAAAGGGTGAACTGGCCGTCAAGAGCACGGCCTACGACCGACATTTCGGAGGTCGCGACTTCGACAAGGCGCTCGTGGCTCATTTCGCCAAGGAATGGAAAGAAAAGTACAGGATCGACATTTTCACGAATCCGAAAGCTATCGTGCGCGTTACAGCTGCCGCAGAGAAGATGAAGAAGATCCTGTCTGCCAATGCACAGGCCCCGATTTCGATAGAGTCCCTGATGAACGATATCGATGTCTCAGGCATGCTCAGGCGAGTTGATCTTGAAGAACTGCTTCAGCCGTTGCTGGATAGAGCGACTGTGCCACTGGAACAAGCTCTCGCAGAAGGGAAGTTCAAGGTTGAGGACATTGACACAGTGGAAATTGTAGGAGGCTGTACGCGTGTTCCAGCACTCAAGGATCGGATCGGCAAGTTCTTCAACAAGCCTCTGTCAGCAACCCTGAACCAAGATGAGGCTGTTGCCCGTGGATGCGCCTTCAGCTGCGCTATTCTGTCACCCGTCTTCCGTGTCCGTGACTTCTCCGTTCACGACATGGTGAACTACCCCATCGAGTTCAACTGGGAGCAGTCGCCTGACATTCCCGATGAGGACACTAGCTTGACTGTCTTCAACAAAGGCAACGTCATGCCCTCAACTAAGATCTTGACCTTTTATAGAAAGCAGCCTTTCGACCTGGAGGCCAAGTACGCGAAGCCTGACATGCTGCCCGGAAAAATGAACCCATGGATAGGCAGATTCTCAGTCAAAGGTGTAAAAGCTAATGGCGAAGATGACTTCATGATTTGCAAGCTGAAAGCACGACTCAATCTCCACGGCGTACTTAATGTGGAACAGGGCTACTTCGTCGAAGATGTGGAGGTCGAAGAGCCACTGCCCGAGGAGAAGGAGAAGGAGGGCGAAAAGAAGGAAGAGAAGAAGGATGGCGATGTAAGTTGCTCCCCCGCATTTCATCTTCATTTGTCCAGAGACCAATCAAGTGCAAAGACGACCTCGAAAGTCAAGAACTTCGCCAAGACCCTCTTCAGCTCGAAGGACAAGGCTGGTGCAAAGGAAAACACGCCGCTAACGGATCCTAATGCGCAGGCAATGGATACCTCTGGCACTGAAGGCACGGCGGAGCCCCCAAAGCCGAAGACGAAGAAGGTCAAGAAGCAAATTAAGAAAGGCGAGCTGCCTCTGTCCTCAGGTACCGCCTCGCTCGATCAAGCGACAAAGGATGCCTGTGCAGAGAAAGAAGGTGCAATGTTCATGGAGGACAAATTGGTCGCTGATACCGAAGACAAGAAGAACGAGTTGGAATCCTACATCTACGAGCTTCGTGGCAAGATTGACGACCAATACTCCGACTTTGCCTCGGACGAGGAAAAGACCAAATTGAAGGAGAAGCTGGAGCAATCCGAGGACTGGCTGTATGACGAAGGCGAAGATGCCAGCAAGAATGTCTACGTTGCCAAGATGGACGAGATAAGATTCGTGGCGGGGCCGATCGTGGGGAGGTATCAGGACAAGATCGAGGAAGAGCGGCAGGCGGTGCTGAAGATCGAGGAGGAAAAAGCGGCAAAGAAGCGGGCGGAGATCGAGGCGAGGAAGAAGGCGGAGGAGGAGGCCGCGGCGGCAAAGAAGAAGGCCGAAGGGAAGGATGAACCAAAAGACACTGAGATGAAGGATGCCCCGGCCGCAAAGACGGAGGAAGTCCAGCCAGATGGGGTGGAGGAGCCGGAGGCGAAGAGTTGATTCTGGCCACGGCTTTGGGTCCATTCAGGTTGCTACCTATTCTGAAAGACTGAAGTCGGGGACGGCCCAAGAAACCCAGATAGACTTAGACTATTGCGCTGCTGTTCCTTGTATTTTCAGAGCGAAATGCCGTAGACAGAAAGGTGAGCAAAAATCAAACATCACATATTCCGAGACAAGTTCGTCCATTGAATGACCAATATGTTTTTTTCTTATCCCCTTGAAACAGCCCCAACCAGCGCTATGTATATGCCACAGACTTCTCCGGATCCGTGAGCGATGTAGTACCAGTCTCAATTCCAAGCACACACCAACATATCCTTAAAATGACATACCAACCTCAGAAGAAAAGGATCTGCTCATCGTCCCACCCCTGCTCCTTCAACGCTTTATGAACACTCTTCTCCAACGCCTCGGGCCCGCAAATCAGCACCATCGTGTCTTTATCCCGCTTACAATGCTTTTCCGTCAAATCCCCATTGATCCTCCCCACCAGTCCTTTCCACCCATACGGCGCTTTAGTGAGCGTATGGATCACCTCCCCACGATCCTCATTGCCCTCCAGCAGGGCCTCCAAATCCTCCCGACACAGGATATCCTCCACCATCCGATTCCCGTTGAGGATCGTACACCGCGTCCGATCGTCCGGGTCCTGCATCACAGCGCGAAACACCTGGAAGATGGGCGTGATGCCCGACCCCGCGCAGATCATGGCGAATTGCTTGACGTGCCGCTCCCGGCCGGACACCACGCAGCGCCCTCGCCCTTGGTACTCGAATTTCCCGATGGGGCCCTTGAAATCGGCGGTGGCGCCCATGGCGAGCGAGTGCAGCGCTTTGCTCATCTTGCCGCCCGTCGTGGCGGCCGTGTCGAGGTAGAGTTTGACCAGCACGTCGAGATGGCCCTGCTTCGTGGTGGCGGAGATCGGGGTGTAGGACCGCACGAGGGCGTCCCGGCCGGAGGGGGAAAAGGGGTCCTGGAGCCGGATCATGAGGTGTTGCCCCACGGGGAGCCCGAGCGTCTGGGCCGAGTGCTGGAATTGGAAGGTCAGGATGAGGGTGTCGGAGGAGACGGCGCGTTTGCCCGTCAGAGGGGCGGAGAACCATTGGCGGGGGTTGAGGAAGGTGGGGCGCGGTTCGTCGGTGGGGGAGGTGTTGGGAGGTGGGCCGTTGGTGATGGTTGTCATGGCGGAAGAGGAGAGGGTGCCGACGTGGTAGGAAGCCATCATGGCTTTGGCTGTTTCGCTGTGGATGCCCATGAATTCATCACTGCTGTCGACACCAGCGGCACTGATGATGCTCTGAGCGCCACCAGGATGGTCTTTCATGAAGGAGGTGCCGGAGTAGACTTCGCCGTTGACAACGAACCAGGGATCCGTTTCGTTGTCGTGCTTGCGGAGTTCGTCGATGGAGATTTCATTCTTGAGACCCTCTTTGGTCATCACAACTTCTGGTGTTGAAGCTGATTCCTGCAGGGTTTCATCTTCGTTGCCGATTCTTTCGCCCCAGTGGCCGTTGGCGAGATTACCGCCGGCCTTCTTCACTCGCTCCATCCAGCCGCCCGGTTGTAGCGCGGGTTGGGTAGGATGCTCAAAGCTCAAGTGATCGCCTTGGTTGTGGATGGTGATTCGGAACCAGGGGTTGTTCATCATTCCCAAAACACTCCAATACATATCCTTGGGTTGCATGCACATGCTCTCGTCCATTGCTCTCACAACCAGGTCATTTGCGCTGGCCAGCTCCGCGATTGACACCTCCGTAGACCATTGACACCAGCAGAAGCAGCTTTCTCGCCAGGACATGTCCAATCGTCCACCGTACAGGTACTGCTCTGTATCTCGATAGCGGTCTTCTGGATAGTCGATTTTCGCCAGGCGCCATGTGCGCCCTTTATCGACAGAGAGCTCTACTCGAGTCACCCTTCGTCCACCGCCACTATAAGCATATCCTCTGACGGTATACGACTGGTCTGCATTCGAAAGACTGATCTGCTCTTCATGAGCCGGATAGACGGTGGCCGAATTCACGCTTAGATCGTAGATCGCATATCGCTCGTCAGCCCATGTCCCCGGATCGTTGGCAGATTGCTCTGGGTCGACCATAGTAGGTAACACTCTGTTATCATAGAGATGATACCAATTATCACTAGGAGCGGCGGTTACGGTGATCTTTGTCAACCACTTGACGCTGCGACCGCCAATCTGTCCAGGAATGACTGCGCGTAACGGTTTGCCATGATCAGGGGTAAGCATGCTCCCATTCATCTTATGCGCCAGCATCATGCCCCGATTCGGATCCATTGCCCAGTTCAACTTCACAGAGGTCCCATAACATCCATTTGGCTGAGTCACGTGATTAGTTTCTTTGGGAGGCTCAATAAATATCTGAGGACGTACAAGCTTATCAGCGCCTTCCATACAAACGTATCTGGCCTTCCTCAGCGGACGAGCTTTCTTGAGCAGTTCTGAGAAAGCTACTCCAGTGAACAAGGCAGTCGAGACGCCGGCGGCCCCCCAAGAGAAGCCTTTAGTCTTCCGTACTTGATTCTGTTCTTTCCTCCTGTTGCCGGCACAAACGAGAGTCACTGGGCACGTAATCTGCTCAAATTGTTCGCAAAGCTGCCTCAGCGTAAGTTTCACTGGATGTTTGACAAGTCTGTCCGTCTGTCAGCTTTGAACTTGGGTACCAACGGCGCATTTACCCCTCTATAGAGAATTCCCATTCCGGTATGTCTTCGTCGAGGACTTCCGGCACGGCGCCGTGATTTCGAACATAGAAAAGCTCGGGACTCGTCAAGAACCCTTCATTGAAGAGGGCGGACAGAGGAGCCTCCACATTGAAAGGGTGTACACCCGTCAACCGTATGAGCCGTGGATCCCGTGGAACATGGGAGTCAGGAGTCTTCTTGTCGACGTCCAAGGTGACTGTGGGTCTTGACGATGCAGGTACAACGGGTAGCTCTTCAGCGTCTTCGTCACATGAATCGGATATCGGTGGTGTAGGCGGCAGTTCTTGGTGTTTCTCCAGCACGGCTTTCGAGTGGCCGTCTTGCGTGATAGGATCCTCCATGACGAGTATTCAAGAAGAAACACGTGGATCCCAAAAATATACCGGCGCCTTCAATCTCCAGATCTAGCGTCTATTTACGAAGATCTCATGATACAGGTCATCCGTTGAGGAAGAAGCTTCATCCCAATGGCTGAGCCTATTCGTGATACCAAAGGTGAAACAGCTTCTTTCTGAATACACGAAATGAAAATACTACCGAAGATCATATTCATAACAGTCGTGAACATGACTAGCATCTAGAATCGGAAAAGGTTAGCCAATGAAAGCAGAGGTAGGCATGCAAAGAAGCGTCCGCGGAAGTGGATCTGACGGCCCAGGAAATCTTGACCGCCCCGGAAGATGGGAATTAATAGAATGGCACGTCATCGACTTGAGAACGTCCCTCGCTTAGCGATCCAATATCTGAGGGTTCTTATCTCTGGCTGAGTGCCAATCACAGGGCTCTTGAGCTTACTCTTGAGCTTGCTGCTTCACGCTGTAGGAGTATTGGCTTCCACCATGTGTCAGCAACGGTCAGCTCTTGTGCTCTAGGGATTCACAACAGCTGCACGACACAGAATTGATCGTCTCCCCACAAAGATCATCGGTAACATGCCAGTGAAAGATCTTGAGCGCAGGTCATGTTCCTTGCCACCGTTCTCGGCGGAATCTTCTCACCCACCGAACCGAACACAGCAGGTCGTGCACCGCTGACCATAGACCGGCGTGCCCCGCGGAGCACGACTTCTCCGTGGCCACATGTTTGACCCTCCCATGTTCGATTTCGTCCGCAAACCGATGCAGAGGTGGAGAATTAGCGGATATCTGCTTAGTCACCAAGCCTTGGCAAGGGCTGCGCTAATCAGAAGACGTTCCCTTATCAGGATTCTGATGCAAAAGCTCCTTGCTGGAGATGTTTTTCCGCCGAGGAAATACATCTAGTCACCGTTGGTGCACCACGCAACCTATCTTGAGCGTTCCCATTGGGGCTTCGACACTCAACATCCATTTTGATGAGCCCGTTTCCTGCCTCCGGAGGCCCTCCGGAGGCCTGGATCCAGCGGCTGCTGTAAATTTCCCCGCGGGTATGCAAGTCGTCCATCGGGTATGTGCACGGGGAAGATGAAATATGGATCTTTGCTTGCTCCTGTTGTGTCACTCACTTTCTGGACCCGCATTTGATTTCGCCATCCTACTCCTTGTTTACCATCGCGTTTTCTTGCGTGTTATCCACAGTTTACTTCCAAGATTGCCTGTTTTCTGTTACGTCTCTTTTTGAAAGACGCGGTCCCTCCTAATCGTCCTAAATTCTTCCTGTTCATCCACCATCATGTCTTGGGCAGACTCATCGCCTGGCATGCAGGCCGGCAAGATTCCAGTGAACATGCAAGATGTGGAAGAAGATTCTCAGCAAGTTCCCGTCCAGAGATCTCGTCGGAAGCGAGTGGTAGTTGTAGGATTGGGAATGGTGGGTGTGGCCTTCATTGAGAAGCTCATGAAGATGGACGCAAAACGACGAGAGTACGACGTCGTGGTTATTGGGGAAGAACCTCATCTAGCTTACAACCGCGTCGGTCTAAGCAGCTTCTTTCAGCACCGGAATGCTGAAAATCTGTATCTGAATCCCCGCGATTGGTATTCTGGTATGCCCGAAGGCTCCCTGAATTACCATCTAAACACAATGGTGACCAAGATACACCCTTCCGACAAGCTTGTGTCAACTTCGACTGGAGATACTGTTCCATATGATATATTGGTGATCGCAACTGGCTCTGACGCTCTGCTACCGAAACATACTCCCGGCCATGACGCCAAAGGGGTCTTTGTCTACCGCACGATAGATGATCTCGAAAAGCTCATCAGCTATGCAGACTCATGCAAGGGCGGCACCGGCGCGGTTGTTGGCGGGGGGTTGCTTGGCCTTGAAGCTGCCAAAGCTCTGATGGATCTCGAGACATTTGGTCAGGTGAAGTTGATTGAACGAAACCGATGGGTGCTCAGCAGACAGTTGGACGCAGACGCAGGTAGCATGGTGGTCGAGCTAGTGCAAAAGCTTGGGCTCGATGTGCTGCTAAGTAAACGAGTCGCCAAGATCGAGGTCGATGGTGATAATACAGTCAATGGGGTCTTATTTGAAGATGGTGAGCGTATGGATTGCCAATGCCTCATGTTCGGTATCGGCATCAAGGCCCGGGACGAGCTTGCACGACGAGCTGATATCAAATGTGCAGATCGTGGTGGAGGCATAGTAATTGGGCCCGATTTGAGGACTAGCCATGAAGACATATACGCCATTGGTGAGTGTGCCAGCTGGGAGAACCAGACCTTTGGCTTGATCGCGCCTGGCATTGAGATGGCGGAGGTCCTTGCGTTCAACCTGACTCAGGCAAAAGCTCACAGTCCGAGGAAATTCAAGAGACCGGATTTGAGCACCAAATTGAAGCTTCTGGGCGTAGAGGTGGCAAGCTTTGGGGACTTTTTCGCAGATCGAGATGGCCCAAAGGATATGCCCACAAAAACGCACTCTGCGAGGAAGGGCACATCTGAGGGGCTGCAGCAGCAAGAGCAAGTCAAGAAGATGACCGACGGCCCACCACCCCCGCCGGTCAAAGCATTGACGTACAAGGACCCATTTCAAGCGGTCTACAAGAAATACTTGTTTACTATGGACGGCAAATATTTGCTCGGTGGTATGATGATCGGAGATACGAAGGATTTTGTCAAGTTGGTCCCAATGGTGAAGAATCAAAAGCAATTGGACATGCCACCAAGTCAATTCATCTTGGGAGCAAGCAAAGAGGGCGATGATGATGGCAGTGACTTGATGGATGACACTCAAATCTGCTCTTGTCACAACGTCACTAAGGGCGATGTCTGCAAGGTGGTCAAGGATGGCTCGTGCAAAAGTATTGGCGATGTCAAGTCCTGTACAAAAGCCGGGACCGGCTGCGGTGGCTGTATGCCACTCGTCCAGACGATATTCAACTCTCAGATGAAGGCTCAAGGGACTGAGGTGCTCAATCATCTATGCCCGCATTTTGAGTACTCGAGAGCGGATTTATTCAACATTATATATGTGAAGAAGCTCAAGACTCTACCCGAAGTCATGAAAGAGTGTGGCAAAGATGCGGACTCGCTAGGATGTGAAGGCTGCAAACCGGCGATTGGTTCGATCTTGGCCTCTCTATATAATCAACATGTCATGGATAAGCCCCTCCATGGACTTCAGGACACTAACGACCGATTCCTGGGCAACATCCAACGGAATGGTACCTTCTCAGTCATCCCTCGAGTCGCGGGTGGGGAAATCACTCCGGAGAAACTCATCGTCATCGGCACTGTCGCTAAGAAGTACAATTTATACTGCAAGATCACTGGTGGCCAACGCATTGACATGTTTGGTGCAAAGAAAGAGGATCTCATCGACATTTGGACAAGCTTGGTCAATGCCGGTATGGAATCGGGGCACGCATACGCGAAGTCTCTTCGCACTGTCAAGTCCTGTGTGGGCACCAACTGGTGTCGTTTCGGCATTGGCGACAGCGTTGGCATGGCGATCCGTCTAGAAGAGCGCTACAAGTCGATCCGCTCACCCCACAAGATGAAGGGAGGAGTAAGCGGATGCGTACGCGAGTGTGCGGAAGCCCAGAACAAGGACTTTGGCCTCATTGCAACGGAGAAAGGCTACAACCTGTTTGTTGGCGGTAATGGAGGTGCTAAGCCTCGTCACAGCGAGCTTCTCGCGAAAGACGTCCCTCCAGACGATATTGTGCCCATCATCGATCGCTACCTGATGTTTTACATACGCACTGCTGACAAATTGCAACGGACTGCTCGATGGATCGAACAATTACCGGGAGGGATCAATTATCTGCGTGAAGTCGTGTTGGAAGATAAGCTCGGCATTGCAGCATCCCTTGAAGAGCAGATGAACGAGTTAGTCGGGAGTTTCTTCTGCGAATGGACAGAGGCTATCAATGATGCGTCCCGTAAAGCCAACTTCAGACAATTCGGGAACACGAGCGACAACCTTGCCAATAATGTCGAGGTGGTGACAGAGCGTGGGCAATCGCGGCCAGCGGATTGGCCCAAAGAGTCAACAAAGGAAGACTTCCGAGGCACACAATGGAGCTCCCTGACGTGGCAGCCCATCATCGAAGCTGAGAAGTTTGCGGATGACACGTCCCCCACCGGATCTAGCAAGAATATCAAGCGCGGGGACACCCAGCTCGCAATCTTCAAGATCAAGGGCAAGTGGTACGCTACGCAGCAGATGTGCCCCCACAAGCGCACATTTGCGCTCAGCGAAGGCCTGATTGGAGACGATGCGAAGAGCGAGAAGTTATGGGTCTCCTGCCCATTTCATAAGAGGAACTTCACGCTCAACGGTGCAGATGCGGGGCGTTGTTCGACCGATGATGAAGTCAATATCGCCACCTTCCCGATCGAGGAGAGGAAAGATGGTTGGGTATATCTGAAGCTGCCTCCCGTCGACGAGCTGGACAAGCGGCTGGGGACAGAAACGTGGAAGGTCAAGAAAGGGGAAGAAAGCGAACCGTTCAAGAAGCTGGACGAAAAGCTCAAGGGGATGAGAGGTCGCAAACCGTTTGGAGACAGTCACTTACGGGATGGCATGGGTGAAATACGAGCAGCGCAGGAGATCACTGCTGGAGGCAATGGCAATATAGATTGGTAAGGACAATGATGGACTTGTCTCTCAAGAGGCTCTACTCGAACAGGGTTTCGAAATGGGGCATTTACATTATCGTAGGCTTGATGTGGCATACACGAGAGCCCAAAGGACATGTATATAGCTATCAACGATGAGTATTGTATTTGCTGTCCATCCTCGAATACCGACCGTATTTGATATGAATGCTTGGCACGGGCAGGAGATCCGGGTAGCACGTGACCGTTTTGATTCTTGTTCCAGCAGAGCTCCAGATGCTTGCTTTGTCGCTTGGGAGCTATCAATGCCACGGACCTTCTTCTTGAATGATGCACTATGGCACTGTCTCTGCCCGACCGCGTCCACAGCGAAATCTGGGAGGCTCTGTACATATAACGGATCAAGCTTGGGGAGGCAGATCCACGGCACCAAGCAAACGTCAAATCGCCCATTCTCACAATCAAGCACCTGCGTCAGGCAGACGCGGCTCCCTGCCAACCCTGCTTCTGGCTGTCAGACAAAACAATGGCTCCATCGAACGTCGAGGAACCTATCGAGAATCGACGAAGCTACTTCGCTCTCGACTCCAGATATCCAGGGGGGCTACCAAGACCTTAAACGGTTCAGCGAACGGGCGGACTATGTTCGCGTGCAAGCGCAGGTTGAGCAGCTGGTCAAAAGCGACCATGAGACACCCAATCTAAGGCTCTACAATGCTTTGATACTTGCCAATGGGAATCCTCAATTGGGTTCGGCGGGCGAAGTTGCCCGACTGTTGCAGGAAATGGAGGAAGGGGGCATCGTGCCGGACTCTGCCACATATCATGCTATCTTAAGGGTATGCCCAGCTTTGAATCACGCAAAGAGTTCCCTCTGATCACTCGCAGGTCCTGGCGGTTCACCCTGACTATTTACTCCGATCCCACGTTCTTCAATGTCTTTCCGAGCGCTGGTTTTCGCTCACGAGGGACGGACACCATGATGTCGTCGTCGGACTTCTCAAAGATCGTCAGTTGGAGCTCGCACTTGAACACTTTGATCGGATGAAAGCTGAAAGCATCGAAATACACCCATGGCTGTACGATATCATCGTCTACAATCTTTGCAATGTCCACGAGTTCGATGAAGCGCTAAAGTTGATGCATGAACGTCTTGAGTCAGGTCACCCTGACTTGTCAGATTCTCCCACCGCTCTGCCCGAGTCGACCGATTCAAATCTCCATGAAATCTCGGGTAATCTCTGGTTCCACCTGTTGGACACAGCATCTCGCAACCATCACCACGAAGCCACCGTCCTGGCCTACAATGCCCGTGTAGCAACGGGCTACCTCAACCCACCCAGCGGGATCTGCTGCAACATCCTCAATTGCGCCGCTCGACACGGAGACACTGGTCTTGCCACAGCCGTCTTCAATCTGCTAGCCCAACGCTCCGGCAACCCCATCCAATTGCACCACTACGAAACCCTCATCGAAACCTACGCCAACGCCGGTGATCTCAGCCCTGCCTTTGCCCTCCTATCCACCATGACCGCAGCCGGCTATTCCCCTACCTCAGCAAGCACTCGACCGATCCTCATCAACATCAAGAACCTCGAGCCAAGAAACGTCGTTGCCGCGCACGACATCCTGGAGAAGATGCGCGAGGAAGGCCGTCCCGTCGCCTTGGAAGCCCTGCACGTCCTCCTCGAGGGCTACGTCCACCACTCCAACCTGCCGAGCGCCTTGCACGTCTACAACACCATGGAGATGTACACCGCACCACAACCGCCGCAAGCCCGTCCCGCCTCGTCCTCATCGCCACCACGGACCTCCTCAATCTCCTACCCCGTCGAGCCTGGCCAACCGGCCGTATTCCCTCCCACACACTCCCCCACAACAGCAACCTACAACATCCTCCTGCGCGCGTGCGAGCACCAGCGCGAGAAATCCCACGCCATGTTCCTCGCCTCCGAGATGGTCAGCCTGAAAGTGGTGCCCGACGCGCTGACGTACGACCGGCTGATCCTGGTGTGCCTCAAGTGCGACGAGAATCTGGATGATGCGTGGCAGTACATGGCGGAGATGCGGGGGCACGGGTACATGATGCGGGCGGGGACGGCAATCTACCTGGCGAGGAGGGCGTGCGAGTTGCGGGATCGGAGGTTGTGGGAGCTGGAGAGGGGGAAGGGGGGGCAGATCTTGGGGCAGAAGCTGAGGGCACTGATGCAGGAGGCGGGTTGGGGAGAAGATGAGTTGGGCGGAGGCCATCGGGAGAGTGGAGGAGGTGAGAAAGGCATAGCTACATGAAGTCATGAAGCCACGGCCGTTGTTGAGGTCCATCAGACAGCTGGCGGATGTCGATTCAATCACACAGTGAGAAGACTGATTGTCACAATTTCCATATCAAACAACGTTACATATGTACATACAGAACGCTACAACGAAAAGAATATCCTTGTCAGGCCGTTTCCTCCAAAAGACCATTCAATTAGTACCCAAACCTATCCGGCAACACCACCGGCGCCACCAGACTCCACCCAAAGATCCCATAGCACACCCACGCACTCACAATCTTCACCCAACTGGCCCAGTACGTCCGCCCCACGGCCGCAAAATCGCCCGTGTTCTCGAAATCGATGTTCTGCGTCAGCAGGGTAGCCACCCAGCAGGTCGCCAGCATGAAGATCATATGGAATAAGCTGTAATCGTACTGGGTGCCCAACTTCTCATCATCCTTGCCGCCCCGGCCATCGCTCACCCCGTCGACCGAGTCATCATCATCGTCGTCGTCGAGCGCGTTGGCCGGCAGTGACCCGGCCTCTACGGCCGCGCGTAGCGCTTCGGCGCGCATCTCCCTGCGCGAGGACGAGGGCTGCTGGTCCACGAGGCCGTGCTCGGAGTCATCGGAGCTGACCTTGCTGTACGCGTGGCTCGTGTGGCTGCCGAGGGCGATCCCCTGCGTGGCGGCGCGGGTGGTGGTGTAGGCGATGGTGAGCATGGTGAGGACGGCGCCGAGGACGATGGAGGCGGTGCGGGTGCCGCGAGCCCGGATGAGCGGGTTGCAGTGGTGGTCGTCGGGTTCCATGCTCACGGCGGACATGGTGAGGTAGGTGCAGTAGACGGAGACGATGGCGGATTGGGCGAGGCCGGCTTGCGGGTTGTATTCTTGGACGGTGGGGTGGACTGAGATGACGGCGATGATGAGGAGGACGAGGAGGTTGATCTGTAGGATTGTTTAGCTTGGTGGATGCAGCTCAGGCATGTTGGGTGGCTTACCGTGATGGCTGATTGATTCATGGCGCAGCCGCTGTTGGCAAAGAAGATGTACATAACGATGGTCATGGCAAATGACATGGTGAACATGCCCAAGGTCGATCCAATGAGAACGCCTCTCCAAGCTCGCGAATCATAGTCTTCGATCTTCTGGAGACAGTATTCCGCCCATGTATGTGCCAGGTCCACGAGCAGGATGAGACCTAGCAAGACAAACATCATGGCCCCGATAAGCGCAAAGTACTTGCCCCAAACCTGGAAAAAGGCTTCGGGGATGAAGAAGGTCATCACGATGAAAGCCAGCCAGACGATGATCTTTGGACCCCAGTATCCATTCTGCAACGCGGCTCGACCATCTCTGGAAGTCTTGACGCCGAGTAGCAGCAGAGCGAGGAAGAAGTGGAAGAGGCCGAGGGCAAAGTTGACTCTCTGGACTGCAACGAATCCATAGCACTGTTTGCCCTCACAGGTAATCGCCATGTAGTCCAGAGTCAAGTGCTCGAGCTTCTTGAGTGCCCATGGTGTGAGCATTAGCCAGGAGAGGATAGAATTGAGTAGAAGCATGACTGCATAGGCTATCCGAGTCGCCATGCTGTCACACAATCAGCATAGTTGTTGCAGCCCGTTTTATCTTGATCGACCAATCTCACCTGCTCTGAAACTTCCCACACGCACTACAGACAGCGGAGCATGTCGCAGCTCCACAACATGAGGCTCCGAAGGTCATCAGCGTCCCCATGGAGGGGACGGCCAGGAGCGGGATGGATAGTAATGCTCCCATATTGCCCAGATAGAGACAACGGCTAGCACGAGGATGCAGCAGTGAAGTCTTCGCCGGCTAATTTCTGGAAACTCCGGAGGGAGGAAGTCGCCTAGATCGTCCTCGCCGCCGTCTTGCTCTTGTGCGCGGCCGTCCGGTTCAGGCTTCCAATATTGGTTGGACCCCCCACTGAAGCAGGTTGCGGTCGGGGTTGCAGGTGTTGCGGGGGTTGTGCTCGGGGTCGCGCTCGAAGTCTCGGTATCGGTATATTTAGGGATGTCAGACTTCTTGGTATAGTGCCTCTTTCGCCGGCGCCCGCTGGACTTGGATGAAGGATTGTTGGGTTGTTTAAGATGGTGGTCGGGCAATGACGTTGGATTGCCGCCTGTCTTGGCAGTGGAGAAAAGATTGACCGATTGAAAAAGATTCCTAAATCTGCTGCCTCTAATCATATTCAGATTATTCAATATCTATTATTATTGACTGCCCTCACGTACTTCTACATGATAGAACGGGTACTGGTGACGCGAGGTACGTGCTCCCAAGTGCCTTCCTCGTGCGTTCTCAAATTCTCCGTACGCTTCAACATCGAGCAGATGCCAAGGACCAAGCTCGCTTGCCAGGAAAGGAAAGCAGACCCAATACTCTGACATTGAATCCGTTGGTTGCCAATATCCCAAAAAAAACAAAAACAAAAACAAAAAGTTGCTGAAAATTGAGCCAAAGCTCCCATTTTACGCCCTTGCTATATCATACTGCAAAAATGGTATCCTTCCCAAATCAATTTCTGCCAATCTTGTGGCCCGCGTGAATGAGCCATTCCCTCATGTTGCGTCTGTTCATCTCCATCACCTCCTTTGCTTTATCTCGGACACTTCTCAATTTTGCTATCTTTTCCTCCCGTGGCAAAGCAAAGACTCTGGCTAGTACATCGAAGTCGGTTTCGTTGTCCGGCTGAAACCACACTGAGCCCTCATCAAGGTAGCTGTATGCGTGGAGATCTCTTGCGGTAGCGACAAGTGGTGATCCTGAGATCAAGGAGGCTGGAATAGAGGATGAGGCTTTGATCGAGTAATACTTGTCCGTCGAGAAAGCGGGAAGGATTGCTACCTGCTGCGAGAGCAGTTGGTAGTATTCTCTGTAAGGTAGGTTGTCGTGGAAAAAGACGTGCGATTTCAATCCCTCGGGCACTCTGGGCTTGTTCGGACCGCTTCCTAGAAGATGCAATTCAACCGCCGAGTCATTGCTGGCTTCTGCTGGCGAGACACCAGCCTCAGAAGTATGGTCTGAGCCATTGTTCGTTCGGTAAAAATACGAGCCCAGCCGACGGAACGTGGTATCAAAGTCCCGCCGAAAGCTCTCATAATTACCCTGCAGCGCAAAAGCGTTCGTGAGCCCTATATCCCCCTCATCAGGCGAACCTGGAGTTGGCAGGGGTGGCAGCTGTACCGGGAATATCGGTGGGTAGACATGAACAGGCGGGGCTGCTCGGTGCTCGCCATCTTTGGGCCATTTCTTCAACCCTTGTTGCTGCAACGTTCTCTTGACGGCCGGCGAAAGGGCGATAAAGCTCATGAGGCCCTTTTGCGCCCACGGCCGCCAGATCTCATCATGAGCAGGTACTGGATCAAACCACTGGTCTGTATTGTGAATAGCACAGAACAGGTACGTCTTTCCCTCCGTCAATATTTTTTGCAGGTGGTCCTTCATCCTGCCGCCCCCCACTTCGCAAGTGGTGAGGATGATGACATCTGGATGATACGGCGCCTGCTCGTCCCCGTCCATCAACTTCTCTCCCACAATGTCCTCCCAGTCCTCCCATTCGGGCACTCCGTGTGGAAGTTCAAAGGCATTGACAATCTCTGGGAGGGCGAAACGAGGGCTCTGCTTGAACATGCGCATGGACACTTCGGTCTCCTGAGAGCCGACGCCGTGAACGAAAGCCGACCAGACTTCGTCGTGCCATCCTGCGGATTCGATAACAGCAACATGGATAGGTCCAGCACCTTTCGATGCTGGAAACTTGGGTGTGCCTCCTGCAAGCCAGCCTTTGCTCGGCCACGCAAGGTTCGCGAGACGTGCAGATGTGGGGAACTCGTTCTTGACAAAAAACAGTGATACGATGGCAACGAGCAAAATGCACGAACAGAGGGTGCTGAAGCGGTGCATCCTTGAATTGGCTCCAGGAAATCAAAGCCCTTTGATGAGGACGGAGGGTGGAATGAAACGAAGATCCATGGAATGATGATTGAGGTTGGACAAAGGACTGGTTCTGGTGCCGGGTGATTGGAAAGCGCATGTGAAATCCAAAATCCAAAGTTCATCCAGCAAGCGCGTTCTTACCTTGATTCCTGGACACGAACCTTGACATGAGCCTATCTCAGACAAGCTTCAGTACTTGAATTCTTATTGTCCATGGGTCCTTGGTCAAGGACAAGGAACTCTTGACCTTGCGCTAAGGTGACGAAAGCACTGCAGTTTGCGCAACCAGATCCAAGGATCAGTCCCTCAGACATACTTAGTACAGGAGCAGCCGTAAAGAGAAACAACTCCAACAATTCCTACAATCCTTGGGGCTCTTGGCAGTGAATCGTCCGGCGCTCCTGTGTAGGGTTATCTCGGTATTTCAGGAATGTCATCCATAGATTGCGTGTCCTAAATGGGTCAACCCTGCGAGGATATCTTACATTCAAGTACATGTTTCATATTCGAATCAACATTGAAGATCATCCAGTCATTATATAGAATAGCGGTTCTGCCGCTCAAGGCGACCGCTCGTATGACATATTAATGCCCACAGTAGATGTGCAAAATGTTGGTCCGATCCATAGCATCATACGAAACCCAGGTCCACAAAGGCCCTTTTTGGTGCCCTGTAGTTTGCGTTCCATGGCCCGTCAAAACTACCTTTGCTCTTATGCTCGGACAGTCGAATGGGTGGAATAAATGGGTGCGGAGCCACTTGCCTGATCTGACCGTCTTGTGGTGAGATAACGGTGACGGTCGCAGCGTTCGTTATCGATCTGTCACTCGTCAGATGAGGTGCACTGCCAACTCGGAGCATGTTCTTCCGAGCTGGACTTTTCGGTGGCGGTGGAGGAGGGTGTGTAGGCGGTTCCTGCCGCTGTGGCTCCGAGCGGATGGGTGCTGATGGTGCTACTTCCGCGGTTCCCGGGATGTGGGTCTCTGGATTCAAGGCGGTGTCATGGGAGATTGGTGGCGTCGGCGGGCGCGGCTGCGGTCGAACCTGCATGCTGACGGGTCTTCGGAGCTTGCGAGGTTGGTGTTCGCGGGGGACAGGGGGCGGAGGGACCAGCGAGAGAGGATATGCAAGGTTGGATGTTGATGGACATTTCACTAAAGCACCTGGCGAATGAGTGTTCGGCGTTATATGGTGTGAGGCATCCAGAGTAGTAGTGGGCAAGGACGGAAGAGGGCCGGTCGGAGGTGGAATCAGCGAGGCGCGTTTTGGATTATATCCATTCGGAATTGGAGGAAGTGCGCCCGTGGGTGGTGGGTGTGGTGAAGGTGACTGGTTTTGGAGAGGTACTGGGGAAATCCCGCGGGCGTAATTTAGAGATGAATAGCGACGTGAGAACTGCAATTCGCCATCTGACGATGACGGCGGGCTTTTTGAATCCGACGACTTCGGCCGCATGTTTGGTCTTACACTGCTCCGCTTCGAGGAAGACATCCGCCTCGATGCCGAAAAATTAGGCACAGATCCCTGGCCAGAGATGGATCCCGGATTCCGACCCCTGTCAAAATTCTCCTCTGCAATCTGGGGAGTATTGCTATCCTTGCGAACGGCAGGGGGCGTCCCAGGTGTCAATGAGGCTGGCGAACTACTAGACATGGAAAACCTCTTGCTGAACGTTGGTACGCTGAAATTGGGTGTGGTAGGGGAGGCGGCTCTGATTGTCGTTGGCGTTACGACGTCAGACCTGGATTGAGATGAAGATGGGATCCGTGTTGGCTGCTCAACGCCTCGATCGTGATATTCGGACGTCCCTTGCAACGAGGTGTGATTCGTTGCCGAATCGCTACGGGCGAATGCCACCTTAGTTTCCGTTGCATCGTCGAATCGATCCACAACAGGCGAGCGCTCCATGGAAGAGCATCTTGAGGTCGAGCCGGTCTTTGCAACAGTGGATGCATAAGACTGTCTCGGTGACTCTCGAAGTCGATCCAGGTGGATCTGATCAATCGAGGCAGTAGTGTCTGAAGTATGCGGAGGTGACACCAGTTCCCTCGTCTTCCTTTCCCCAACGAACACCTCTAGCTCTTTGGAAGATTCAAGATCGCGCTTTTCTGTGGGGGTGCCTTCGGACAGCCCGTCCTTCGAAAGCTGCTCAGAAAGGTCTGTCGTCTGGTGTGTTGGGCGGCTCCTATCCCGTTTGATAAGATATCGGTGACTAGGTACACGATAGATCGTTTCCATCGTCTCGACTTCGTGCGGACTTTCTTCCAGTCCTTCGGCTCCAAAGACTTCTGGCCGGTACTGTTTACCCCCTGAAGCTTCAATCTCTTTCCTCACGGCAATCAACCAGCTGTTCATCTCTTCTGGGCCACTGAGGACCAACAAGAGCGTTGCAGAAGCCCGCTTTGCCTCCATTTTCAGGCCTGCCTTCTTGAGCATGTCTCTCGAAATGTCCTGGTCAATGGTCCCATTCTTTGCCGATATCTGTGAAATTTGTAGTACAAAAGGCTTTCCGGGTAAGACATCGCTAGCATAAGCTGCCGTGTCCTTGCAAAGTGGCAAAATCCTTTCAGGGAGCCTGTCATGACTTCCACATCCTGCATATTGAAGAAGATACCCTTCAGTCACAAGAATGAAAATTTTCTCGGTCCAGTCACGATTGACCAGCAACTCTAACGCCGACATTTTGTTCGGCTTCTTATCTTTCCATTTTCTTCCATGTTCCATTTCATCAGGGTACTTCGCCTCCTTTGTGCTCGCTTTCTGGCTCTCGTGACTGAGACGGATAATTGTCTCCGCAGCTGCGTTGGGTGAGTCTAGCTTTGCATGCTTGACCGCTTGGGGATATGCTTGGAACAACGGCGGCGGCTGCCACACGGTTGTTTTCTGTCTTGTAAAAGACTCTTTTGTCTTCAATGCGCGCCTAGATGCACGGTGTCGCAAAGCTGTACACAGCATTTGGAGTCAGCATTGTTGTATCAATATTCTGTGGAAAGTCATGATATGTTCCGAAACGTTTTGCTGCTGAGACAGGGCATCCGAAGCCCTGAGCTTCACTGACAGGAGGGCGATCTTCTCAGCAACCACGTACCTGTATTTTGATTCTCGGAAAGCGGTTCAGAGTCAAGCTGTGGGCTGAAGACATGAGAATCCGGAAACGAAACATCTGTATACTCCCTCCTTATCTCACCGCCATCTTCTTCTCGTTCCCATTGCACGTCTAGTCTAGGCTCAGGGACCTCAATGTCGGAAGACTTGTTCCTACTGAAGAAACCGAAAATGCCGTAACGTGACATTCGTTGCTTTGCCTTGTAGCCATCCGAGTTCGCAGTGGCGCCGACGCTCTTGCCCGAATCCTTCCCAACGCTTTCAGGGTTGGTCGCTGCCTTTTGCCTCTGACGCTGCGGCAATCTTTGTGAGAAGTACATGTGACTGTGAGACGATTGCAAGGGATTGAGAGTCGGAGACGTGCTCGATTGCAGCTCTTGAGAGTTTGAATCTGCCATTCGGATGATTCTCGTGAAGCGCACGAACGAGTGAGATTCTGCTCAGAGCTTCTTGGACTTCTGAAGACAGTTTCGAGGGGTCATAAGTTCCTCGGAAGCGGATTGATGATGGCGTAGCGTCAATGAGACATAAGAGACTGGTGATGGTCTCACTCTTGGATGTAGAGCGGCAAGCGGCGTGGGTCAGCTCAAAGACTGTCAGGGAAAGATTGAGAATTGAAAAATGATCACTCGTTGAAGATGACTGATCTTCCGCCGGATGTTGTGTATCGAACCATCAATCCAGATATGAGATCTTCCGTGGTTTGCGATGTCATCGTCTATCGATGGCGTCGGGAAGAGACGAAATGCAACAGAATTGGCTTGGGAATAGATTGAGTATACAGCATGGAGAATGGATGAATGAATTTGGGAATGAGAGTATGAACGAGCATGAACAGACTGATCAACAATGCAACGACAACGAGACCCGCTCGAGGTCGGACGAAAAGGGAAATTACTCGTCACTGATGGTTGTCTCCACGGATGATACGTATCACGTTGTGATCAACTGCTAAGAGCCCAGACTTGCGGGAGGCACGCGTACAAATGATCGCGTCCGGGGGGATAGCGTTCCCCCTGGTTTTAGCCCCGCCTTACCCCCGTTATTAGCCCCCAACACAGCCTGCAAAATTCTCTCAGGCTCTTCGGCCCCCATCCACTAGCTAAACGCAATCTCGACCCGAGAGCCTGGAACTCGATTCTATCTGATAGATCGATGCATGTTTGGGGCCATTCACATTGGAGAAACAATTTCGATTATTATATCATGTTTGTAGAATGAGACGCTCCGGGCTCAACATCATCCTCTTCAAGGGAGTCATGTTCCATACGCATGTCATCACTGCTGTTTCCTTCGTCTGGATCTCCATCCCCTGATTTCGCTTGCTTCCACCGCCACACGATGAGCTTTCGTTCCATTTGACTGACGGCGATCAATAGAGTCTTTAGCGTTACGGCAAGCCTTTGTGCAGCTGCCTCATGGAACGCTCTTGCTTGTGGTGTCAACTCATCAGAGCTACGATACCGTTGATATGCTGAACCTATCTGGTTGAGATCATCCTGGACCTCGTCGTCTTCCACCTCAGCGACCACGTCACGAATTCGCAACTTGCTTATCATGTCAGTCAGCCGCAGCTGCGTCAAATTCCGCTCGATGGCTGCCTCAACATCAGCATTGTACTCCTTAGGATGAGAGCCGTCTCGACGTCCTATCGGGAACATCTGCAACAATTCATCAGGTGGTCCTCTGAGCTTGCTTTGCGCTCTGTCCTCGTCAACCCACGTACGTTCATACCAGTCGAGATATTCGTCCATTTGCTGCCCCGTCATGGCCATGATGTCGTCCTCGGTGACTTCGATCTCCGAGCCGCGACCGCCCATCGTCTCGGCTTCTGCACCTGGGACTCGAGTCTGACGTGATGTCGCCCAAGCTTCCCAATTCACGGCTAACACACCAGGATCTCTCATCGAGCGTACTGATCCTAGGTCCTTTGAAAATGGATAGAGGAGCTTTACCGCAATAATCAAGATGCTCATCAGAGCAATTTCTGGAAGCCCAGTCACTCGCTGCCGAGCAGCAAGAGTAGGGAAGGAGAAGTCGACGGAGAGGAGTGCTGCCAGCTTGCAGGTGGCTTCGTAGACAGTCGTAGGCAGAGCTAGATCCTTGACGTGTTTGTATAACAGGAGAGGAGTGTTCAGAGGCGGCAATTCAAGCTTGAAGTGATGTTGATAAAGCAAGCATGTCTGATGGACGGCTTGTCTCAGATGATCGCATGCGAGCGGCGAAGTCGTGTCCAAAGCCTTGACATACTCGGCGGGAAGTCTCTTCTTCATGTCTGCTGGTACAAAACGGATTGCTCGAATGTAGGGAACGTCCTCTCGATACGCATGGCGGTGAAGCTCCGAAATGCTGACGGGAAGCCGAAGTATGATGGCTGCGAGATAGCATATCGCCAATGACTCGATCAAGGTAGGCAGAGGCTTACTCGCCCACCGAGCTTTACCGTTGTAGTTGCCTTCGTCTCCAATACTTTCGACTGGCTGTGAGCTGAACAGAATATCCCCATCTGATTCGTCCTGCTCAAAACGATCGCTGAATAATTGCAATCGAAGTTCCCAGAGATCCTTGATGACAGTCTCGATCTCAGCAGGCCATCCCACTGTTTGGATCAGCGCATGACATTGCCGCCGTAGGATAAGTTGATAAGCCTGGACGTAGAGTAGAAGGCCAGATGTGCCCCGATATACTTTCAATGGTCAATAAGGATATCAGTGACACGATGATCCGTTGGGTACCTTGGGACACTTTCTCTGGGCGATCTCTTTTGATCCGAGTTGTCTGACCCCGGGAGGAATCAAGATCATCCTCAACTTGACGATCCTATGGTAAATAGTCAGTAAATAGCATGAGTTTTGGACTATCTTTATCAACTTGGATTTCTTGACGATGACCCTCTTTGCAGTAGAGAAGACCGTCCTCCCAATAGCCCCGCTTGGCTTTGCATCTAAGATGTTCGCATGGCTGTTTCAGTCGAACGTGTTCTATGGGTTGAGACATGCATGGGAAACCAATCTTGTGGAGGGGCGCATGGAGGGACGGTGGTTGTGAAATGTGTAGCATTCATCTTATTTTGACGAGCAAGTCCTGTTCGGCATTCAGATCGACCATGGTGGCATTTCAGTATTTTCTTTCTACATATTGATTCATTGATGCGCATGGTCATCTCGTCATGCGCAAGGCTTGTCCATCGATGTATTCCGAAACCCAACAACAATCGCCTTTGAACCATATCGTTGATCATAGCAACATGCACCAGCTGGGCTGCCAGCTTCCTGAAGACCACCCGCTAAGTTGGAAACCTTTGAAGCCAAATATCTCCACTTTCCCTTCAAAGGTAGAGGGGCACAAAAAAGGGTCAGATTTGGTATTGAAGGTAGGTGATTAACCCTTGGGCGCCTCCTTTGCTTCAATAGCAACTTCCTCGCCCATGGAAGTAAGGACAATGACGTCTGCACCCTTTAGTTTCAACGAGGAAGACCAGGAACATCGAACAACGTACTGGTATCCTTTCCATCTTCGGTGAAGAGCTTGTGGATTTTGTCACCAATGTCGCCGTCCGGGACTTTGACATCGTCTTTGGTGTCGCCATTGTCAGACATCAAAGACAAGAAGCCATCCTCGGAAACATCGAGCTAGCATCGGTCAGTTGCGATGCTCGGTACTCTGGGCAGGACAAGCGACCTTACCAGCTGGTATTCTTTGCGGGTGACGTTGGGCACATCCATGTTGTGAGTACTGGGGCAGAGATCTTCCAACTTTTTGCCGGTGAAAATATCGATGGCCACCAAATGAACCTTTGCGTGGCCGTGCTTGCCGGTCTTCGAGGTGCTCATTTCGACAATCTTGCAAGGTCGGTTTTTGATAACGACATGGCCGTTCTTGCGTAGAGCAGAGCACTGTTGAGGGAACGTCGCAGACGCACCAGCGTCGGCAGACTCAAAGGTCACCTCATGCTGTTGTGTGAAAAATTGATCAGCGTCATCTTTCCAATTCAACGGTTTGAGATCGGCCTGCCCCCGCAAACGGGAGTTCGGATTTGGGGTCAATTTACCTGAGCGTCGTCGGCCATGATGTACAGATACTTCCAAAGACTGGGTGAGCGAAGTATAGGAGCTGGCGGAGGAAGATGGTTATGAGAACAAAATTTGCGAGACACGCACCTTGAACAATAGAAATGTGGGATGAATGTGAAGACTTGAAGAGTCACGGGAAGGCGTTAGTCCAAAAGCGGCCTAGCCTGATATTTTGACATTCAGTCAGTGACTGTGCGACTCTTGGACAGTGGGAGTCAGATGTTTTGGGCAAGCCATGGCTTTGATCATAAGAGCATGACTTTCCAGCCTGACCTTGCCTTGCTACAGTGTATAGGACATCTTCTGAAAGTCTGACCCTGAAGATCGTAGCATCCTATCAGAAGCTATGCTCTGTACCACCTCAATCCGATGCATTACAAGATGAGCTCGTACAGTATATTATGGACATCTTCCCAGAGCAGTTAATCCTCACGTTTCCAAGCAGGATCTCAAGTGATAGAGGCGATGACTCTTCAACGAGAATAATCAATTTCTCTCAGTTAAATCATTTCTCCAACCTTCTTCGTTGTTCCTCCCTTGTTGCTAAAAAGGTCTTTGGGTAATGATAATCATCCTCTCCTGAGCGTAATAATGCATGAGTCCTATTCGAGGACTGGTCCTCGATCTCCATAAATTGGATCGCTCTCAAACCAAGGTAGATCCTTGATGCGATTGATTTTCTCCTCTTCTTCTGCCTTGCCATAGCACATGTCCCAACTCAGACCCTTCGGGTAACATCCAACCATGCTGAAGCTTCCATCGCAATCCTCCATCAGCCGGTGCGCGGTACCCGCTGGGACCACAATCACGTCGCCCTCAGTCACTCTCGGCTCAAATCTGTCTGGATTCTCTTCACCTCCGAAGCATAGGTCGGCGGAACCAGAGTAAACGCAAAGCACCTCATGAGTCGTAGAATGAAAATGCGATTCACTGTACATCGTATATCGCCATTGCGGGTTCACGACGTTGACCGTGGACACATGACGCTCGATATCCGATGCCGACGTGTTTGGTTTGAAGGCTTGGTGATAGACATAAAGTGGCCGGCGCTGGATCGATGTATTGGGTAGGCGCTGATATGCTGGAATCTGATGACGGGACACCTTGAGACTTTTCAGGGGCGCAACAAAGTCCGGCAGGTGTGCCATTGTCGACTCGTTGAGAGAAAACGTGTAGTCCCGACCAGAGAACGATCTTAAATTGATTGTTATGGTCATCAGTCTTCGAGTGACGTGAACCGTGATGTATGACGGCCCGGCTTGCATACGTCATAGTACACAACTAAGATTGGGTCAGTAATAGGGCAGACATCTATTGATTCCTACAGATGTCAACTCTACCAGCTCATCTTCCGGGGTTCGTACATTCTAAGTATCCATGCTCTGGCCTCTTAGGTGCACAGTCCATTGGTCTCTGACAGGAAAGTCATTTCCCAGATATCTTTTCGACCAGTCTTTGTTGCGAGTCAGTTTCATGTCAATGGATGCGGCATTACAAGACAGCTCACCGGGCGACGCTTATGGAGAACGTCAGGAGCCATGCTACCAGTGCGATCAGCAAGACGGATGATAGAGCCTTTTGTCGCTGCTGGACTTCGTTAAACAACTCCTGCTGCTTCTTATCGCACCCATCAATCGACGGGGCCTGGTCATTGCAATTGCCTCTTGTAGCCACGAAGGCGAGACTTAGATTTGCAGAGTCGAAGACAATGAAGAAGAGATCCAGGAAGATAAGCCGCATTTTCGCTCTTGCCGAGCGAAGCCCGAGAGGTTTGCTAGAATACTCGTCGTATGCAATATAGAGCAAATAGACAATAGCAATAGCATCGACGATGATAGCCATGTCTGTCGAAGGTGCCTGCCCCAGTATGTTATCCTGTGTGTTCGTGATGTGGTGAATTGAGCCAGCAAGGCCCAACGCTACTACCGAAAAGCCAAGGACGACCATGCGTATGACCATTGGCACGATGGGGCTTCTCAGAACTGTACGCTCAATTCGAACGGTCCATGCACGCCTCTTAGAGTTGTCCAGATCTCCATCGGCATTGCCGGCAAGCCATGGCTGGTAATAGTCCGGTCCGTGTTCACGCAACCATTCGTCAGTCACGACTTCTCCCCCCTCAGAATAGAGGCGTGGGTATGCCGTTGCATTTGTAAAGGGCTTCCATCGAGAGGTTCCATCTTCTACCGAAGCCCCCGGCCATGGCGGGCTCCACCCCTCCGAAGCTTCTAATGTAGATCTCTGACGAAGTTTACCGTCTTGTTTGACAGATGGATTTGAGTTGTGGTGCGCGACATAGGCATCGTTAGGAGCTGGCAATGGCTGATTGATCTGCAGCGACCCATCCTCAATCTCATTCCTTGTATGGACCCATGTTGGGACTGTTCGGACTGCTCTTTGTGCTTTTCGATCTTGGTCTGGAAAAGCCCCGCCGGATGAATGCAGAGTGTGACCCCCCGTTGAAGTACCAGGTTGGAGATTCTCGTGCGGACCAGATTTCTCGCCGAAATTAGGGGATTGTGAACTATGACTTGGCCGCCTACCCTTCAAAGAGTCATGGAACTGGCCCTGGAATATTGTCGCTAGAGGGGATGGGATTATGCTGGATGCGCGCGCCCGAAAGCTACCTTTTCTAGGTCCCATGGAAGCTTGAAAAGGTTGCAATTGTGGTCAAGTCAAGCACTCCTCGGCTTCTGTCGAGCGCCACGCATGAGACATTTCATTTCAAGCTCCAAGAGGATAGCAACATGATGCTGGGAGAAGCCAAGGATAATCAGTGTAAAAATATTAAAAGTAGCGAATTGTAACGAGCGTTCGAAGCCCCCCGGAGCTGTCAGGTCAAAACGCCGGCTTGCCGGAGCATAGTGGGCACGTCATGTGTACTGTAGACAATTCGGACATCTCCCCAACATCCAAAGTTATTAACAATGTCCAGCAGAGCTTGTTGAATTGATTTCAATTGAAGTAGGGCATTAGTGATGAGTGTGATAAGATTGAGATCTCAGAACCGCGTCTAGGATTTTATCATAGACGCCACGCAAACTAGTCTCAATGTGAGGCTCAGTAACGACACTCGTTGGAGCAGATGAGCAACAACCCTTGACCAGGCATCCCATTCACGCCTGACACGCTCAGTGTCTCCAGGGTATATCATTGGGTCCAAAAAGCATCAGAGATGTCCTTTCATCAGCGCGCAGGAAACAGCATACATGTAGCTTGCCTCCCCTAGTCACTCATCTTGCTGAGCGCCTCGCCAAGGCCATGTCTAGATTGATCGTTTCAATCTTGAGATATTCATTTTCATTGGGACCAAGAAGATGCGAGTTATTTTCGCACGCTTCCAAAACCTTGGGCTGAGACCACGATTGATTCGTTATCACTCGTCTAGGACAAATCAGGCGCAAATAAGCAGAGCCAATTTCATAGGCTGGACAAAGACAGTTTCCAAGAATTGGCGGACAACGCCAACGTATATTCGACGAAGCGTCTGGGTCCTAATCGGGTTCCACCTGTCTTTCCAGCTGCTGAAATCTGAACTCAATCCAGACCAGGTCTGGGCGGAGGAATATGAAGCAATAGATAGAGCAGCACGAAAGATAAAGCTTCTGACGCTTCAGCCAGGGCAGCCATGTGATGACGTCGTATGCAGTATTCATTATTCTCCGCTGGGTGGCAATGCGAAATACGAAGCTCTTTCGTACGTTTGGGGTGATGCAGACTTTACTTCACCTGTAAGATGCAACGATGAAGAACGACAAATCACGACGAATCTTGCTGCTGCTCTTCGCCACTTGCGAGATCCTGATGAGCCACGAACTGTTTGGATAGACGCATTATGTATAGACCAGGAGAATCCGAACGAGAGAAGCGAGCAAGTCAGGATGATGGGGGATATTTATTCACGGGCAGACCGAGTCCTGATTTGGCTTGGACCAGAGGGACCGGAGACTGGGCCAGCTCTTCAAGCTTTGCAGCAGCTTGAGAATTATTTTTATGGACAGTATGACAGGTATCCCTCCATCAGTGACGACTCATCTTCGATGGGATCCATTCGCGTTCCTGCCCGTGACTCCGATGCAGGTAATCCACTGAATGTGGACTGGCAGTCGCTCGCCAAGTTTCTCACTCGGCCATGGTTCCAGCGCCTTTGGGTTGTGCAAGAGGCAGCGAAAGCGAAAGCAGCAGTCTTGATCTGTGGACACCATGCATTCAAATGGGAGTCATTTTGTGACGTTCTCCAAGACATCAATCGATATTCCCTCGATGTATACTTCTTGCCAGAAGAAGGTAAACAGCCACTTCAGAATGTGATTACAGTTGGCAGGGTGAGAGCAGATCAAACCTTGGAGCAGGGTAGTCTGACTCTGTATCAATTGTATACCAGAGCTTGCGGATTTAGTTGCACAGATCCAAGAGATCGGGTGTTTGCATTGCTTGGCCTGGCTAACGATGTTAAGGCTGAGGACTGGGAGCTGAATCCCGATTATACTATCAGAGTAGAAGAGGTGTACAAGAGGTGTGCTATCTGGAACATTCTAAGACGGAAGAGTCTGGAGTCCTTCTCTTGTGGTAAGTTTGTCTTCCGGCGTTGTCTTGACGTGATTTACGCCTTCCAGAGGATACTAACTCCACGATGTACGTGGTATGTCGTGCCTGTGAGGGCTTTACATATTTCTCGCAATGTTTCGGCGAATTATGGTCTCTTGAATCAACACTGATACCCCGTTATAACTAGTGGCATCCAACTCTCACCTGCCTACAGACCTCTCCCTGCCGTCATGGATCCCAGATGCACAGAGGATAAGTACTGACGCAATGGCAAACCCTTATGCATTCAACGCTAGCAAGAACACCAGGATACGTGCGTATCTTTCCGATGATAATAGCGTTCTACATGTTGCGGGCAAAGAGATTGACACAATCACGATAACGGGAAGAACTAGCGACGAGATAATAGACATCCAATCAAAGAGGAAGATTGATTATGATGGGTTTATTGATCAAAAGATTAGTCTCAGGCATCGAATGGGACTGCAATGGGCTAGATATGTAGACTGGGTAGGTATATCTCACTTTTGTGGATAACTTGAAGGCTTGATCGATGTTAGTGGCATTTTTTTATAATTTGATCCATGTCTTCAAAGACTTATATGGCAGAAGACAGTGCTGACTCGGTGTTTCACTTAGATAGAGCGTACACCCAATGCAGACATTACTTCCCTCCTACGCAAGCGGAAAGTGAGTTCACTGCCCGAAGAGCTACGATCAAGATGGCGAAGACTTGCATACTGGCTGGCGGAGGGATGGAGTCTTGCCCAAATTGCTGCTCCGGAAGTATCTCCTGACCAGCGCCTTATCATGTGGCGACAATTCATAGGAGATCTCACTTACCGAGCGTTCAAAGCACCAGGTCAACACGCTGGGTCTTTCAGGCAACTGATTGGGTTTTTGCGGGATAGCGAACAGAGTCCGGCGGATCTCCTTTTCCCACCCTCTAAGTCTACCCGTGACTTCGGGAATGCGTTCGAGTCATGGTCGAGCAATCGGAGATTCTGCAAGACTAGGGGTGGTAGGATTGGGTGCGTACCGCGAGATGCGACGGCTGGAGATGTCATATGCATTGTGTATGGCGGTCGTGTACCTTACCTACTGCGCCCGATTGGCAATGGTACGTACAAATTGATTGGGGATTGTTATGTTCACGGCATCATGGATGGGGAGTGTATGAAGATGAAGAACATTGGGCAGCGGACATTTACTTTGTGGTAAACACTGAGTCTGAACATTTACTTGAAACAAGGTCATCATTTACTCTTCCGTTTTCTGACTTATGCTGGCTCCCTTTTGCAATGCTTTAGACCCTAGTAACGCCTGGCGTGCCACTGATGTGCCCCTGATCGGCTGAATTGCGGATCACCATGCCCTTGAGCTAGTCCCGGCTGGCGCTCGAAGAATGAGAAAGTCAAAGTCGCGTCACCTACTCAATGGCAACGGATAGGAAGCGGTTTTATCTGGAGCTGCTTGACTCCGTCTCCAGGCCCTCTTCATTCGTGAAAGCAGTCGCAGTTGATCCCCAGCCTTCTGCACCAGATTCCACCACCTTTCCCCCTTTCCATTCCTCCCCCTCCCACCATTGCAATGCGCCTCTTCCTCCTCCCCATCTCGACCCGCCAATCCCTCCTGTACTGCCACCGACTCGCGCAAACGACCTCAGCAACCGCCAAACCCTCCCTCGCCGACAGACTCACCACCAAAGCCACCACCACCTGGCTCGAATGGGAACACAAGAAATCCGGCTGGCAGAAGAAGGTCACCGACTACGGCAACAAAGCCTTCCAACGGCTCCCCCACGAGGAATGGGGGTTGAAGAGCATCCCCGCACCACCGAGCGCTCAGCGACGGGATCAAGAGGAAGCGAGATTGCGGAGCGATCCCGTGACCGTGGAATATCCCGAGGGCCTGATTGGGAGGGGAAGGGTGATGGCGGCGCTGCGGAGGATGGGCGGCGATGAGAAGCAGGCTTTTCATCGGAAGTGGTTGATTGGGAGTGTGGTGGGCATGCCGATCACCGCGCCTGTGGCGCTGATACCGATGTGAGTTCGCTGGTTTGGGAATGGTGGATCATACCATGAGAGAATGGATTCGGGAGTTGGAAGCTCACGGAATGGGCTAGAATACCTAATCTTCCATTCTTTTACTTGGTCTTTCGGGCGTGGTCGCATTGGAAGGGTGAGTTGGCTTCTGTGGCCGAATGATTGATTGGGTCCCGGTGAGCTAATGCTGGTACACAGCATGGATGGGATCACAGAACTTAGAGTTTCTGCTGGAGAAGGATCTCATAGAACCGACACCTTCGACGATCTTACGAGCAGCATACACGCAAGCTGCATCATCAAATGTGTCCATGGGACAATTACAGCAGGCCGTCGAGAGGACGAACGGGGAGAGCGAAGATACGGAGCCGGGCGAGCCGCCCCCCGAACAGCTACTTTTATCAAAGACGAGTGGAAAGATTATCGCAGATGAATTGGAGGTTCCGGCCCTGGAGGAGGAAATAGAGAGAGCAATATGGCAGGTCGAGAGGGATATGAAAACTCGGGAAGACCGCCAGCAGGAGAAAGAGCTGAAGCCAGCATCGCAGAAGACGGAGCGGTGATCAGGCTGTTTGCACCCCACGGACATGGGTGCTTGTAGTCTCGTGTGTACAGAGGCAGATGTGTAAGTTGATACCCAGGCGTGCTGGAGCATCCGCCAGCGATCACGCCACTCCCTCGTGGGATTTGATGCCATCATCAAACCGTTTCAACCCCAGTCGTAAGGTACGATAAGCAGCCCGATGAACAAAATTTGAATGTATAGAGGCGTGAAAACTGATGCCAGTATCGACATGGTGTCGTGAAAACCTGTATATCTCTACAAGCTGTTACAGCGAATTCTATATCTATCAGAGATGAAGATGTAGGAGCTCTGGTTGAGTAGCGCATCATGACGAGACTGGCCTTGGTTGCCCAGGGAGGCTCTATAATCTGAGTCTGTTCATTTCCTCCGCTTCATCGTCTTCACGCACATCTCCACCAACCCATCTTTCGCTTCGCATTCGGGGAACGTTCGAATAGCATCGACCGCCTTGTCCGCATACCCCTGAGCTAGCGCCCTCGTCTGCTCCAGCCCATCGCTCCTCAGAACCAGATCCCTGGCCATCTGCACATCCCCCTGCTCACTAAACTTCCTGCCCACCAACTCCCCCAGCTGCTGATTCTGTTTCCACGCGAACAGTAAGGGCGCCGTGGCCAACCCCAATTCCAGATCCGCGCCCGATGGTTTCCCCAACGCGCCGCTCCCCGGGCTCGCAGAGTAATCCAGCATATCATCCACCAGCTGGAACGCGAGCCCCAGATTCCTCCCGTACGCGTAGGCCGCCTCCACCACGTCGGGCGCGCTCCGGCCCAGCAGCGCCGCCGCCCGGCACGATTTGCTGATCAGGCTCGCGGACTTCAGGTACGTCTTCTGCAGGTAGTACGCCAGCGTATCATCGGTAAAAACCGGATGCGGCTCATCCAGCGCGGTGTTCTTCAGCTGCATGAACTCCCCCTCCACCAGGTTCGCGATCACGCTGGCGAGCAGCTCGATCACCTCGGCGTCCCGCAGGCGGGCCAGCGCCACCGATGCGCGGCCGAGGAGGAAGTCCCCCGCCAGCACGGCCATCTTGTTGCCGAAGTTGATGTTGGCCGAGGGGGCGGCGCGCCGCGTTTGGGAGGTGTCGATCACGTCGTCGTGGAGCAGGGAGGCCGTGTGAATGAGTTCGGTTATCTCGGCGAGGCGGCGCTGGGAAGGGAGGATGGAGGAGTCCGGGTCGGAGTCGGCGAGGGAGGATGATGAGGATGATGTTGGGAAGGAGGCGTTGGTGGAGGCGGAAGGATTGATATCTGCGAGGATGTTGAGGGGAGATATGGGGTCATCTATGGGCTTTTGCGGTGACAATGGCTCCTGTCGGGGGGACTTGGCAGCGTTGGAGGTTGCGCGGGACATCAAGAGGACTAGCAATGGCCGAATGTGCTTCCCTTCTGATGTGGTGTAATACTTGGCGACCGTATCCAGTATGGGATGCCCTGACCCGAGCAATTGCCTGATGTTCTTGGTGAGGAACTTCATCTCCTTCCCAACGATCCTCAACGGGTCCACCGCAATGCCGGCCAGCCTTTGATCTTGACTTGTCTGGCCATTGAGGATCGTCTGGGCCGTGTTGACCGCCTGCGCCCATGACGATTGATGTCTTCGCCTCAGGGTGCGACCCGACCGAAGTGCAGCGGTTTCGCCAATGATATTGCTTCTGCATCTCGCACAAACATAAGTTGACGGTCTATGTTGTGGTGGGCGCAAGATTGTTGGAGGATTCCTCTTCAGGGAAGCCAGGGGAATACTCATTCCAAAAGGAGATCTATCTCAGCTGCTAATGACCGAAGAAAGAAACGAGAGAAGCTGTTGCAGAACGCTGGGATACGAAAAGAAGTCGGAATTGTTAGTCGGAGCGAACATCAGCCGTTAGTGGCAAGACTCGTCTGCACTGATTGCCTGACCATCATATTGAAGGATCAATCTACAATTTAATTAAGCTATGGCAGTGGTGTTCCACTCATAGAGAGTCCCATCAAGACATCTCAAGGACGTCCTCACAGTTGAAGGGGAGAAAAGGTCGTTGGAGCTTGATGCCGCTAAAACCCAATGAAGTTAGCCTGCGCGCAGCTGCAAAGCACGCAAGGCCGAGGCGGGCACGGAAAGATTCAGCTTTGGTCAATAACAGTGACAGGACTGCATTTTGACGACATGTTGCATCATGGTTCTCCTCACTATGACGCAAGCCATGGTGAACGTCCTCAACTACTTGAAAGAGTCTCATCGGATGGTGTCAGATGAGCATGCGGATGTGAGTGCAGATCGATGCCTTGACAATCCTCACGTCGGCGCTCCCATCTCTCATGAGCATGTAATCAACCTTGCGAAGAGACTGAGAGCGCTTGCAAAAGAATCAAGTGATGGCAGTCAAAACAAAATGCCATCTTGCAGGCTCGAGCATCTGTTGCGGGGAGCACGAGTCTACGTTGAGCCCCCGAAACCAAAATCACAGCCGGTCTGTGATGCCGTGACAAACCGAGAGACTATGCTGATACCAGACAGTCTTCAGAATACAAGGAGTTGATGGCCCGTCTGCGTCGGGATGAGGAAGCTCGAGCTTACGAAAGGATGGTCAATCCTCCTCTGCGCTCGGAAACCTTCGCCCAACGCTTTCCGTCGTCCCAGCACGCGCATCTGTTTCCTACCACCGAGAAGGACATTGGAGATGATGACGAGGTGACATACGCCGACATCAATCGTCAAATGGCTCTCATTATCAACATTATCGTCTCCATTGTCGCATGCAGTGCGGCTCTTTGGCTGGCTGCTCGTCACTGGAGCACACCCTCAAGACTGGGTCTTAGCATGGGAGGCAGCACGATGATTGGTGTGGCCGAAGTGGTGGTATATGCAGGGTATCTGAAGAGAGTCAAAGAAGCGAAAGCCAAGGGTGAAAAGCAGGTTGAAGTCAAAGAGATCATCAAGACGTGGATTATTGGGAGCGAAAAGGAGGGTCCATCGAGCGATGTCTCTCAGTCAATCGTACCCAAGTCGAATGATGGCGAGGTCCGACGAAGAAAAGCCACCAACGGATGAGGTCGCGCAGACGACTCATGCTTCACTCACCAAAACCAGGCACATCCGTCTGCCTACTGGCATGTCAAATTATTATCTGCAGCGCCTCAGAGACGAAGGACCAGCCAGGTCGAGCGATCATGACGGCAGCTTGATTTCCTGTTGGGCCTTCATCGAGTAATGGTTACTCGATGTCCATTACTCGATCAGAATGCCTAGCTTAAAGCCAAGGAAACCTGGCCATATCTCGTGCGCTTGGATCCCAGAGCAATAAATACAACGACCGGACACCGTTCGAAGCGTACCGTCAACTGCTATCTCGAACGAAGGAGATGCAAGAAATCACAAACAAAAGGCGGTCCTTCGCATGTACGAGCATCTTATATTGACTCAACAATAGCGTTACTACGGCCAAAATGGTCCGATGCACGTCTCCACGTGACCGGACGCGCGAATTCTCTTATCTCTGCAGCTTACCCGCTTCCTCCCTAGTGGAGATTCTGAACCCAAAGTCTACAACACAACGATTCTCGCCTATCCCGAGACCGGAATTACTCGATAGCAACTCGCTGTTGGCTATTGCACGTTTCCTACCGCTGATAAGGCCAATGCATGGGTCTTTCTCATCGAGTAAGACGGAGGTTATCCGGGTCAGGCTGGAGGCTTATGTCTCATTATGGGTACTTCAATTGGTGGACTTGCCCTTGCCCTTGGCTGAAGCGCAAATGTCGGAGCCTACTTCGCGATCTTCAGAAGCCAGATGACGATGAAGCTTCCCTCGTTACATGCGCTATCATATGAGCTGGGGTAAATCTGGGGAAAGAAGTCTACAAAGAGACGGACAATTCCGGGGTTTGTACGAGTGTATTCTGCTTTTGCTTGCTCTTTGTCCCCAGCATGCAAAATTACCCCCATGCTGTGTCACCGCTCCTTTTCCAGTGATCTGCTACTATCTATAGGTCTTAAAGATATGCATACCCACTGTCCGGCGTCCCTCTTTGCAGTCTTGATCGCTTGAAATCATCCCATTTCCTAGTAAGAAGTCCGTGCACAAGAATGGCCTACACTCATCCCTATCCAACACCTTCCCCTTCCCCTCCAGACAATGACACCTTGAGCTCTGGCAATTATCCTCTCGTTGTTGTTGCTTCAACGCGCACAGTCGTGTCCGGTACAGTCACACCAGCTACCATAGCCATCTCCCCAGTCACTGGCAAAATCATTTCTGTCATATCCGCTGTGCTGCCTCGAAATGCCTTTGCAGCTGGAACCCAATACATCGACTACTCGCCCCACCTTCTACTTCCCGGTATAGTCGACGCCCATGTCCACCTCAACGAACCAGGTCGTACCGAATGGGAAGGCTTCTACACCGGAACGCGAGCTGCTGCATCTGGCGGGGTGACGACCGTCATTGACATGCCCCTCAACGCCATTCCCCCCACGACAACGGTCAACGGCCTGAGAGAAAAGGTGGCTGCCGCAGAGGGCAAATGCTGGGTCGATGTTGGATTCTATGGCGGCATAGTGCCTGGAAACGCTCACGAGCTCAGGCCACTGGTTGCCGCAGGTGTTCGCGGGTTCAAAGGCTTCCTCATCGACAGCGGTGTGGCCGAATTCCCTGCCGTCTCTTCGACCGACATTTTGAAAGTCATGGCGGAGCTTGCGGACGAACCGACAACCCTGATGTTTCATGCCGAAATGATACCTCCCATCACCGACTCTGTTGGAGATGACGTTCAATGGTCTCTGCCTCCATTGGCACCCATTGGTCCCCTGAACGAGTATAGGACATTTCTGGCATCGCGCCCAACCTCATTCGAGGAATACGCCATATCCCAAGTCATCTCGCTCGCCGCGAACGCCCCTGATCTCCCTCTTCACATCGTCCACCTGTCCGCGATTGAGGCCATCCCGATGCTACGAGAAGCCAGGGCTGCGGGCGTGAAGATCACCGCCGAGACCTGCTTCCACTACCTCAGCCTAGCCGCGGAGAACATCGAGCACGGTGACACGCGCCACAAGTGCTGCCCCCCCATCCGCACGCAAACGAACCAAGATGGCCTGTGGGAAGAGCTGCTCAGTGGCGAAGACAGCGTCATCAAGACGGTGGTCTCGGACCACTCGCCGTGCACTCCGGAGTTGAAGCTGCTGCCCCATGGCCTTCAAACTCACGCGAACAGAGAAGGCTTACCGCCGACTCCGCCGTCCGAAGACGAACCGCATGCCAAAGACGAAAGGAGAGCGGGAGATTTCTTCTCCGCCTGGGGCGGCGTTTCGTCCGTCGGACTCGGCCTCCCCATCCTCTGGACGTCAGCCCATGAAAATCATCGAGATATCTCACCGGTCCATGTCGCCAAGTGGTGCTGTGGGGACACGGCCAAGCAGGTGGGCCTTGACCACTGCAAAGGCAAACTGGAAGTTGGGTATGACGGCGACATTTGCGTGTTCGATGATACGGCCGAATGGATCGTTGGAGCTGGGGGCGAAGGGATGCTCTTCCGCAACAAAGTCACCGCATACCAGGGGAAGAAGATGAGGGGCGCTGTCCGGGAGACCTGGCTGAGAGGTCGCAAGATATGGGATAGGGCGGCGGTGACTACGAGTGATGGGTTCGGCGGCATGAAGCCCACTGGACGGTTGCTGCTCGAGCCACGGAAGTCATGAATCTCATTCATCCCAGCAGCAATGCATTCTGCCACATAGAAGTCTCATGCACATACACACACACGGAGCGAAATCATTTACGATTCCCTTCACCAATCCACATTCATGCCCGCGTCTCGCATCCTGCCATCCGACCTGATCCCCTCCAAATCTTCCGGCCCCACCAACCGGACCCCTCCACCGCCTCCCCCAGCAGCCTTCCCACCACTCCCTCCCCTAGCCCTCGCACTCTCCCCGCTCCCCCCTCTCGCTCGATTACCGCTGTTCCCACCCCCGCCCCCGCCCCCACCCCCACCACTCTCCCCCCCGACCCCCTCAGTCCTTCCCCCCAGCCCCTGCTGCACCAACCCCTTGAAATACACCTCCGCCTGCACACTGGCACTATACGTGACGGGCGTCCAACTCCTGGCATTCCGCGCGCCCGCGTCGGCGCCGTGCTCGAGCAGCGTGCGGATCGCTTTGAGTTGCCCGTACGCGGAGGCGAAGTGGAGGGGCGTGTTGCCCTGATTGTCGGTGGCTTCGAGGGGGAGGGGCGGGGGGTGGGGGTGCAGGGTCAGGAGGGTGGGGAGGAGGGGGGACGAAGAGGTGGTGTTGGTGGTGGTGGTGGTTGTCGTGTTGGTGCCCGTGGTGGAGGAGGAGGAGGAGGAGGCGGGGAGGCGGGACGTCAGCATGATCTGTACAATCCATCCTCTAAATCAGCGATTCCGGCTCCGGACACAAAAGAAAAGGGGGGGGGGGAATGGAAAAGAAGAAGTGGAGTGGAAAAAACCCACGACATCCTCCCCCTCCCGATTCTTCCACGGGATACAACTCGGGAACTGCCCCGCCAACAGCAGCGCCACCTGCTCCTGCCCCCCCGCCACAGCCAGGTGGAGCGGGGTGTCCTTGTCGGCGTTGCGGGAGATGCCTTCTTGCTCTTCGTGGCCGGCGGAGATGAGGTATTCCTGTTTTCCTCGTTTGTTTAACCCTTTGCAATTCAGCCATTTTCCGCTGGTCAAATCACGCAATCAAGTGCTCTGAGACATTTTCTGTGTTGGCGTTGGTGGGGAAAACCGGAGTAGGGAGGAGGAGCGAAACCCCCCCCCCCCTCCCCAACAACCTGGGCGAAAGCTGGGGGAAGGGGGAAGTTGGGGGAATTGCACACGTACAGCAATGTCCAAATGCCCGAGCTTCGCGGCTAAGTGCAATGAGGTATTGCCGTGGTCCCTGATGTCCGGGTTCCGCAGGTTGTTGGGATTGTTCTTGATGATGCGTTGGAGGAGGGGGAGATCGTTGACGTGGATGGCGCGGCGGACGCGGGTGGGAAGGTCAATCCTGGTTGGGGGAGTGGGTATATTAGATTGACTGTGTACTACTTGGCTGTGGGGGAGGGTGGGGAGGAAGAGGTTCTCACATTATTGCTGGCGGTGTGGGTGTTCCATGTGGTTGGTCAATTGTCCATACCTATCTCTCATGGGGGGAGGTTGATGGCACGGGAGACGCTTTATGGAGAAAACTGATACATGGGCTTGTTTACAGGTCAAGGTACATCGAGTTGAGATTGGAAATATTAGGAAGGGGGCATCGTGTTGATTGAGGCAGAGATTCAGTTATATCGTGTCGCCTGAGCACGTGATTGGAATTTTGGCTGATATGAAGTTGGAGCTTCCTGGAACAACAGTACGACTCGACCTGCCATTGACAGGGAGACCATTGAGAAAGGGGGATATCTCATGGTGGATGCTGGCCTCTATCTGCATGCCACTCCTATGATAGTCTGTCTAAACCCGCTGCAGAGGTTGAGAACACAGAGGCCGGAATCGTATTAAAATGTTAAACGGAGCAAGCACCAGATCGAGGGTGCTGATACCCAGCCAATGCCATATGCAGTTCCCATTCCGGTGCTTTCTGCCTCTCACGCTCACATCCCCTCAAAGTCCCCCCCTGCTCCGTCCTCGTCATCCATCTCGCCCTCAACGATCTCCTTCGCCAATTCCCGCTCTCGCTCACGCGCTTCTTGCGCATTCTTCAATTCGAGTCGGTGCTGATTCATGGGAAACCTCATGGCCTAGGGTCGAATTAGTGACTCGATTCAAATCCGAAGAGGGAGGAGAATTTATATCCTACCTTGACACTCTCATCATGCAGGCCAAGGCATGCTCGAATGCGCTCATGGAATGCCTCGCCCGGCTCGCCGGTCGCGTAAACGTCACCAGCTTCCTTGGACTTCATAAAAGCACCCTCATGATCAAGAGTCGCCTCGATCACACCATCCCGAATAGCTTTCGCCACAATATACTCCGCTGACTCTTCGCTCCCTAAGTCCAGTTTCATACAGATATCTCGCAGCGAAATCTTGGCGTAGGACAGCGACATCATCCGAATGCCGGTCTTGATGACATTCTGCCGTAATCTTAGGATGAGCGTGTACGTGCCATCTTTGCGGAACAATGCATTATTTGCCTGGACCACGCTCAGAAATCCCTCCATCTTGCCCACCCGAACAGCTTGTACGAGGTTCAAGTACGGTTCCATTGCCGTCTCCAGATTGGCTTGTCTGAAGATGGCTCGATCTGGTATGTCTCCCATAAGGAGCTCGACCACCACCAGAAGCTTGGAAGCAGCTTGGTAGAAGCCCCCAGCACTCGGTGTGGCAGGAGACTTTCGAGTCGCCCCCGTCAGATGTTCGTGAGCTTCGGTATAAGACAATTGGATGGCCCGTATTCGGCCCAGGTAGTAGAGGTATCGCGCAATTTGATTATTGGAGGCCGCCGGTGGGAATTGTGAATGTGAGATGAGGAGATCGGCTTGGGTGATGTGGGAAGTCGACAGGTAGTTGCGGAGGAGCAAGGTCGTCACAGTTGCTTGAGTATCTTGATCCTTTCGAAGGACAGCCGTTCGGAGGGCAGCTAGCAGGTGAGGACGGATGGAGACGACCGAAGCTGTCGGTGAAGGGGGAACAGGTGCTAGTTGCTCATAGAATAATGAGTAGTAGAAGTAGACTTTGGCCGACAAGGCGTCGAGGGTCCTTCGGTTCAATGTCCGAAGATGTCCAATGAGACCCGAGGAGAACTTTGCGCCCGCTTGCACCGCTCTAGAATCATGCAGATATATTTGAACCAGGATAGAGAGATAAGTGTCAACCTCGGGGAGCGTTTCCTTAGTTGACGTGCCATGTTTGGGACTCTTGTCTTTGCTGGGTTGGTCGACATCCATCTCCGATGAACTTGCATCAGTGAATGGAACGTCCTCCTTTCCAAATGTAGATAGCAAGGTTTGAGCAATCGCATTCGTGGGCCCGTAGGTCTCGGTGATGACTTGGGCGAGAAGGTCAGGTGATAGATGTTTTCGGATGGAGGATATCGATCGGAGGACGCGTAAGGTAAAGCGGGCATCGAATTGGGCGACTGCTTTCTCCAGGAGCTGAAAGTTTCCCTTGATATCTGATTCGATGACGAGCATCATTAGCCGGGTCGATTAGCAGGATGGTGGCAGAGCGGCGACTAACCTGTGACGGCTTTCACTCTTGGGTCCATCTGCTCGACCTCTTGAGCGCCCTCTTCAGGCTTGTCAACGTTGCCCATGGCTGTATCCCCTTCGGGATCTTGGCCGGGCTCTCCGGAAAGCTTTGAGCCTTTGGGCGGTGGCACGACCACGGTCATCTCCTCCTCTCCATTCTTTCCAGTAGGTACCTTGACAGTCTCTGCCTCCTCATCAATCATATCAACGTCGTCGGCGCCATTGACGCCATTTTCGATCGGTTGACCATTAGGTTGCGGCTTATCGTTGGAGGATTCCTTCTTTGAACCCTTCCTCGCAGGAGCTGCGGCCTTGGTCTTGGACGAAGCAGCTCTTGTTGGCACTGGTTTGTCCTTCGAACTAGAGCTTTGCGAATTTGAGCGTGCCTTTTCGCCGTTGGTAGACGAAGAAGTGTCTTTGCCAGACCTGAGGCTACGTCCTTCGCCAGGCATGGCGGATGCGTGTAGGAGATCCTGGAACGCCGGGCGGCAACAACAAGCTGGCAAGCCCCTCTTTGACCGGATTCCCAAAGTCGGATATACCAGGTGAGGGGGTGCCTTCGATCTATAACGTCGGCGATCGATTTGTGGTCCTCAAGGTGTCGAACGTGATGATGTGACGACTCCGGGCGCTGGGCAAAAGGAGCGCTAAAAGCCAACGGGTAGCAGCTGCGGCGTCCGCGTCGTCCCAAAGTCTTCGTTGATGCCTTGATCAGGTAGCAGAGTATCTCACGAGCGCAACAAGTGCAGTTGAGCTGCACTCTACGGGGCAGGAGAGTGGTAATAAAGAAGGTGAGATGGTGAGCTCGTAATGTCACGCCAGGTCGGAGCAGGTGTCGTATTGAAGACCTGCCTGCCCTAGCCCGGTCATTCTACATTATTCGGTGTTGTGATGTTAGCTGCAGCCAGTCAACAAAATTGCACTACCGCTGCTTGATTCCTTCACGTTAACATGGATATTAGAATGTGACTTTCATTGACCCAATGATTTACGGTAGGTGACAATCAGCCTCTTAGGAAGAACTTGAGCTGTTCAAATCTGTGATTCATTCGATTCTTGTGATTACGGCATCTTTGGTTGGGTTTCTTTCAACCCAACTCGGCCCGCTCGAACATTGGGCACAACAGCAATCGTGGGATCTTGAGCGCTTGCAAAATACCGACTTCATGACCGTGATTGCGTTCAAGGTATGTGCAGATTGACTGTGACTCAAGCGTCGCCCGATCCAGGAATGACCATAGCTGACACTGCGAGACCTTTGCATACCAGCATGCCATCAGCAACAGCGCACGCGGGTCCTTGACCTGCATCAACCTTAGGAAACATTGACGCATATTGCTTATCAATGACAGGAAGCTCATTGTGATGACAAACACATCCGCCGTATCAATGACCTGTGCCAGCGACAGCGCGACTCCATAATACTCGTTATTCTGCAGATTCGAGATGGTGCCGAGACCGCAGGCTTCAATGATCTCAGGGGGTAGAGCGTACAAACCACGCTTGGCCGGAAAACCTGGTCTGAAGCTGAGATGCGAAAGCGCTACCGGTTGAAAGATACTGTCGTCCCTGAGAGGGTCAGCGATGGCCCAGACCGCTTTTTTACCGTCGCTCAGTTTGAGCCAATTCAGGTCGAGCGGCGACGGCGGTTTGAGTGGCCAAGCCTCATCTGGGGTCTTTGCCTCCGTATAGTAAAGGGCTAGTATACCAAGGAAGGCGGCTACACCCCACAGTGCGTCCCGTTCCTCGGGCAATACTTGGCCGGAGAGTCTGTCATTGAACAGAGCAATCGCTTTGTGCCAGTGGAAGATACCAGCATTCGTACTGGCCACGTCAAGCCCTGCGGAAAGATAGCGGTTGTGCATGAGTGTTATAGCCAAGACAGCATGGAACAAGAAAGGATGCTTCACAGTCTGAGTCAGCACAAGCTTTCCAAGAGTCTCAACGATGTCGCTTACTGCAAAAGCAAGCTTGACGATCTCGCTTTGGTAGATTCCCAGGCTCACGCCGTTACCAAGCGTGAGAACTGTTCGGGATTGGAACCTGTCAAGCAAATAGAGCTCTTCACGACCGATTTGAAAATCTGCATTCTCGGCGGTGGACCTCCTGCACAAACGCAAGGGTATCTCAAGTATGTCGCGGGTAGACCCACGTGTCAGATTGTCACGGCTTCTGAGCTTTCCGATATTGAGAGTACCTCCAGTCGATGTCTCCAAGCTGGCATGCTTCGAGTCGTAATCGCAGAGCACGCCAAAAGATAGACATCTTTTACAACAAGGCCTATCTTCGTCACACTACATGCTTATTCTTGCTCAATGAACTATTGCAACTCGCTTGAAGGCGAACGTTCAGCTTACCTTGACTTTCCGAAGCTTGCAATTGCCACATCCAAGTCGTGATTTGCGATGGTTAGCAATTCTACGGTGAGGCTTCTGTAGAGTTGAAGAGGCATTCAGCATCTCCAACACCCGATTCGATATGGCGATAGTGAGGCCAAACCCAGATGTATCGCTACGTCATTCGAAGCCTCTATCTGAGAGATCTCAGTCACTCCTGACTCGGATGAATCTAGCGCAATCCTGGTTTCTCCGAGCCGGTTGAACAATTAAAGTTCCTCCATTTGGGACTTGAGGTGAGCGTGCTGGCTCCGATGGCATCCACTCCCCGTCTCCGAGTTCCGCCCCACCAGCTGCCAGAGGCGCACAAAGCGCCGGGACTGGGGTAACTGGCGCGGATTTCGTTGCTTTCTCCATCTTCATCGTGGCGGCCGTCACGTGCCTGTCGTTGTCGGCGACGTACCATAACTGGATGAACCACTCCCAACATGTGGAACGTTTATGTGTACGACTGGACATGCTGGGTGTAGAGATTTTCATACTGGGCGACCTTCTCTTAGGAACATACACGATATTCTGGTGTGAACCTGTGCCACGCAATATCTACCGGTCTATGTTTAGTTGTTCTTCATATGCACCATTTTGTTGTTCCGCATCTTAGACCTGGTGCTTGAGCCTAACACTCTCCTTTCCTCGGTTGGTAGATTGGCCTTTTCGGGACGTTGACCATCTTCATGACATTGCATCCCAAGTTCCAGGGCCCAACATATCGCCTCTTCCGAGCATTGATGTTCGTGGCGACTGGCTTATGCGGTGTTGCGCCCTTGATCCATGGACTCAAAGTGTTCGGCTTGTCGCAGATGATGAGAAAAGCTTTCCCGTATACTCTGGCAAAAGCAGGCTGCCTTCTGTCCGGGACTGCGTTTTATGCCGTAAGTCTCCCCTCTTTGCACACAAGAGAGAACTTGACCCTAAAAAATGTGTTTCTGAAGACCCGGTTTCCCGAAAGCTCATATCCTGGCAAATTCAACCCATGGGGCTCCCATTCGATTTTTCACGTCCTCGTGGTATGCGCTGCTGTGGTCCAGTTGAGTGGTTATCTGGATGCTTTCGACTACGCTCACGCAAATCTTACTTGCTCGTCTCTCTGAGTCATGCATACATGCCGAGTGTGAAGATTCTGGCTACTGGGACGAGCTTCCCAACGCTGACTGTACAGTAATGGAGAGAATCATATGACCCGATCGCTGCTAGCCATAACTGATACTTGTCATGAATCCCTGTATCGAACGGGTTCATCCGTAGGGAGACCTGAGATCTGTTCTCCTAGTGAAGGCATCTTCAAGTATTTCGAGCTCGAGATTCACTAAGAGATCTGTTTCTTGGATGTTGCTGTCTTGCTTCCCAGAGTACCACGTTGCCCCAAAATGCAGACTACCTCTCCTTTCTAGCAGACTTTTCGAAACGGAATGGGCACTTTTCTGAAGCCACGAGTGCCAAACACCGCCTCGCGTCTAATAAAATGATGATATTCTGCCGTAGCTACTCCCTGTGATGAAGGAGTTTGTAACGACAGCTGCCCCATCAATGTCCCATAGTCACATGGTACCTTTGTGTATTAGCTTTCTTCGTCCACTCCAGATTCCTCCTATCCACTCTTTACTCTTCCCACCTCAAGATTTTCGTTCATGGCGCCACTTAACGGCCGTCTGCATGTGGATCGGTTTACAAATGGACATCAACGGTCAATGGATGAAACCCGTGACAATTAAAGTTCCAAGCCAGGGCTGTATTGCCCCTTTTTCCACGATAACATGCAGGAGAGAGGCTTAGCGCAACCCTTATCGTCCTCTTCTAATCCACGCGCCAAAGACACGCACTGCCAGTCAACAACTCCTCGACCAGTTGTCTTATAGTCTACAGCAATGTGGGAAGATGACTTTGCTCGACAACCATCTCGAGCAGATCTCGTTGTCTTCCGCGGCTATCGCTGAGCTACCGTCCGTCAGCCCCACCCTATGATAGCCTATCCAATACTAAACAGCAACAACAGATTTCCACCTCCCAAGATCTTCACGAATGCGTTGCTCCGGTCGCAGGACATCACCGCTTTGATACGCGACACAGAAACCCATGAACGTGCTCTATTCAAGTTAGCGCCACCTGAAGATGTCACCGACATACCGGACGCAAATCTGCCACGGCGTAGCACGATCCATCCCAATACTAGGGGCCAACTTAAGCCGTCGGCTGTAGCTACCCTCCTGGGCGGGGAACTGGGTGAGCGGATACGGAAGGAAAATATTAAAGAAGGCAAGGAGCGGGGCGATGTCGATGTTGACTTGCTGTTGAAGGGAGCCGAGAAGCTCTGCAGTGTCTACCCGATTGCTGGAGCACCGGAACGCATTGTATCATTGCGCTCCCGGTACGAACAGCTGGATGCGTCTATCAACCGCTACGAGGCTCGTGTCGAGAAGCAGGCAGCTCAGTTGGCTCGCATGAATAGGCACAAAGATCACGATGGGGACGACGATGAGATGGAGGATGAAGAAGAGGTGGAGGACGTTGTCCCGGAAATGGAAGTGACGGAAGAGGACATTCAGCGCGAGAACGAGGTGATCGCGGAGCTTGAAAAGAAGAAGCAATTGCTAGAGGAAAGGGTCAGCGGAATGGAGAGAGATCTTGGAGGACTCTTAAGATGAGAGATCATTGCTCGTTAGCGGCGTGATAATTGTACAAGCGTTTCATCCATCAATATGGGCGGCTCGAAATGACACAAAGCCCCGCTCTAGCAAGCATATCGTCAGCAATCGCCGCAATGCTCCAAAAATCCACCATCGCAATCACAGCAGCCGTCACAGGCGTCGCAGTCACAGCACTCGTCAGTGCAGTCACAGCAGTCATCACTCGTGGAAGCTTCCTGCGCGGCAACACTCGCCCCTGCCACCGCAACCCCACCGGCCGCGCCCCCTACAGCAGCACCAGCAACAGGTCCCATCCTTCTACCCTTGGGCTGCGGCGCATAGCTCATCTGCTGCGGCGGCGACACATAGCCCCTCTGCCGCTGCACCTCTGGTGGCAGATACGCTCTTGGAGGATACTGCTGCCGAATCCGCTGCTCAGAGATCCGTCGCTGTCTTTGCGCGGCATCCCTCATATCCTCGACATGTCCGCGATGGCCCTCGTGATCGCGTGGGAGGTAATTGTGTTGGTGATGCATGTATGCATCAGCTGAACCGAAGTGTGCAGGACTGTTACATTACAACAACAACGACGCGACAACTGTTAGTTCTGCTGTCAAGATCACGTCGGACAATGGGTGGAGGTAAGGGGGGTAACTCACCTAGCAGGACCCGGTCTTGCTGCTCCTTGATCACCAGCGCGCCTGGCCGCAGACCCAGACCCCGATCTCTCCCTATCACTATACCATCGTTGGTCTCGCCAGGCCGCTTCCGGTGTCTTCTGGGGCCCAAAGGCTTCTCGCCGATCTCGACGGTCGTGTGGGGAAGTCATGGCAGTGTTCTTTCAGACTCCAATAGCTGGGAGCGTAGATGCGCAAATGTGACTCACACACACAGAGCCGACGATGAGTAAGAAAAATTGAAAGAAAGAGAGCGTGAGTGAGAAGAGAGAGAAGGGAGTAGCACAGCCAAAAGGAACACACATCTAAACAAGAACGCAACAACACCACCTCTCCCTCTCAATAAAACACTATCATATCCTCCCCATCCCTTGACCCTGCGCCCCCCACTCGAATAACTCGACCTCGAACTTCACTTCCTCGTGCTGCAGATAAATGGATGCACGTGGTCCGCGCCACCACCGTGCATTTTTTTCTTCTTCTTTACGGTTACACGCATGCACACACACACACGCTATACTCTCGGAATCAGCCTCACCACTCCGCCCCCTCCCTCCCCCCCCATTCGTCAGCCTTGCTGCTAGCTTTTCTTTTCCTTTTTCTTCGCTTACGGTTTTGTCTGCTTGCTTGCGACATTGCCCATCTTTCATGCATGTGCTAATGCATCATTTTCATCCAGTCAGCTTCTTTTATATCGACTGGTCTGGCTGGAGCCTGGACGATGTTTTCTTTGCGGCTTATACCTGGAAAGGAGGGGGGATGTTGAAACGGACCGATCTAAGTTGCAAGTGTGTGTGTGTGTGTGTGTGACTAAGAGTGGTGCAGAGCCGCATAGCAGGCGCTACCTTAGGCTGATCTGGGAAAGGAACTGGGAGGGATTGACATGAGCCCTTTGACGAGCTGTCTTTCCCGCTGCTCTTGGCTGTGAATTTGCCCAGACTCAGAGTGCCTCCTCCAAATTGTTTCATTGTATTACTGGGGTCTAGATGTTTCTATACTGGTATCCCCTTTTTGGACGTCCAGGATGTGTGTGAGACCCATGCCATAGATTGTTATTCATACATGCTGTAAATACCCGTCGCTATGCATCTCATTCACCTCCAAACCTCCATCCTGCGCCCAATGAATACTCCCCAGTTCAGCAAGACAAAGTTTCCAGAATTCACTCACTCCGCCTTACCGCCCGTCACCTTGGCCGCTTGAACAGCACTGAGCTTCTGCGTCCACCCGACTGTGGGCGCCACTTTTCTCACCGCTCTGATCTCGTCCGAGGCGAAGCCGGGGACGCGAATGTTGTAGTTGCGCTCGAGGATGAGCTGGAGGTCTCGGAGTTCGAGTTGCGACGAGCTGCGTAATTTGGCGAGCTTGCACGCCGCGACGATGACTTGGTCGACGAAGTCGTCGGCTACTTGGAGGAGTATCTGGAGCGCAAAGAAAAAGAAGAATCAGATGACAGGTTCTTGAGGGAACAGAAATGGATATGGAATCTCTCTCACCTCTTCGACCTCGGCGGTGAGGGTCTCGCCTTCGTTGCCATCGGCCTCCGTGCTACCGGTGACCTGGCGGACAAGCTCCTCCAATTTCTTCTTGGAAAGAACACGCTCGCCCTCGCCTTCGAGGACATAACCGGGGTGTTTCTGGATCGCGGGCTGGCCGATGGGACCGGGCACATGAGGCCCGTTAGACATGGTCGGACGCGCTTGGCCCATAGCGACTGGCTGGGGAGGTGGAATGTTCAGATCTTTGGGGATGGGCATTTTGGGATGGTTCCCGGACAGTGGTTGTTGCTGCTGCTGTTGCTGCTGGTGATGCTGCTGCTGCTGCTGCTGCTGCTGCTGCGGTTCACGGTGGATATTGTTCGTGTGGATGTTGTTGGGTGCTGGATGACCATGTTGCGTTGCAGATTGGGGGTCCGCCGGGCCAAAGGGCGGATTCATGCCCGATTGTGGAAATGAACGCGCTTGCTGCACCGCTGATTCACGCGTCAAAGGAACAACTTGCCCGTCAGGTTGAGATTGGGAAGGCGCGGTGGGTCGTGGAGAGTTGTATTGATTGTTGGGAAGGCGAGACTCATTCGGGAGGTTTGAGTGAGCGGGTGGGTGTTGAGCATTATTTTGAGTTGTGGAATGGAGATTGGGTTGTTGATTCACTGTGTTATGGACGCTGGCGGACGGGTGCGTCGGACTCATGGCTGATGCACTCCCAATACTCTTGCGGGCAGCATCCAGAGCTGAACTCACGGTATGTGCTTGACTTTGCTGATCTTGCGGGGGAGCTGCTGGAGGATTCCCATTTTGGCTTGCTTCCCGCTTCATGGCTTCCGGTATGTTAGTGGCAACACCCCCGTTTTGGAGTTGTGGGTTATCCTGTTTGATCTTCTTTTGGGCCTCGACAAAATTCCCCAACTGGGTCCTGACCTCCTCGCGCTGCATTTCGAAATTATTCCTTTGCAACTGGAATTTCTCCTGCTCATGCGGTGGCAACGGGTTGCCCTGGTTTTGCCTATTGCGATATGCATTATCCATCTGGGTGATCCGGTCGTGGAAGGTCTCGTACTTTTGCAAGGCGTTGGCATATTTCATTCGCATATCCGACAGACACTTCTGACTGGCCTGCTCCCCTTGCCTCTGAACTTCGGGGGGGATGACGAATGCATGAGACTTGACTTTGTCAATCACCTTTTGAGAAAAGGAAGTTCTTGCTTGTTCCCCGCTTCCTGCTGGAGCAGCGGGCTTGGCTTGTGTCGATTGCGGTTGCGGTTGCGGTTGCGGTTGCTGTTGCTGTTGCTGTTGCTGTTGCAGCTGCGGCTGCCCATGAGATGGCTGTGGTGCTTGCTGGGACATGGGCATCTGTTGGTCTGAGCTGGTCGGTCGTCCAGCAGTCTTCGCCATCATCGATCGGATTTGTTTGGTAACCTCGACCAGCTTGTTGAAGGCGTTCATCCATTGCGTCGAGTCTGGAGGGTTGGTGTTGATGGCAGCCCATAGAGAAGTCACTCCTGTAAAATACTTTTGCTTGGTCTCCTCGGGCCAAAGCTGGGGGGGAAGTCTTGGGATGGCGTCTGGCTTGACGAGACCCTTGAGGGTCGCAATCCGCTGAGCTTGGTTCATTGGAGGATTGTTATTCATGGCGACAAAGCTTCGACCTTATATACCTTGATAGCGACGCGAGAGAACAAGATCTTGCATAGACATACAACGCAAGAATGAGATGTTGATACCAAGTAGCACAACCAAAGACAAAATGACCGCAAGGAGTGAAGTGAATGAAAGTCCAAAAATGCGGAGCAATTTTGGCCGCGACCAGCTTTGCCCAAACCTTTAGGCGGCTTTGACCCCTCCGACGAGAGGCTCCAGAGCAGACCTTCGGGGCTTCTTTTTGCCGGCGTCCACTCTACCATCAGCTGTGGCTTGAGGGCCTCTTTAGGGGTCCGTCGTATGTCTAGAATGTGCAGTTTTCCTAGAGAATTTTCTGAGGTTGAAGCTTCAAGATTGATACTACATTGACCGTCGAGTTGCAACAGCCTGACCTGATTCACTTACATATCCACTGCAAAAGCTTCTGGTGGAACAACGCGGTGGTCTAAAAAAGCACAGCTCCTTTCGCAAGGTCTAGGAGTGCTTCAGTACGCCATGGCCTTGACCGCCTGAGTATCTTGTAGCCAGCTTGCGGGTTCTTCCTCCACCATGATGCCACTGTTCCTTCCTGGAGAGCCCGTACCACTGCTGTCCGGTCGCCTTCCTGAGCTGTTCCTTGTGGTCGTAGACATCCTTGATTGCACCGACGCAGGCTGCATGAAGGGCTGAGTCTGCGGAACGCCCAACCGATTCTCATCCTGTGGCTTTTCATACACGGCAGGTGCCGTGTAGAGCTCGATCGTGTGACCGTCAGCTTCGGTCATCGTACCGACGTTGTCATCCTTTCCGCCCCCTTCGATCAAGGAGGAAGAACTGCCAAGATCCTCAAAACTGCGCATTTGGTTGGTCCAGCGACGCGTGAGTATACGTTTGAGTCGTGCCCACGCTCCCAGGTCGTCATATTCACTGTCCTCGTCAGGCCCTTTCCGAATCGTCTTCGCCGGGTCATTCCAGCTCTGGATCAGTCGCCATTTCAACCTCCCCATTATGCTTTGTGGTTTGATGCCATCTCTCGGCCCCGTTCTCGACCACAGTTGGGGGTATGCTGTGGCCATTTTGTAGAACATTTCCTCGTAGATCCCGCGTTGATAGGGTGTCTGCCTCTCATGTGCAAGCGCATGCTTGATGAAGTACCAGAAAAGCAGGACCACCACCATGAGCGGCACAGCTGAGATGAAATACCACTTGATGCTGGGATTGGGGGCAAATGTATCCACGTTCATGCCCTAGAACACATCAGGGTCACTCTCGATTTATGATGTGGAGATCAATGAGGGATGGGAACAGAGCGGTTGTCTCCAAACGTTACTTACAAAGAAGGAGCTGATGAAAGTCAAGGGGAGGAAGATGAATGTGATCCAGCTGAGCCGCCAAACTGGTCTAAAATCAGCACGTCTTGCGGAGAAAGTGATTCGTGCATTGGTCAGGATAGGAGGGTGTCTGATTGGCGAGCGTCCCGCTTCATAGTCGTAACGTATGAGGAGTCTCAGAAGAGATGAAGAGATTCCAGGAGATGAAGAGAAAGCTTACGGCTGGTATTGAGCTGGAGAGAGTGGCGACTGTCTCGAATCTCAACAGACTTATACATGAGATCAGCCAGGTTTGCCGTAGGCTTCACCAGGTCTTCCTCCACCAGTTCCGTGATCTTTTGCATGTCGTCTGGCGTTGCGTCTAGCCACCTGTCATCTGGGTCGCCAGTCATCTCGCGGAGGTTGGTCTGCATTTCCCTGACCAAAGCCAGATGTATAGCCACAAGCCTCTCGACCTTGAGCCACATGCTGGAGTTGGTCCAGAGCTCAGGAGCGCGAGACTCATCAGCTGGGCCGTCGTAGATCTTGTCCTCCAGGATTGAGACATGAGTATCGCAGATGTCCACGAGATCTTCCCAATTCTCCACGATACTTTTCCAGATATCATTCACTATGATCCTCATGCATTCGAGGGCCATGCTCTGATCGGTGTCGAACTCGTGAGCCTCAACTCCAAGATAGAAAGGTAGCCGACGCCAACGGGATTCCCACTGCCCGCGCGCAGAGATCAGGGTGTCCCAGTCTTTGTTTGTTTGGGAGTTCTCAAAGATGATCATAACGTTCCCATTGTCAAGGTTCTCGACCTGTGGAGTATATCTATATTGGTTTCCTCCATCTTTATGATCTTCATACGGCGACTCGACACCTGGGTAGTCGGGCATCTCGGCGACAGTGTCTTTGTGCTGGATATAACAGCTCTAAGAGCGGTTCAGGAACAGACCGTAGGAGCTAAGCGCGGGCTGACATACCAGACGTTGAACAAAGACGTCAAAGCCATACTGTTCCCTGTCTTCGTCATCGTAGTGATTCAGTTCAAACATCTTGTCTTTTATGATCTCCTTTGGTCTGTCGCGGTAATCCAGGCACTTGTAGCTCTTCAAGTAGTCTAGGCCAAAAGAAGTCCGGCTGATTCCCCTCCAGGGATCATGGGTTGTTTTCCAGGTCTTGCCGTTCAAGAAGGGTTTTCCACCCCGTCTCTCGGGCCGCCTGTATTTGACCCATTTGCCAAAGTCGGTTCCTACAAGATCGTCGCGAGAATTGATGTTGAATTTCTTCAGGAGGAAGGGAGTCGCCCAGTCCGCGTTCTGACAATGAATGACCCTCAACAGTGGCTCTCCAACATGGTCTGGCTAGAGAAGTCTTAGATCGGAAGCTTCTGAGCGGTGCCAAGATGCTCCTGTCTTACCGTTGAGTATAGATGTTGCAAGCGATGTATGGAGTCAAACTCCTGAGCGGCAACTTTTCGCATGCCTGGTTTACTTTGTTCTGCAGGAATGTAAGGGATATTTCACGCAACGTGCATTGAACAGGGCGCGTCCAGACCCTGTTTCACGTAATCTATGACAAGCACCCTTCCTCCCTTGAAACACTCTGGATTGTTGTACTGTTTATACCATTTCAGTCCTGGGCTACGAGGTCGCCTGGTATGATGCCGCGGAGGGCCCTTAGGGTTTGTCATAGGAAATTGTCGGGCTGAATACGGAACACCTTGTGTGGGTTCGCCCCCAAGGTCCGTGTCGTCGACCATGACCGCAACGTGAGCAGGCGAGGTTACACCTAGCGTCTGTGAGCGTCCGTTGCAAGATCATGTGCTTGGACAGGAGTGTGTGATCACCAGGAAGTGTCGAAGAGGTTGGCGGCTGCTTCGAAGAAATGCTGTTAGTGGAGGTCTCCTCACGGTTAGAGTCCATTTCATTCATCTTCAAACAGGAAGAAGATACTGGCAATGGACAAGACGGAAGTGATTCGACGAGTATTGATTAGCTATGTACATGGAGAAGACAGAGATGCACATCTCGCAGCATAGCTGACAAAGGCACAGAACAGACCAGACACACCTGAACACCATCATGATGTGGATCATCGTCTTCACGGGCTCAGCTGAACAACTAGCGAGCTAGCTAATCCCTGTACGATGCTACGTAACCTCGAATGGGGTAAACGGTAGGGTTTGTCGGAAATCCAGCAAATTGCTTGGCATGCATCATGAATAGGGGCCCCTCGGGCTCAAGGCGGTTTCAGCAAGGTGATCAGCTAGTCGCGTAAAACCACAGCTGGGCCAGAAGTGGATTATTGCGCCTGATCTCTGTGTAAGGTTTGATAGGAGGACGAGTGGTCTGAGTGAGCACCGCAGGCGAGCAAGGCGTGATGACGCTGCTTGGGGTCGTTCCAGGTTAAAGGTCTTCACAGGTTAATACTTAAACCTGACACACCCAATACATCCATGTAAACAATGGATGGCCTGAGCGCCACGCTAATCATCCATGATCCTCCCGCCCAAGTGATACAGGAACCAAAAACACAGACAACTTCTGAAGATAAAGTGCTCGAGGGTTCCCAGACCGCGTAGTTGACTGAGCTGGCGGTGATTCACTTCTTACCTCTGTTTCGACCTGCCACCCCGCCAGCAAACCTGCCCAAGTTGCCCAGACTAGATTTCGGCTTATGCATCGTGACTGGCGTAGGAGCAGATATTGGTGGTGGCTTTTGGGGCCCACTCATGGCGCTCGATGGCCTGGAGTTGGGCGCCAGCCCTTCATTTGCTGGCTTGTCTCCTATCTCCATCTCATTCACCAGAGCGTCATTTTTCTCGCCACTACTCTGACCTTGGGATTTGCCTGCCCTCCTCGCTTTCTCCTGGACGCTCTTGAATTTCTCCAGCAGCTCAGCCCACCGGATGGTACCTTCTTCTCTTGGCTTCAAGCGATTGGGCCGGTCAAAATTGGTAGATGATGGTGTTTGGGGTGTGCTGACTCCGAATTTAGTTTCGGTACTCTTTTGACGCGCGTGAGAGGGTACGTACGTTCGCGGCGCAATGTGAAGATATCCTATGGCGCTTACGCTGTTCAAGCGGTTCTTGAGCGCTGCAAAAGCGGATGATTGTGGCAGCAGCATCAGGACACCATACAGGCATTTATAGAGATGAGGATATCGCTCGGGCTCGAGCAGCTGCAGGCGAAGATCTAGCGAACTTGAGCTTATGAACAGCCAAGCACGGAAGGAGACTTACAGGTAAAGACTGGCGACTCCAGAAGCTGGACCAACTTATCGATCTGGATGAGCATGTTGACCGTCATCTCAAGCTCTGCAAATATCTGGAGCAAATTATACGCTTGCTCGTATGCTTGAGCCAGTAAGCACAAAGAGAAGGTCGCGACAGCATTGTGACACCAAGACCGAAAGAGAGCTACGAAGAAGGCCTGGCCTTCCCTGGTCTCCAGGCTTCGAAGACGTTTTCGAAGATCTGCTAATTCGGGTGCGGTAATCAGGTTATTGTTGAGATTCTGGACCATGATGCTTGCGAACTCAACATCTTCATCCTTCTCAAGACAGTCCGCAAGAGTTCTATAGATTCGCTCGGCGCTTAGACTAACGCAAAGCTGACGAATGATCAAGTTGCCTCTGGTCTCCAACAGTCTACGATCTGTAGCAAACAATTGCAGCAAATTGACCATGAAGGATGTGAAATAGCCGTCTTCACTATTCATGGATATTTGCGAAAGCAACTGTAGGTCTTTCGTCACAACAGCTTCTGCAGGATCGGAGAGCGTCTTCAACAGTGCAGGGAAAGTGCCGTCGTTTGTCGCAAGCGCCCTTCGAGGTGCACGTCGATGCAACATAATAAGCCAGGCGAGAGCTGCGACTCTTGTCGCCTCGTGTTCGTTGAGAAATTGCAACGTAAGCGCATTGACAGCCGCATTGTAGTCCAAATCTGTTGCTGGTTTGGGTGGTGGTGACGCAGTGGCTTTTGGAGTCATTGATGCTCGTTGCTGATCCATGGGCTTGCTGTCGCCTTCAGTTTCGCTGGAAGCATTAATTTTGGGAGGCGTTGGCAGAGTGGGGCGACCTTTGCTGTCAAGCTCCTTTACAGCAGGTGACTGTGTGACAGCTGGTGTGATTGAAGGGTCCTTCAGCGTATTTGTTGGTATCCGGGAGAGGGGTTGTGGCCGTGCGTCTTCTGTCGCTTCTTCCTCTGACAAAGAGGCGATATGGTCCATCAAGGCATTATTGACTCGATTGGCAGCCTGCCTGACAAGATCGGCTCCACTGGCCATGGCTGGTAAGACTCGAGACAGCAAGCTAGGCACAAAGGCAAGTATGTCCTCAGGGCAAATCTCAAAGAAACTCTCTATCCAGCGAAGAGCGGTGAGCTGGATTTGCTCCTCCGATGTCGAGTCCAGGAAGGCCACCAAAATCTCAAGGACTTTGGCATGATCCACTTGGACATCCTGACCAGGGATCCAGTCCTCATCTGTCTGCCTGTTTTGCACATCGTGTGGAGCCGGAGAGTCCCCGTCCGCAATAGCGGAGCTGTCATTAATTCCACTTCCCTCTGTCTGTAGGCTAGCACCATCGCTAGAGACGGACCTTTTCGTCGCGGTGCCGCTGTAGCGGCGACGGCGGTCAGGCAATCCTTTCTTAATTCTTGCTATCCGCTTGACCTCGTTTAAGAACCTCTCCAATACGCCCTGAGTAGCAACATGAACATCTCTATTTGGATCACTGAGGAATCTGAAAAGCCCACCCAAGAAGGCTGGCAGGTAGTGGACAAGCTCAAGATCAGGGACAGAATCTAACAAAGTCACCCATGATACCAAGAATGTCCTTGTGAAAGGGTTGAGAACGTGTATGCGTTCTTGCAAAAGTGGAACGAACTTGGCGAGCGAGAAGGCTGTGGGAAGATTGGTGGATGCGGTATCCGAATGTTTCTCTGAAGATGGGCTAGACGCCACTTGATCGTGTGGTTGTAAAACAGAGACGTAGGTCGAAGCAGATTCAGAAACAATGTCCTTGATCAGGCGATCCAGCAACTCAGCACCGTTCTTTACTGACAGCTCGGAATCCGCCGCAAGCTTGAGTCAACTTAGCGATGAAACCTTTCGACGTTGATAGGCATGACTGACCTTGCACAGGGCGTCGAAGACGTCGTTGAAGAACAGCAGGATCTCCCCTTTTGCTACCTTGGCAATATTGTACATGCTCTCGCAAGCATAGTACCTGACCCTTGCATCTTGGTCTGAGAAGCATGCAAGGACTGGGGGAATGATTGCCTCGAGGTAGCGTGCGACATTCTCCTGTATTCGGGTCAGCATCCAGCGAGCTCGAGGTTTGCAGCTGATGATACGTACTGAGCCGAGGGCAATGGAAGCCGCAGCCAGACCGATGAGACCTCCGTTCCTTGCATGAGGCTGATGTACCGCGTATGCAAAGTCATGACACAACTGGTCAACAATCTTTGCTATCTTCTCATATTCTCGATTTGCGGTTGCCTCTCGGACGGCTCTCTCCAGCCTATTGAGCGGGTGAGCTGGAGTTGAAGTACATCGTAGCGGATCAGCTTACTCCAGAGCACCCTGTTTCCTTTTGTCGTAGAGCTTGTCGTTGAGCAAGCGTTGTACCGATGGATCCATGACGAGGTTACGTTAGGCATTCAGGCATCGGCGGCTGCTCAGGCTCATGTTCATGCCTAGAAGTGCCCAGGGCTGCTTGCGGAGCTCATGGACATCTTCTGAGAGCACCGAGCTTACCAAAAGGCCAAGGCTGAGTCGGGATTATCGTAGCCATTACGAGCTAGATCAAACCCCACCGAATGTGAATACGGGAGTTGAAAGCATTTAGGCGCGTCTTTTCGGACAGGTGGTGTCGTGTTTCGGCCAGAAAACTGCCGTGCGGGAAAGTTGCAAGCGCTAGTTTCATCATCTCATGTTCATTTTCTACCACACCAAAGCATGGCAAGAATGGCCATTCATGCTTGACAATGGCAGGAAAATGGGAACATTCAAATTGAGCATGGTTCTGATCAGTTTTCAACGACCCCTAATTGATTGTTGGTACAAATATCAACTAAATCTTCTCTTCCGCCCATTTCTGTCCCTCTCACCTCCGATGAGAACTTGACTTCCTCGAGTATCTATCAGAGGCTTTGACGGTCCTGCTATTCCCATTGCTGCTATGTCGGGTGCGCTTCGTACTATGACCTGACTTGCTATAGCGATGACTCGGGGGAGCCTCGGAAGATCTCCTCGTGCTGACTTGACTGATACTGTCGTCAGGTACGATCGTGCCCAAGTCGTTCAACCTACTACCTCCACTTGTAGCTGGTGTTAGATCTGTCGAAACCCTGCTTGCCGGCAAAGGAATGTTCCGCGCAGACTTGATGCTGTGTGAAGTGCGACTCCCCTTTTCGCGCCCCGGTCCAGAACGTGATGTTTTCGTGTAGTCTTCTGCACCACGTGCACATGCCTTAGTCCCGCTCGTCCTTGCCACGGTCTTTCCTGAACGACTGTTGCGGGGAGTTTCAGTGGCCTGGGACTGCTGTTTCGGACGAGACGAAGCCACGGTCTTGACACGCGTGCCAATATCTTCTAGGTCGATCATTTCAATGCCCTTCCCGAGTGAGGTGCCTGTCCTTGGACGCTCATGAATGACTTTTGTGGCCGGTGGTGGCGTGGTGATTATGCGGTATGCTGCACGCTGCCTCTCAAGATCAGAGGATTTGTCGGCTCCGCTGGTGGCCATTGCATAGGCAAGAGCGGCACCAGCGCTCGCTCCCAGGATGGTGCTGATAATGGCTCCGGTGCTGATCTCTCCCTCAGATCCAGGGGTGTGCTTGACACGGTAGACATCCACAGCTGGAGTACTCGCGACGTTGTTGACTATGATCTGAGGCGATCCGGCAGTACGATACCGACTTGTCTGGTCATCCATACTGAGGGGAACATCCTTCCGCCACCCAGACATGGCACGCATGTCCGACTTCGGCGAGACTGCTTTCACCGCACGGGGATCGTCTTCGCGATACATGACTTCGATCAAATGATCGTCGAAGTCTAGTATGCTGGCGCAGAAGAAGGAACCTTCGTCTCGATGTTCGGCCGGCGGAGAATGGGGGCGTGCGCCGGCAGTGAGTGCTGCAAGGTAAAATTCGTTTACGGACGGACGATTTGGGGCTTGGAACGCAAGCCTGACTGGATCAACTTCAAGCCTTGTCACATCAGTCAACATCCCATATTCTATGGCAACAGTTTCAATCGATTTCCCTACCCTGGAGTCTGCTGGTGAAGGTAGAATTCAACCCTGTGAATGCCAAAAGCAATATCTTTACCTCGTTGCCCAAGGCATCGGTATCCCAGAGGACTCAATGAAGAAAGAAAAAAGGAACAAGAGGATGGAAGGTGTGATACGGGAAGATGAATTTGTAAAAGAGGCATCAAAGGGTCAGTCAGGGTCAAAGATTGAATACGGATCTTGAGGGGATCTGATGGAAGGCGGAGTGCGCCATAAGTAGCGGCAAGCAGGTGTCAAACAGAAAGCGCTCAAGAAGGGTGCATGATGCTTGCAATTCGTTCGATCTGTACGCATTCTTTGAAGCACCGAGGCGGAGTTGGCACCTAATGACGCCGTAAATCACGGGGCCTATTCGTGCCTCGCATCCTGACTGGACCCTAAAGGATGCCCAAAGGAAAGTCGCTGAGCCGGCCACGTATGTCAGCTGCAGCTAAATTTTCTCACCCACACTAACAGGCGAAAGAGGTCAAATGGCACAGGGCCGCGGTGTCCCTGACCAACCGATCTGACCCAATTTTTACAACGGCACGCCCAAAGGGCAAACAACCTTTGAGGAAGTGCACGATTCTCAACGGCGCGACATTGCATTCGCAGCCTCACCCGAATTTGAAATGTCCCCGAAGCGAGGGTTCAGACCCACCGTGTCAGCTTAGAAAGGCAACGTTCGCCAGACAGGCACCAGGGGCACGCGGCACTCATGGGCACACACCATCTTCATATGGATTGACCCTGAGTTTTACATGCTTTCATGATTCGTTCAGACATAATGGTACCATCTTTTTGAGTCTTTTCAAGAATCACTATGACATTCGACAGACCAAAGAGCACATCCATCCTCCCTATTCATCTTTCCATCTTTTTCAAGCAAAAACAGAGAAAGGTAAAGCAAAAGTGGAGCAAGTTGAAGTGCTTCACACAGACGCAAGGGCGCCTTGAGTCTTGTTGAACCTCGATGTTCTTGTTGTAAAAACAGATCCAGATCCAAAAGCCTCAATGCGTGGAGGTAGAGGCGCGCGAGGACGCTTTGATGTTGGTATCGCAGCTCTCACGCCCTCACCAGCACAATGTGGGACCTTTGCATTTACCAGGCGAGCACCCAGTCGGGACCAGAGCGGGTGTCGAATCCAGCAGCGAGATGGGAGGGATGCTTACCGTATTTGTTAGATGATGTTCCAGGCATCTTCCGCAGCGTTGCAGAATTTGCCGCAGGCCACGCTGGCGCTGAGGCTGAAGGCACTAATGCTGATGGCATCGTCTTTGAAGGCGTCTGCAAAATCATCCTTGCCCTTGGCCATGGCCCCGACGAAGACACATATACTTTGTTTGGGCCCCAGATCGGAGACGTAGTCCCGAACACGGACAACCTCGGCGTCGAAGCTCAGGGTGACCTTCCGACAATTCGGGGGCAGGTGGTCAGTAATCGGATTCTTAATCACTTTGAGCAGTTTCTCCTGGGAATTCATGGATCTAATGGACAGTTTGTGAAGCAGCTGGACCATAAGACCTGCAAATCGCTTGAAAGTCCTGGGGATTCTGACTGTTGGGTTGACCTCAATGAGGACCCCTTGGGCTGTGTGGATGTAGATTTGGAGTCTTCCAGCTTTGTTGACTGGAGAATCAAGCAGGGTCAAGAGACACTAGACAGGGTTTCAGCTAGCGATTCAGGCTGCATATTGCAGCCCCAATTGGGACACGTTATGCGCAGACCTGATGGGTAATGTCGGGCCTCGCTTCACTGATATCCCGATTCATTTTTCGCATGACGCCGATATGCTCATCACTATTCAGGAGGGAATGCTTCTCGTCTCTGATATTGCCGGATCTCCCAGCGTGCGAGGCCTTGTATGTTTCCAGGCTGGCGTTGGACAGGACAACGATGAGCCTTTGTGTATCTTTGTCAGTCGAAGGAATGGGGGCGTGTTGATCTGCAACAAGCTTGGGCAGTTCTGGAGGTGGACATGATTGAGTTCCTGTAAGGCAAGTGTGAACAAGCTGCCTCATCCAAATGACGGCGTGGGGTCATGGACATACGTGGCCTCTTCCTTGGTCGTCCTTCAGGAGCCATTGCAAGTTTGGTGATCGAGAGTACCTGGAATTGTGAGATCCTATGTTGGTTCAGATACTGTGTGAGAGAACCCAAGAACGATATGATGTTAAGGATGGACAAAGCTGACGACGGAATGTCGAAAGTCTCACGGTCTTATATTATGCAGCTGGGACACTTGTGCGATTCCCCCGCAACCCAGGACGCAGGTCCGCGATTTCAACTCGCTGTCATTCCTTGGCTCTGTTTTTTTTGGTCCCACTCAGATTCTCTCTGAAATAAAAGTTTTTGAAACAGCTCCAGAACAACATTCATATCACTGGATCAAAACCTCCCTTTCTCCAGCGCAGTTCATCTTTCTATCACTTTCAAAAATAAATATAATCTATTCGTCTCTCAAAAAAAGAAACTTTATAGGGAAAAACTCGTGCCAAGGAAAGGTAATCAAGTTGAAATCACTAACAAGATTCTTTCCCGCACGGTAAGCTGACAGTGCCCGCCGAACCTCAAGACCCCGAAGACCCTGATTAGCCTAGTTGGATTAAGCAGCTCTCCTGTATAGTCATCTGTTTGCCTGACTTCACGCACATTGTGATAAGTACGTCAGTATTACATGCTCTGCAGTGCGTTCGATACATTGAGTTCAAGTCAAGCTTCGTCGACCTTTACTGCCCTTGACAAGAGCATATCCCATGGATGCTATAGCCTTTGCACCCTATCCTCCACCGCATATCAGTGAAGCCATTGTATCCGATGAGTGGACCCTCTGCCTCGAATCATGGCTTCTTCTCACGCGAAAATTGCTCTCCCTACCCGATGGCAACTTTGCATATTTTCTCAAGAATGCTCCGGTCGTATCCTTTCTTCAATCCTTCGTGGTGAACTCTGCACTTGACACCAGCGAAAGAAGCCATGCCGCCCCAGCGCTCACTCTGAAGCGGCAGTGCTTTCTGACCGTTCATCGTACCCTTCTGACAACTCGGCCCGTGCCTGAGGCTCTGTTGGACTTTTCCTTTCTCTCTAGTCTCAGTCTTCTCTATGGTAAAAGCCACGCAGTGTCCGAGCTTTTGGAACGTGTTTGGCAGGAGCAGCATCTTGAAGTCCGCAAGTCAACTCGCCAGTCCAAAGATTCTCTGATGCGTTCGGTAGACTCGACGACAGATACCGCGAGTCTGGACGAGCTGCTTAAACAGGCCGTGGCCTTCGTCAAAGCTTGTTCATCCTACGCTCGGTATCTACTAACGGGTTCGGATTGGATAGATGCAACATCAACAGGGTTTGACGGTCTTGGCTCGAGTACGCTGAGAAGAAAGCTTGTCATCCTGATCTATGTATGCTTCATGAGTCTCATGAGACCTGGCAAGCGCAGCCTTGCCTCTATTCTAGATACGTTGTACGATCTAAAATCCGCGTCAATCATGAAAGCTGTTGTCCAATCGACGCCATTCTTGGCCAAATTCGAGTCATTCGTTGCCATGGATGCAAAAGACGCAACGAGAGCCCAGCCATTGATAGAACAATTTGCTACTATGAAGTATGCCGCAGACCATCGGCCGAAAAGACTGGTCAAACGTAAAATTGCAAAAGGGAAATCAAAAGCAGCAACGAAAGAATCTCATCCAAATCAGATGCACATTCATCAAATGAGCATGATTTCACAGATACAAGACTTGTTCCCCGACCTTGGTGCTGGCTTTATCATGAAGCTGCTTGACGAGTATGACAACGATGCAGAGCAGGTCACTGCTCACCTGCTTGACAACACTCTCCCACGAAGCCTTCAGACTGCAGACAGAGCTGAGACCCTTCCACACAATGAGTCGTCTGTCGCTGGGGATAGGAGAGATCTTGTCCCCGACCTGGCCCCGCATTCAACACCGCCTATGCTGCCAAAACGGCACAACGTCTACGACGGCGATAACTTCGATCGCCTTTCGGTTGACGCTTCGAGACTGCACGTCGGCAGCAAAGACGCCGACCTCACAGCTGACCAATTGCTTGCCACGCGGCCTCCTACAAGCCAAAAAGCGGCAATTCTTTCGGCCTTGGCTACCTTCGACTCGGACGATGATGAGCGCGACGATACATATGATGTCGCTGACGTTGGTGGGACGATTGATAACACGACGGCAGACTCTGATCAGGATGTCAAGCAGGACCAGAATGAAGCAACGTTGTTCACAGCATACAAAATGAATCATGTCGTGTTTCAAAGAGGCGCTGAAACTAGGCGCAGCTTGGCCAGAAGAAACCTGAGGATGGAGACTGGAATGTCGGACGAAGCTATCGAGGGTTGGGCCATTGTGATGCAACGAGACCCGAAGCGACTGCAACGTTTTGAGAGATTGCACGCAGCAAGCGGAGGATTGCAGCAGCGTGCTATGGCGGGTAGTGCGTGGAAAGTGGGATCTGGAGCCGAAGATACGGAGGATAGCGATGCCGTAATGTCTGGAAGTACCGGTAGGGGTGGTTTCGGAGGAAGAGGAAGAGGCCACATTGGAAGAGCAAGGGTTGGGAACGTTGCTGGACCAGCCAGTGATCTAGATACCCAAGCAGCAAGACAGCGGAAGGATGCAAACAAAAGTTCCAGAGCCAATCACAACCGACGTAATCAAAGAGCAAAGAAGATGGCCCGGGGCGGAGGGATGGCTGGATGAATATCCGTTGATAATGCGCACTCTGCAAGTATGCAGGCATTTGGAGGTGCCAACGAACACCTAAATGTCATCGTATCACTTGCTAGCCACAGCACACGCACCCATATCCAACTTCTTTGCTGGTCCGACAGGCGAGATATCAAAATCGAAGATGTCCATCGGAAGGCCTAAAGTCATGCATGCATTTGGAATCTACGTCAATCGTCAACAGCTGCCGAGGAAGACAATCGGTAAGGGGCTCACATCAACCAGACCTCCAACGTGCCCCTGTGTAGATTATGGAGTCAGTATAGGACCATAAGCTATTGGACTTCCGGATCATCCACGGGCCAAAGAAAAAGCCCGCAGATCTACTCACCTGGATTGGTGCACAGCTCAACATCAAATAAACTTGGTAATCACTGTATCCTGCACGAGAATCCACGAGTCAGCGATCATTTCTTCCGCTCGCCCAAATGGGCAGCAACGAGAAAGAAGGCCCCAAACATGCCATATCTCCTCAGGTACTCGATGCACCTTAGGGTCGCCTGCCGATAAGCCACCGTGGCATCCATATAATGCTGCTTCCCCTTCTCATCCACACTGAACCCCTCGAACGTCAGATACCTGCCGGGTCCATAGTGCGGCTCCACGGGCCCCGGCAGGAACAGCGGGCTCTTCATGTCCAGATCCCGGACCCCGTTCTTCATCACCGTCAGGCTCAGCGTGATCACCCCGGCCATCTCGATCGCGCCGCAGAAACTGATCTCCCCATCCCCCTGCGAGAAATGCAGGTCGCCGACGCTGAACTTGGCCCCCGGCACATGCACCGGCAAGAAGGTCTTGGACCCCCTGGACAGATTCTTGATGTCGCAATTGCCACCGTGCTCCGGTCTTCCGGGGATGGTCCGCGCGCCTTCCTTGCCGACCTTCTCCTTCAGATCGCCCGAGGCGGATCCCGCGTGGACATTCTGCGGTTGCGGGGGCTGCGCGACGATGCGTTGCAGCTCGGTGGTCGAAATCAGCTCAGCCTCGCGGCGGTTCCATTCCGCCAGAATCTCGGCGCTGGGCGCACAGCCCAGGATGCCCGGGTGGATGAGGCCGGGGAAGCGAATGTGCGGGAGGTGGCGCGAGGAGCAGAAGATGCCTTCGAAGTCCCAGATGGCTTTCGCGCTGTGGACCAAATCAATGGCAATTCAGTATACTCCTTGCGGGACGCCGGCCAAAGCCCGAAATGGAAAATGAGAGGGAACATACGCGTTGGGATATATCTCATCCAAGAATCCGCCTCCATTGTCCTTATCGAACACTCCCGTGAACCCCCACGGTTGCTCCTGGAACGGCTGCACGTCCTGGATCTCGACAACCAGGACATCCCCGGGTTCTGCCCCTTCGACGTCAAAGGGGCCTGTCAGGTAGTGGATCTTGGTGAGGTCGATATTCTTCATGTCGTCCGCGCTATCGTTGTTGCCGATCTGTCCCCCCGTCCAATCGACACACTCGATCTTGACGACCTCGCCGCTCTTGACCTTCCCGGCAAAGGGCACTGGAAGGCAGCGTTAGTGTGGCACGCAGAAGCTGCAAGAGTGGGTCGATTGCTTGCCATCAGGATGCCATCGGTTCTGGATAAGATCACGGGTCAGCCGAGCGGAATCGGGGAGAAGCTGAGGAGGATTACATGAAGCCCATCTTGCTGATCTGCAGGTCTCTTCAGATCGACCTTCATGGCCGTGCGGATCTCTGTGAGACCCATGGTAGAACGCGAGTGTGAATTCAACTTCCTTGCAATTGCTTCTCAGAACCGCAATCAACTCCAGATTTGAGAAAGCAGGCAAGCTGTCAACGATCGCCAAATACTGGGCTTTTCAGCTGAGAAGGAACAAGGCAAGCTCGAGAGTGAAACAGCACAAAAGTACAGACGCGAGGCAGATGCAGCAGCTATCAATGCAGATGTCATGCAGATGCGGGGCAACGGAAGCCCTCCAATCGACCCCGCGAACCAGGAAGGTTGGAGCATTCGGGAATCGAATAGTCCTAGGGAGCCTAGCAACGATAGACATGCCCCTTTGAGAATGCTGATAAGCGGATCACCCAATTGACCAATCAAAGCTTCAGCCATAGATCGCGTTCCACGTTGTGTTTTCTCCGAGGATAGGCTTTCGCCATGGGGCTTGAAGGAGAGGGAGAAGACACCACGTCGACTTGAAGTCACATCCATTGACACTCACATAGCTTGAGAATCAAAGATACACCAAGAATAATGGAAAAGGTCTTATCTTGGAGTCTTTCTTATTGGTCGTATTCAACATCTTACGTCGTTTTCTTACTTGCCGCAGCAGCTGTATAATCCCCTCCTTCACCCACCGTATCCGCATTGTTCGCATCCAGATCGATCAGCGGCAGCCTCAAAAACTCCTGCTTATTCTTCCACGTCACCTGGCTTTCGGCGAAACCCTCCGCGTACGCGGGCGGCGGCGGCGGGTCCGTGATCTTGGTGATGAGGTATGCGGTGGACGCCTCGGCGATGCCGTAGATCAGCACGCCCAGCAGGGGGATCTTCAGGAAGATGTAGAAGCCCACGCCGAAGCCGAAGAGCACGCCCTCCCGATCGTGGAACCAGTGTTTCTTCTGCTCCCGGGAGAAGCGCACGCGCGAGAAGTAGGGTTCGAGCTGTTTGCGGAGAGAGAGAGAGATGTGTCAGTAGATGATGATGACATTCCGTGTCAGAAGGGAATGTTGGCGTGGGTTTGTTTACCAATTCTCGCATCAAGCTCCTCGAAGAAAAATAGCTCGCCAGGAATTTGACCAGATATCGCCTGGGCAGGAAGATGCCGCTACCGAAGATGACCGTGGCCGGGATGGGCCCAACAGCATTGTTGAAGGCGTAGAAACTGGCGGCGGGGAGCACGAACCTGCCGACCACGGGTAAATAGGACAGAGCGAAGATGGCGAGGGAGATCCCCGCTCGCTTGCCGGACCGCATGAGGAACGCGGTGATGGCCTCCATGGGTTTCTTGTGCTTGCTCGTGTCGCCGTGGGTCTGATAGAGGCTCAATTCGGCGAAGTAGGTCGCGCGCAGGGTATCGGGGTCTTCAGACTTGTGTTTCTGGTAGTAGGTCTGGTCGACCCATTTCAGGGCATCCATGAACATGTGATCGAGCGTGGGGGAGATGTAGCGCATCAGGCTCATGAGGAAGAAGGGGACCTGCAGCACCGAGTTGGCGATGAAGTCCATGCCCCCGACCAGTTGATCGTCCCAGGTCACCGTGTCGAAATCGAGGATGAACGAGAGGAACCATAGCGTGAGCTTCACGGCAATTATCTGTATGTACAATCAGGTCAGCCTCCCTGCTTGCTACTGAACACGGAACAGGCCAATGAGACTTTACTCACAGGTATTGCGACCAGCAGCCTGATAGCAATGCCAGCCGCGACTGCGATGGCCGCATGACGGTAGACTTCAGCTTTGAAGAGACCTGGATTTTGTAGAGCGCGCAGAGCTGCCGCAATTTTCAGCCTGGTGCACCGAAAGATGGCATTTTGAGAGCGAACCCCCAACGATGGTCAGCTGAGCTCCACGCAGGATGGCATTTGGATCGAAGTTCGACATTTCAGCTGCTGATTACACGATCCCAGGCGGAGTGTCCAACTTCGAATGCGCGAGGCGTGCTCTCGGTCGCCCATCGCCCATGTGTGAGATTGAACGGCACGTGACGCCGTCTACCGCGAGACAGTTTGGTAATCCTCTTCACTCTTATTCGTACTTGAAGAGATATAGGGACGGTGCAAGTGCGATCTTGATTGTCTTGGATCGTCTATAGAGCTAATATCCTGCAATCCATCTAAGCCATATTCACCAATTATGTCTGAGCTCCATATCCTTCCTCGGCTCACAAGTATCTCCTAAGAATCCATCGCGTGCAATGCACCAAAACCATGTGGCTGAGTCTGCTACTACCGACAGAATCAACGTTCTGATTGGCGCCAAGCGTGGTGTTTTGTCTGTACGTTCAACTCAAGACATCATGAGTTGGGTGATCTGGGAGGCGATGAAATTATGCATTGGATATGTCGGGTGGAGAGTGTTGAGCCAAAAGTATTGATCAATGGGGACACCGCACACGGGATCATAGTACGACATCGTTCCGGGCGCGTAAATCGACCTCGTCATGACCCACTCCAGGTAGGCTTCGCAGTAAGTTGTTGTGTTTCGGTACCCAGCCGTTTCAGGGAACCGTGTGGAGTCGTCCAGCACGAGGGTGAAGAGGAAGTTCGTATCAAAATAGAATGGTGTGGTGTCTGGGTAGCGATGGGATAGGTAGTATGCGACTGAGCTCAGGCGATAGTTGAAGCGGCCAATCCAGCCTGCCACGTCCGCTCTCATGGTATCATTGAGTGAGGAGTATATAGGGGCACGGTCGACAGGTGGAACGTTCATGAACAGGAAGTTTCGCGCTCCTTCGCTGTACATCTACATGGATTAGTAGCGATACCTTTCCCACGGGTTTGACAGCCTACCTGATTGACCAAATTCTCATAGGACTTGATCTCCCCGTATTGAAGTGAGTCATTGGCCGGACCCAGCCAAGTGCCTATCGCGTCATTGATGCCAAAAAACACCACGAACAGGCTATTGCTTCCCGTCCAGGGGACCGTGGGGCTGTTGATGTACTTGGGCTGGAACAATCTATTGACCTGGTCCTTGAAGCTTTGCACAGAGGGTCCAAAGACCGACCCCACCACAGCTTCGTCGATGGTCGCTCCACCCCATGCAAAATTGTACGTCTCAATGAAGCTCTGGTTATACGTTGTAGTCATGAAATCAACGAAATTTGGCCCATTTGCGGAGGTGGCACCTGGATAAGCTGGGTTGCCGAGTGGATTCGCCTCCTCGGGCTGCATTCCAGAGATACTGAAATTGGTAGCAGTATACGAGTCGCCGCTATCTCGCCGTCAGCCAGCGGAAGCAGTGAGCAATGCAATGCGCACAAGACGAATAAGTACTGGAGAGATTGCCATCCGTTCCAGTACTGTGTAACAGAACCGACTCGACGTAGCAACTGATCGGAAGGTCTGCAAAGCTGTAGTAGCGGAGTGCTATGCTTCCAGTGACTGGGTCGAATGCTGAAGTTCGCTGGCAAAACGGCAGGCAGATAAAGATCTGGCTGCAAGTGGGGTCCCCACGCGTCTAACGCTTTGGTAGCGGTGATGCACGTCAGAAAGGTGAAAAGGAAGAACTGCATCATGACGAAGATGAAATGTCCAAATGAGTGGCGATGAAATGTAGTGACGATGTAGTCGTGTCGCTCCAGGAAGTTTTGTAGAGGCACAAGATGAATGATCGGATTTGGAAAGAGGCAATGAAATAAGTGAATATAAAAGAGGCAAGTGCATTGGACTTGCTCTTGACACAATTTGTTTCTTCCTTCGGCGTGAATCAAATTCGAGCTGGATCTGCTGCTACTACCTGTTCCTCTGGCTCGGATGATGGCATGGGTCGACTTCCACTGCTTTCAGGTCATCTGTCGAGCGATTCCGGAGCAATTCAGCAAATCATCCACGTAAAACCACTGACAGCAGAAGTATTGTACAACGCAAGACGAATACATGCGGCCCTTTCACATCAAACCACTTCTCAACAGACCTCTCCTCGTCTACCTTCAAGCTCTGCTCTCAAGCTCTGCCCATGATTAGAACATCCAAAAGTAGAAGCTCTTTTGCCAGAGCGATGTGCGACAAGAACATTGATGATACCCAAAGCGTCTCTGAGCCAACGCGCAGGGTGCCAACATTACAACCAATGCGCAGTTGAAGTACTTGCAAAGGGAAGGGTAGCAGCTTGATCTTGCCGCGCACGTAGAGTTCATCTTCCTTTGCTCTTCGCTGAGACTGGATGCCATTCCTTTCAGCTGATGATTTTCAGCTGATTGGCAAGAGACAAATTATTTGAACTCCTTCTTCGTGAGTAGCAATGACGATATGTTCAGGAGCTATGTTAGATCTGAGGTTGTTCAAAAGAACGAACTCTAACCTCCTTCGGCAAGCGCTTTGGCTCTTTGCTCCACCAGCATGACAACGTTTCTTCATATAACTTCAGCCTGCGCTCTTGGTACTAGAAAGCTGTTGAAAATATGGAAGAGTCTACGAAAAATACCAAAGTCTGCTTCGTTACAATTGGTGCCACAGCTGCCTTTGATTCTCTCCTGAGAGCAGTTCTTAACCAAAGCTTCGTCGAGGCTTTGGTGGAATTCGGATACACTGACCTACAGGTGCAATATGGCGCAGATGGATATTCTCTGTTTTGTCAGTACTCAAAGCAAGATGCTTTAGTTGCATCTGCTAGTCCCAAGATAAATATCACAGGCTTCGATTTCAGAAAGGCCGGCTTGGGAGCCGAAATGGGAGCGGCGCGGAATGGGGTCGTTGTCAGCCATGCCGGTAAAATCATATCCCATTGTTCGCGAGTAGCCATATGCTGATTTGGGGCTTGAAGGCTCTGGCTCGGTTTTAGATGCGTTGCGACTTGCAGTTCCACTTGTAGTCGTACCAAATCCTTCACTACTGGACAATCATCAAGAAGAGCTAGCCGAGGAAATGGCGCGACAGGGCTACGCTATTCATGGTCATCTCGAGTCTGTTCTTGTCAATGTCTGCTCTCGCTTGTGCTAATGCTTTGCAGGACTCTATCTAATGTCCTTCATCATGTGGAGTCTTTGCGGCAACGCATCCAAGACTGGCCTCCCAGAAACGCTGGTGGTGATCGCAGGGGACTAGTCGGCATCATGGATGATGAGATGGGCTTTGTGGACTAGGAAATTTTCTCGTTCTCCCAACCATCAGCCTGCCTTCGGCGTCGACTTCCCCCCCCCTCGATTCTAGTAGGCTTGCTATGTGTCCCCAGCAGAGAGTCTCGCCCTATATGGGACCGTGCGATCTGCCGTTAAAAAGAAGCTTTGCATTTTCTGGTCTTGACCCGCGCCGGCCAGTCTCCATCAGGAAGCTTTGGACGTCAGGACCAACTTTTGAGAAACTTGACCCCTTCCCGTTGGAGTCGAGATGAGCTGAAGCTCTCTACCCTTCAGGCTCTGGATCGCACCTTCTACTCAAAGCCCACACATCACTCTTGATGTTATATCAATGCTTGGATTCAGCAGGTCGTCGATCCTCGTGAAGCTCTGTCATCAGGAGTTCTCGTTGATCAACAAGCGATGTCAGAGCCATTATCAGGATCTTGTTCACATGATGGACATTGGTCTAAGTCATCCGACCGACCTTGAAGGCTTTAAGCATCCGAAACCACTCGCAGATCCGTAATTGTGGGCTTCTGGTTCAAGCGACATACCCGATCCATAATATTCACATCATAGGGTTGGGGGCACCGCCTAGAATTGCTCCCAGGCTGTTTATATGACTCTCAAAACGCGGCCATCCTTACACGACTCCAGCTGGATCATACCTCTCGATGAACAAATGTTCAGAGCGGGTACTAAGAAGTACAGATATCGGGGTCGGGGCCGGCCATCAGCCACAGATATGAAGGCTAATTTTGCCACCGTCACCACGAGGTGGTGATGACACTTCGCGGCACCATACCTCATCCGGCTGATTCTTCCAGCGTCGAACCTCTGAGAAGAAATCTGAGGTTGATTCAAGTTCATGAGATAAGGTCTTCCCGCGCTGCCGACCCGCACCCACACGTGCGCTTGCCTGGGAGCAAGGGTGACGTATGGTGTAACATCTTTGCCAAGATATCAAATTAATTCAAGGCATACACTTTACATAGGAGTATGTCTCTAAATCTTGCATGGGCTGGATCAATTAATTGTCTATCGTGCTCGAACTCCGCTCCTCGAACCCTTCTTCTAAGATACTAATCAGATCATCAAGCCTCTCTATGACAAGCCCCGTCTGTTCATCCTCCCTCAAATCTTCATTACCCTCCCTTGCGAGCAGAACCGTCGCTGAGCCAGCAGCATACCCAGCCGCCATGTCATCAGTTGAATCCCCGACCTAATGCACCGTGAATAAGCGCCGTTGCCATGGAATGTACTTCGCTAATGAAATGCTCCTCAAGAAAGCGGATGTAATCATTCCAAAAAGACCTGCACACATACCATAATCAACCCCTTCCCTCCATCATCCAACTCCCATGCGCTGGCAATATGCAAGATCCCATCCGGGCTCGGTTTCGGCGGTCGGAAATCCCGCGTCACGATGGGTGCGAACGTCTTGCCCGGCAAGAAATTCTGGAGGAGGTGCATCACGGGGCCGCTGGTTGGCGCGTCAACCTTTGCCCGGCCCCCCAAAAAGTTCAAACCATAATGAAAAATCCTCCTTCCAGCATCGGGCTGCAAGAGATCGTGCAATGATTGAAGGGAACTCGTACTCAAAATTCCTCGTACACAAGCCCATCCTCACGTGTCTGCTCTCCAGGTACTCGATCAGCTCCACCAGCCCCGGCTGCGCTTCCTGGTGGATCATGGCTTCCGATTCGATGGCTCGGATCGCGGTCTGGGCTTCTGACTGGGCCGGTTCGAGTAAAGAGTGGATGTGATCGAGGATGTCGGTGGATTTGGGGATGTCCAGGGCGGCTCTAAGGCGACATTGGCTTCGATTCAGCGAGTGATGTCCAATTTTGGGGGTTTTTGCAGAAACAGGGGACTTAGTCGATCGTTACGACGTCAATCCTGCATTACTGTTGAAATTCGTGGGACCATACCGCATTTGCGTGAACATGTAGGACTGGGGTTTACTAGATACACCGACAACTGAAGTGTCAGAATGTGTGGGGGTTTCTGGGGTCTGATTGAGGTACCACTTGGTATCCTCTACGATACCACCGAAGCTACGAGAGATATGCATTCTACAGCAAATAAAAACTCGAGTGAAGTAGAGGTTTCAAATATTCAAATGTGTACACCAGCTATCCAACGTGCTTGATGGAGAGACATGCGGCGAAGTCACATTACACCAAAAATGAAAAGGATCCATACCATAACGTTCCATCGACATCAAAAACTATTCCCTTTAATGGAGGGGCATTATTGGGATTCGCCTTCGGATTGAGAGGAGCAAAGCGCTTCGGCTTCTTAGATGTCGACACCATGGATTTGCTTCCACGCGCAACGAAGTAAATGTTGGAGAGTGGTCGTAGACAAGATGAGAAATGAGGGTGTCTAGCCGCGAGCAGCATCAGTCTTTTCGGGGAATGGGTGGAGATTTTTCATGAGACAAATTTTACAGACTGTCGTCGTGGAGTGGAGATTAGCGTTCAATCTCTACGTCGTGATTGTGTCCCCGAAAAATTGTTCATCTTGTCCAGGGACCGCACGCAATTAATCGAATTGTTGAATGTCATGATCTGTTGGATTAGTGCAAGGACGTGTACCTCGAATGCCTCTCACTTGCATGTCTTCAAAATTTGCCTCAATTTGTTAGATTGTATAGCGTATCTAGCACTCATTGCTCGGGCTAATGCAAGCAGCAAACTCCTCTCAGGTTTCTTCGCCTACTTGCCGGCCAGCGCCAAAGCTTGAAGGATCTAATGCATCTATGCCTGCGCGAAAGCCAAATATCCGTGACGCCATGCAGTCATTGAAGGATTCCAGGACAAGAAACTCAGATTGCCTACCTCTTCTTGCCCTTTGCCTTCCCTTTCGACCCAGTCCCGTTGGATGCCACACTGACAGCCCTCGAAGACTGATTTGAGGAGCCCTTGCTCCCACCTTTGACCACTTCTAATTGCTTATTCTATGATCGGATTAGTCAGAGCCTTTGCAGATGCCACCTCTTAGAACATACCTTGACACTAGTCTTGGCCTTTTTCTTGCTAGGCGCTGCACTATCTTCATCATCGTCCTCCTCATCTCGTGCCCTGCCCTTGCCAGAGATGCCATTGGGCTCAAACTCCCGCGACACAGTGGTCAAGAGCGTTGCACACCGCCGGCTGATTTCCAGGGCTGTCCGGCTTAAGAAGAACCAGTCAAATCGGAACAAGGGGCTTTCTCGAATTTCATCTCGGATCTTCTCGTATATGCCCTCTGCGTCAACTCCATAGCGGTCCAGCATGACAAGCAGAAATCGATCTTCCTCCTCTGTGTAGACCTTCTTGTTTGTGGTGGATACTGAGTAGTTGAGCTTCAGTTGCTGCAGTGGCACACGATACATCTCCATCTTCTTCTTCAGCAATTTTCTCTGTTGATTGATCTTTCGAGTCTTCTCTTCTCCAAGCTCGATGGTGTTGATGTATTTTGGATAGTCCTGAATCTCCGTGTATTTCTGCCAGAAGACCTTGGCGTATTCCTTGATTTCCTTCGCCGTCTTGCCATCAACTTCTTCCGCAATGCCGTCCCAATTACTTCTACCGGACTTCGCGGTGCCATTGATGAATTGCTGGAAATCTCGCCTGTTCCAGTCTCCAAACCCTTGTTCGGTCATCCGCTCCTTCTGGGCCATTTCTTCCTCAGTCAGTGGTTCGGCTTCGTCAATCTCACGTTGCTCGGCTTCACGTTCAGCCTCCTTTTCGTCTTCTTCCATGTCCTCGCTGTCCGGTAAAGGTACCTTGTAGCCGATTTCCTTTCGGTAATATGCGGTCTCTCTGTCCTGGAGGTCTCGTAGCTTCGGGGGGAAGAATTGGTAATCATGGGCCTGCACTTGCTTTGGTGCCCGTGGTGCCTTGGGCTTGGTTTCCGCGGTTCGGCCACCAGTGGACAGAGCTTGACGGTAGTACTTGTCCATTGAATAAGACTGCTCCTTACGCTCGCGCTTTGAGGGATTGATCCAGTTGATGCCCACATCCTTTTTGCGACTCGCTGTGAAATCCTGACCGTTCCATTCGTAGGCATTTTCCGAGGTGAAATTCTGCAAGTCGTCAATGCCCAATTTTTCATAGCGAGCGTTCAGTGCCTTGGTCTTTTCTTCGCCTTCAGCCAAAATCTTGTCGATATCATCGTCCGACAGATTTGACGAGTTGCCCAGCATGCCCGTACCGCCTTTGGCTTCAAACAAGTCATTTGCACCGTGTTGGATCATATTTACAAGCTCGTCCTTGGAGGCTGCTGCTTTCGCAGCCTGCTGTGCTCGCCCTTGCTGAATGACTAGTTGATCAAGCCGAAGTTTCTGCGCAGCCCTCTCAAGGACCTTCTCTTCGATGGCCTTTTCTGTCACGAAGCGGAATACGATGACCTGCTTAGTCTGCCCAATTCGATGAGCACGATCCATGGCTTGTAGATCTGCCTGCGGATTCCAATCGCTATCAAAGAGAATCACAATGTCTGCGCTAGTGAGGTTGATGCCCAGTCCACCGGCGCGGGTAGTCAAAAGGAAGACAAACTTCTCGGAGCCGGGCTTATTGTACTCGTCAATACTAGCTATGCGATCTTCATGAGCTGTCGATCCATCAATGCGGCAATACTTATGCTCGCGGAAGACACAGTAATCCTCGAGGATATCCAGGACTCGACTCATTTGGGAGAAGATGAGGACTCTACTACCCTGTCTCTTCATTTTGTTCAGGATCTTGTCTAACATGACCATCTTCCCAGCGTTCTCGACCAAATGCTCGTCAGTGGTATAAGGTGGGCCGGGTTCTGCTCCTTCGAAGAGATATGGATGGTTGCAGCATTTCCGTAGCTGCATTACAATGTTCAAGAGTCGAGTCTTAGATTCCCGCTTACCAGCAGCATTGTTGACAGCATCAATGTCTTTCTCTAGGATCTTCTTGTACCATTTCACTTGCATTTCAGACATGCCAATGTACAGATTGACCTCCTTCTTTGGGAGAAGGCTCTTTTCAACGTCACTCTTGACTCTTCGCAAGAGGAATGGTCGTAACACACGATGCAGCTGCTGTATGACAGTGTCTTGGTCAGCTTCCTGACCTGAGAACCACTGGTCGAAGGCCTCCGAGTCACCAAAGACGTCAGGCAGAAGGAAATTGAGGAGCGCCCAGAGCTCATGAAGATTGTTCTGCAAAGGCGTCCCAGTGATGAGTAGTCGATTTCTCGAATTAAAGAGGCGTATGATCTGCGCGAGGGAAGACTCCTCGTTCTTGATCCGATGAGCCTCATCGACGATGATGTATTCCCAGGCGAACTTCTTCAGGTGAGCTTTCTCCCGCAAGATCATCTCGTAACTGGTGACGCAAACGTCGAATTTCTCATCGATGAGCCGGTCATTGATCAACTGATGCCGCTCCTCCTTAGCGCCTTGCAGAATGAGTACATCCACCTCTGGTGTCCACATTGTAAATTCCCGCTTCCAGTTGTCAAGGGTCGACTTGGGTACCATGATCAGATGCGGTCCCTTGATCCCACATGTGTGGCGGAGGTAGCCCAGGAATGCAATCGTCTGGAGGGTCTTGCCCAACCCCATCTCATCTGCCAGTATCCCAGAGATACCATTCTCGTGCAAAGAGATGAGCCAATTCAAGCCAGCAACCTGGTAATCTCGCATCTCTCCATGCTGAATGAACGCAGGTGAATCGCGGAAGACTGTTTCAGCCTGGCCGCCTCGCTTTTCATCCTTCAGCAATTCAGCATCTTCCTCGGCTTCGGTCCGCCGACGTCGTTCACCGGCTGCACCGCCAGTCCTTGCGCGCCCCTTTTTGGCCTTTTGCTCCTGTTCGTCATTCTGAGCGTCAATGGTCTGCATGACTTCCTTGATATGAGGATTGGGATTGGAATCAATGAAATGGCGGAAGAGGTCGGTCAGGCCGAGAAGATAGCGAAAGCGTCTGATGGTATCATCCTCCTTGGAGACATCAAGGCGATCACGCTTCTTGCCGAAGACGCTCTTTCGCAGATTGGAGGCTTCAATCCTTCGCTTCCGCCCGTCGGGCTGGAACGAATCTCCCATCACACTACTGGCGGTCGTATTGTCGTTGGTATCAGAGTCTGAGTAATCTGGTGTATCCACAAGACTGTCATTTGCATGGCCATTCGCCTTCTCACTGCTTTGATAGCCATCTTGATCCGGCATGGACGTGTCCGAAGGACTGGTGGCTTTGGAGGTAAGCTTGGAGGTCTTGTTGGTGGGCGCCATAGCTCCTGTGCACACCCAATATCTAGACTTCCTGTGTGGCTGTTTGAATCATGGATGAGATATATTTGGATTATTGAGGATTCCTGCAACGCGTTTGCGAAGGGATTTTACCGTGAATCAAGACGTGTGAGACGTGTCGTTGGTGGGGATGTAGGGAGGTGAAAGAGGTGGACAGAAAGAGTGTGTAGGAATAGAGGAAAAGCATGCACGGATTTGCCCTTCACTAAATCGCGTACGGTAGGCTTTTTGGACGCGGCTCCTAATTGGTTTCGTCTGCCAAGACTCGGCAGTCCTCCGCTCCCGCGCTTCTGCCCTATGCCAACACTACTTCCTCCGAAATAGGCCAAGCGATATCTCACTCATCCTTCTCAACCAATTTTCAAACAGAAGCCTTTGCTCAAACTTCTAGAACAGATATCTCATCTTCCAAAAAAGGCTTCGATCTTTATTGGGAGCTGGACAAACGAAGCAGGCTCCATCTTCCGCCTTTTTCTTCCTTCTGATTCCAGCTAGACGGGTATATCACCGTATCATCCACATCCCGGGTACCAGATCAGATTCTCAACAGAGCATCTACAGTTCCTCCAACGTACTTGCTCCAACCTGTTGCATACGAAGTCTTTCACTTTCGAAATTATCACGGGGATGGACTCTATGAAAAGCCTAAATACCTCACTACCCAAGTCTCGAAGGAAACGATCGATCCGGCCATCCAACGAGCTTCTTCAAACGTTCAAGACTGCAGCACTGTCCGTCACAAATCTTTACAGGACTGCCGAAGCTACTGAGGGTCGAGGGCGGCAGGCGGGGTACCAAGAAGCCCTGGATGACATCCTTGCGTTCTTGGATAAGGAAAATATTGGATTAGGCGATGGAGAGGGCTGGAGGATTCGACAGTGGGCTACAGAACGGTTGGACGATGAAGCTCTGCAAGTTGCAAGTGAGACCGATGATGAGGAAGAGAACATAGAGCCTACAGGAGCAGCAAGACACATTTCACCGACCAATCACCAGAGATTACCCAAAGTGTCTGACATACCCAAGCCACCTACGGAGCCTGCCATCACCCCTTCGGAACCCCCCAAAACCGTCCAGTCGCAAACCCAAATCACCGCGCCACCGGAGATGTTCACTTTCCAGGCGAATCAACCTGTATCTCATGATTTTGAGATGAAATCCCCCGAAGTCACCAATCTTGATCTCGATCAGCGGGGCGCTCCAACCGCTCCCAATTCACCACCAGCAATCAGGCTCAATGTTCTTCCAAGGAACACCAGAGCACGAGCTCGTCGAACATCTCCGAGATCCGGCACAGGTCGCTCCCTGGGTCCAGGGGCAGGTTCGAAGAGAAGAGTCACTTTTAGCGATTATTTCGACCTTGGAGGACTTGATGGACCAGGAGACGCCAACAAGCGAGGACGAATGACCTGAATCTGGTACATGGGCTTCTCACGACTCGTGACCTTTTCGTGGCATTCTTGCGGGCATTGAACATCAGCGGATAGAAGATACCTTTCCATCACAGCGAGTCATTTTCATTTAAGAGACATTTCAGGACGTGCTGAGTTGCACCTTGGCGTCGTCTGATAACAGAATCTGTCATATCATAATCCTGAATCGAATTTCCCAACCAATCTGCCATTTCCTCCAGACCGTTTGGCTCTACGTATTGTGCCGAATGCCCAGCTGGCCATTGCTGCTTCAGGCAAAAGGAGTGAATCCTCGTTGCCTATGTCACTTCAGACATACCACTGCATTCTACCATAGGACTGCCTGCATCCACATGGTGATCACTCTTGCGTCGCCATTGACTCCGGGCATCGCTTTCATCCACGGACAGAACGATGGCATCTGCTCCAACTCCAGCGAGACCACTAGTCAAGATGAATGCTCCCATGAATCCTCAGTTGATCAATCTGTATATCCCCAAAGCGGCCAAAGATGACGATAGAATCGTCAAACCTGCCATCCTGCCTCTGAGGCCAACCCTAGCTCCTTGCTTTATGATTTCCGCCCTTCGTTCATTCAAGGCTTTGCTCCCAGACCAGTAGACGTAGCCTCCAAGTCCTAGGAAAGCTGCTGAGCCCGTCAACCGACATGACAAGCAGTCGTATCGGTCCTCTTTCAGAAGGGTGGAGAGTTTCTCGGGTTTTTGGTAATCGACAAGCTGGGCATTGATCTTTTGGCTGGCTTGTTGTTGGTTCGAAGAAGGGGACATTGTGCGCTATAGATGGTGTTATCTCGATCATCACATTGCTACGAGAAAATGATGCTTTGTTAGCTATCGAATGGTGGACTGTCCTGTCCTTTGCATCATTTACAGGTTTACATACACCAGCATAAATCATGCATGACCTTTTCATTAACTCCGAAGACTTATGCCCGGTCTTGACATTTCTTGAGGCCTTCAACATCAACCAGTCCTCATTCAGAGTAAGGATGTACGAACTATGACTAGCAGCGCCGTTGAGGCAGTGTACATCTACAACCAGTACAAGTATGTGACCAGGATCTCCATCTCAAGCGTCTGATCAATTCATACATCACCAGTGAACCAATCCTTGAACATGTCTACCGCTCTCGCCCTGCCAATGCCAGGACTCTCATCCCTTTGTACCTCGCGCATCCGACTCCTCGACCCTCCTTGATCCACTTGCCAGACATCGAGCCTCCCACGCTACTCTTCTCACTCATACAGTCGAATCTCCTCTTCATTTCCCCGACCTCCACAGAAGCCGAGCCTCTCTTCATCATTGAGTTCCTGCATCGCGTTGTCGATGTATTGGAAGAATTCCTCGGAGGCCCCCTATACGCAAGTAAGATCGAAGGGGCCTACGATGTCGTTGCGCAGCTCTTGTCGGAAATGTGCGACGCCGGCAATGTCTGCAACACCGAGCCAAATGCCTTGAGGGATGACGTCGAGGTGCCGGGCTACTTGGGAAAGCTTCTTGGGGCGGTTGGGCTCCCAACGTAAGATGCTTTTGCAGATTCCTGATGCGCAAACTCGGATCGCTGACGTTCAAGTAGCACAGCTCCGACCCACAATCCCGGTGGCAGCCTCAAACAGCAATTGAGTCTCAACCCCGCCTCAACCGGCCCCGCCATACCATGGCGGAGGGCTAATGTGCGCCACACCAGCAATGAGCTCTACGTCGACATAGTCGAGACACTCTCCGTCACCTTGGCTCCATCAGGAAGACCACTAGCAGCTTTCGCGAATGGCAATATCCTCTTCACCTCCAAGATCTCCGGGGTCCCGGATCTCCTTCTAACACTCTCCTCGTCCGGCGGCAAGCTCGGGATGGAGAAAGCCATTGAACTACCCGTATTCCACCCCTGTGTTCGCTTGGCCCGCTGGAAAGAGAAACCGGGTGAGCTCAGCTTCGTGCCGCCGGATGGGAAATTCATGCTCGCCAGCTACGAGGTGAACCTGATGCCGACGGACTTCGACCTCAAGGCGTGGTCGAAGGTCAATCTGCAGCTGCCCGTCTCTGTCGAGGTGACGAAGTCGCTGGGGCCCAATGGCTCGGATTTCGAAGTCCGTCTCATCCTGTCGACCGCCTATTCGACTTCCTATGGTGGAGCTTCAGCGTCAAGGCCTGCTGCGATGGGGAATCGGGGCTCCGGCCGATCCACTCCAAATATCTTCTCCGCGTCTTCTGGTAGCACTTCCGCGCCCTCCTTGCACAACGTGGTGGCTACCATTCCTATCCCTCCGGCCGTGCGCAACGTCACGGACCTCCGGGCCAGCCGTGGAGAGGCCTTCTACAGCGCGGTTGAGAATCTGGTCGAGTGGCGCTTACCATCCAAAGAGTCTGCCGTGGCAGGCAACGTCACGCTGCGCTGCACTGTGGTCGGCGACGTGGATCGGGATACCGAAGACGGTCCGAACGGCTTCGCGCTGCAGCCTGCGAGCGGGGATTATGATGAAAGTGAAGACGCTTACCAGGCCCCATCATCAAAGCCCCAGAAACCTGTATCATCGAGGAGGGAAAATCGAGAGTCTCGTGACCAACGGAGAGTGGAGCAGTACTTGCCGTTGATGCCTTCTTCGGCGACTGTGAGCTTCAGCGTCAAGGGGTGGCTGGCAAGCGGAATCAAAGTCGATGGGCTTATTGTTGACGCACGGAAGAGTCGGGGGTTGGGTGATGGGGTCAAACCATACAAGGGCGTGAAATATATGACCGTGAGTAGTAGGGGTGTAGAGACACGATGTTAACCGAGCACGACTGGACTTCGTGTGAATTACATATTGAAATAGAGAGACCTGAGTGCTTTCGACATATTTTTTCTCACCCACAAACAGGTTTTCAAATCTCCCTCCATCTCTAAATCACTTGAACTGGTCCTCAGTCACCCCTTTCCCCATCGCACTCGTCGAACTGACACCACCTTGCACCATCTTGAGGCACTCGTCCACATAATTGGCCCCCGACCACTTCTGATGCTTGACCACGTCGACCCCGCCCTCCATCTCCGGTTCCTGGACCAACTCCCCATAAGCCCTCATCCCATCGCGGGCAAACGCCTCGCTGAACTGATGGCTGATCAATGCCGTGGTATGCAAGCCCGCCAACGTGATGAACTGCCAGCAATAACCCAGCTTCGCCAAGCGGGAGATGTAGGTCGTCTGCTCAGCGGACGGCATGGCCGACTTCCAATTGAACGACGGGGACAAGTTATACGCCAGCTTCTGCTCGGGCCAGACGGCGTGCACGCCGTGCGCGAACTGCTCCGCCTGCCGGTAGTCCGGCAGCTTGGACTCCATCCAGATCATGTCGGAGTACGGAGCGTAGGCGACGGCGCGATTGATGGCGCAGCCGCAGCCGCCTTGGTAGCGGTAGTAGCCCTCGCGCGTGCGGGGCGCGTCCCAGTCCCAGTGGATGTCCACGCCCGTGAGACCCTTGGCGATGGCGCGAGATTCGAGGTTGGATTTGCCCTGGCTCAGGGCGCGGTATTCCTTGATCAGGGCGGCCTTGTCGACATGGACGCCGGCACGGATTACGTCTTCTACGGCGTCGTCGAAAAGTTTCAGGCCTGCTTGCGCGGTCCATGTGTCTTCGATTGCTTGGAGCTGGGGGCCCGATTTGCCGGCTTGCTCTGCGGCAATCATTAGATCGTTTAGCGGCTGCAATGCAGGGTTCGTCATGCCGAGGATGAAGCCGTGATCTCGAGGGTCTATGGTGGATGTGATGAGGGTTGCGGCCTCGGAGTCAGTCCGAGCGACGGCGATGAGATCGGTACCCATGATGTCTGCTTGGGCACGAATGGCCACCAGACGATTGATGTGCTCGCTGATGGGTACAAGGACCTTGCCAGCCATGTGGCCACACTTTTTGGTGCCCGGGGCTTGATCTTCTATGTGGATGCCTGCTGCTCCCTTCTCGATGAACATCTTCGTCAGCTTCATGATGGCGGTCAATCCGCCATGGCCAGTGTCGGCATCAGCGATCATGGGCCGAAGATAATCGACGTTGGCAATACTGCCGCGTTGCGATTTGGGAGTGGTTATACGCTCTTGACGCTGCTTCCGATCATGGAACAGTTGGGCCATGAAAAGATGCTGAACTTTGTTGGGCACAGTGGTCTAGTGACAGGTCAGAACGAATTATGTGTGGATCTGAATCGTCATACCATTGGGTAATCCGCAAGATCCGGTCCTGGCTCGTCTGAACTGGAGGCCGTCGATGAGCATTGCCAGCCCGAGACATAGACCGTGTCTAAGAATTTGGCCATCTGAGTGAGCATGGTTGGCTCAAGGCAACCATATGTGAAGCTGGCATCCCCACTCTGGCAGACTATAAGTCGTCTGAAATCTTTGGTCCTGTTGAAAGGATTCGTACCTGGAATCTTGCCTCAATGATCTGCCAAAGCTTCTTGCTTTGGTCGTTGCTCGGGTACTGGATCTTGAGGTTCCCTCTCTTGGAAACAATCTGCTCGGCAGTGAACGGCCTCTTGGTATATCTCCATCTGGAATCCTTCCACCAATGTTCGACGGCCTCAACTTCCGCCTGAAAGATGTGATCCTCTTCGTCTGCTGCCGACATGGGGACGGCGTAAAGAAATGTCTCTCCTCTTGCCAGCTTGAAAGTTGTCTACCAGAATCCTTGCTTGGTAGCAAAGCCGTCTATATTGCTGCTGATGTAGGACGAATAGACGATCACTCCTTTGTCTCTGTGTGCGAGAAGAGAGCCCACGGTCCAGAGATTGGATAGACATCACTAGGTTTCGGTCATATAGCGGGTGGACCAAGCCGAGGCTGCAGCGACCCATAATTGACGTACGAATGGATGTGTCGGTCCAAGGGAGGAGAACGGACGTTGGGAAGGTTACGGGTGAGCAGTTGCTCTAGACCTGTTATGGGTTCTTCACAAAGCCTCGTGCCCAATGGAACGCACACGTCTTTCGCTGAGCGGTGACATACTTGGACATCGATCTTGTGCGGCGTGCAAGGAATTCATGACTCTGTTACTTCATAGCGATCTTGCAAAGGCGCATTGCGAATTGACGACGTGAGAAGAGAAGGCGAGCCGAGGCTCATGCTTGGGTAGCATAAGGCTGACGATAGCCACGTGCTACGTCACGTGCCAAGCCTAACTTGGCCATCAGATCTCGGATGTTCCAAAATGAAATTGTCAACAACATGGCAACGTAGTGCACGGAGGTGCAAGAAGGCATGGACGAACTCCAAAAAAAGCATTGGAAGGAGCAGAAAGACTTGCAATCTCAAATCACCCAGAAAAAGAAGTCAGCCACTAAAAAGACTCGGAAGGGTATTAATGATGAATGTGAGACTTTGGAGCGTTCCATGAAAGAACGCCATGCTGTAGAGCTAGCCGGGATCAATGGCGATACGCGTGATCGTATTGAAGATGCAGAAGCAGTCATTCCAGAAGCTCCCGGCTATAATCATTTATCATACGTTGAAGGGCCGCTTGGAAAGCCATCAGCAGAATTGTCCGAGACTCCACCCTCAGGCTCTAATGATCACGGCAAGAAACCTAACAGGCAGAAGGCAAGACTTGCACGCAGAGCTGCTGAGCAAGAAGCCGCTGTTCACCAGGCCGAGATAGAGTCTGCCAAACTACCAAATCGTCGAGACAGGGAGATTGAATCTATGCGGAATGCCTACCAAGCCAGAGGACTGAAGGAGCATGCCATTCGATCCGATGGGCATTGTCTGTATGCCGCCATTGCAGACCAGCTTACGGACGGTGGCCTAGGTATGAAGCCAACGGCTCAATTACCGACAAAGGATCTTGACCATGAGAACTATGTGATGGCGCGAGCAGTAGCTGCCTCATACATTGCCAGCCACGCACCCGAGTTTGAACCCTACCTTGACCAGCCTCTGGATAAGTACGTCGAATCCATCCGAAGCACTGGAGAGTGGGGTGGCCATGTGGAAATCCTCGCTCTCGCCAAGGCGTACAGCGTCACGATCAATGTGTTACACGGCGACGGCCACATTGATGAAGTCGCTAGCAATGCTGACACTGATCGTGGCTCATTATGGCTTGCCTACTATCGTCACAGTTTTGGCTTGGGAGAGCATTATAATTCACTGCGAGCTGGGAGCGAACACAAATGACACTAGGAATTCCTCAAATGTGTTTAGGCTTCCTGATGTTTCCCTAAGTAAACCCCGGAGTCAGCATCAGCTTTCAAGATACGAACTCCTCAAAACATTGACGGAAGTAAGGAGAGCGCTGCTGAATTTAACTTACAGATGCTCACCATATCTTGGCCTCGACCTATCTCGTGCGTTCGCTCTGGTCGAAAATGAGCCATCCTGCGCAGGCTAGCAGGTTTAGATGGCAAGATTGATTCTTCTACGATATGGCCGTCGTCTTTGTATGCAATCTGTTCTCCTGGTTTCGATAGGTGCTGCTGATACACTGCTGCTGGCAATGCCCACGGCGGTCCGCCCAGCTTGGGATCTTTGGAGCTTGGGAACTCCAGACAGATCAGGCAGCCGTCACTTTTGAGCAACTGGGACAGTCTCAAGGCCCATCGAGGCCTTGCACTTGGTGGTAGAGCCGAGAGGAACTAAGCTTGTCCCCATCACGGTCAGACAATTTTCTGCTAAACGGATCTTACTACTACCATCACGCTCCTGGAAATGGTACGTACAGTATAATCGTATATTAGATCAAATTGCTTGATCGCCATCGGATCCATCCAGTCACTCGCGAAGAAATCACCGTTCACAAACTCGACGATGCCAGATCCAACAGAGCTGTCTCGGACGGGATACAACGAGCCATGCGTCTCTCGCTCTCTGACTGCGGCTTCCACGGCACTTTGGCTGACTTCCAGGCCATATGAGTCGAAGCCAAAGCTCGCAAGCAGCAGAACATCGTAGCCTTTGCCACATCCGGGTATCAAGGCCTTCCTTCGCTTGAGACCGCCCGTCTCATCTGGAATGGTACTTGTACCGAGCAGACCTTGGCGATGGGTGAGAGCATCAATCAATGCTGGATTTGGGCCACCTCTGTCCCACGGCAGGAAATCGCCCTTGTCCCACAGCTCCGCCCATCTAGCGGCATCCATGGCAGATTCATTGGGAAAGTGAGACGTCAGTCTAGCCCGAGCTTCTTGAACAGAAGTCGACATGATTCGCCAATGAAGGTCGAGCACATGCAATACTGGTAAATGGGCCAAGTCCAGGGTCATCCAGATTCTGCGGTTTCATGCAGAACATTTGTCGATCACGAATCACGATGGTACCCGAGCGCGCTTACCCTCGGAGATATGCAGTATTATCGGCGGCCGTCAATCAGCGAGCAGTATGGGCCAGGTCACTTTGATTTGATGGTGTGGTGGGTGCCCTGAAACGAAAACGGTTCCCAAAACTAAACTTTATAGAGCGCACGTTGAGGGTCCCCGAGTGTTTTGGCCACAACAGATCTTTTTACCATGTACCAAGATCTGTCCGAAGACGATCTTCATTCTATGCATATTTGATCGAAAGCATTTGATGGTGACGCACTCTCTCCGCCTAAGCGGCCAAACTAGCCCCCTTTCGGCGATGGCGTACACGGAAATATCGGCATTCCCTCCCTTGGTGACCGAGCGAGGGGGTACATCGGTGGCGGTCACTTGACGAGGATAAGGAAAAAGCCCGAATCAGCCGCGACTGCAGACCGTTGTGATACAAGTCACACTAAGTCGGTATGGGAAGCTCTAATCTTGGAGCAGTGCGAGAACCGGACGCTAGGTACATGTCACAAATGCTTGACCCACACCCTCTGTCTCCATCATTTCATTTTCTGCAAGAGGGCGCTGCCATTTCAGTGAATTCCTCATGCTCCGGAGGGACCAGCATCCTCCCAAGCTCAGCAAATAATCTTCCATGCCATGACACGGCTGACTGCAGTGTTTTGATACCGTTGTAATGCCGAGAATCTTGTAAGTGGAGAAAGAAAGAATATGTATATCTGAAAGCCCATGACCGAATCTCTTGTACTTCACACATATTACTCCATTCAAGATGACAGAGACCGTCATGGCCGAGGAAGAGCCGAAGCAGAAGCCTGCTGGAGCACCTGCAACGGACCACCCCAATGAGGATCTCAAATCGAGCGAGCGCCTTTCTTCACGCTCCCTTACCAGCGATGGAGTAGAGCATGAAGTCAATGGCGAGACGGTCGACTTGGAGAAGATGCAGAGTGAGCCTACGCCAGAAGCCGTCAAAGTTCCCCGTGCTCAGCGGAGAGGCCTTTTCGGACGCTTTACAATCGTTGCAGAGGTGACAGAGCCCAAAAACTACCCTCGATCTACCAAATGGTTCATTACCTTCGTCGTGGCTTCAGCTGCTGTGGCGGCCCCTCTTGGCAGTGCCATCCTCTTCCGTAAGATTTTCTCATGACTGCTTCCTTCCATTGCTTACTCAAGATGCAACAGCCTCCTTGCTGCAGATTTCAGCAGACTTGAATACCAGTCCGACAATTACCAACTTCTCTGCCTCATTCTACATGCTAGCAATGGCGATCTTTCCATTGTGGTGGTCTTCTTTCTCGGAGACTTTGGGCCGTCGTACCATCTATCTCACTTCGTTTACTCTCTTCGTTGTATGGAACGTTCTGGCAGCGGTATCCGTCAACATCTCCATGCTGATTGTCATGAGACTTCTTGGTGGCGGTGCAGCGGCAAGCGTGCAAGCAGTCGGAGCAGGCACGATTGCTGACATATGGGAGACCAAAGAGAGAGGACATGCCATGGGTATCTTTTACCTTGGTCCACTCATGGGGCCGCTTTTGGCTCCCATCATCGGCGGCGCTTTGGCTCAAGGTTTAGGGTGGAGGAGCACCCAATGGTTTCTCGCGATTTACGGCGGAGTCCTTATCATTTTCATCTTTTTCGCCTTGCCTGAGGTATACCTCGCTCAGCTGATCTTAGACGACTAAACCATGACTGACTCAGATAGACCCTCAAGATGACCAGCATTCCCTCCCCGCAAGGTACAGGAAACCTTGCACCAACGCGCCCAGCGTTGAACCGCACATCAACCCGCCAGTCAGTTGTTGACAAAAGTTCACGCTATATCGCCATATTGAAGAGATGCCTACTTGATCCCTTGAAGATCATCCTGTATTTGCGTTTTCCAGCGGTGTTGATAACAGTCTACTATGCAAGTATAACATTTGGCTCCCTATACCTGCTCAATATTTCATTGGAGACAACATTCTCTGCTCCTCCCTATAACTTCAGTGAGATCATTATTGGGCTCACTTATATACCCAATTCTATTGGCTACATTCTGGCCAGCCTATTCGGTGGACGTTGGACCGATATGATCATGGCAAGAGAGGCCAAAAGAGCTGGCCGGTACGACGAAAAAGGAAAGCTGATGTATCGCCCTGAAGACCGAATGAGAGAGAACGCATGGGTGGCAGCTTTCCTGTATCCGGCTGCTCTTGTCTGGTATGGCTGGACGGCCGAAAAGGGGGTATTCTGGCTGGTCCCACTAATTGCAAACTTCTTCTTTGGGGTTGGGTCCATGCTCATTTTTAGCATGGCTACCACCATGCTGACCGAATTCATGCCCAAGAGAGCAAGCTCAGGGGTGGCAGTGAACAATCTGGTCAGGAACATCTTCTCCTGCGTTGGCTCTCTTGTCGCTCAGCCTCTGATATCAACTATTGGCAACGGTTGGCTTTTTACGGGCGTTGGTGTGATCGCTGCGTTGAGTTGCATCGTGATTTGGGCAATGAGGCGGTTCGGACCCAGATGGCGAGACGGAATGAACAGAGAATGAGAATGAGAGTTTTGGCAGGCGGGCCTGCCTTTTGCGGTGTCATTAAGAGCGTAAATTTAGCCGAAGACGCGCCGTTGGCGCTAAAGATTGGTGCTTTCCGAACTTCACTTCCCTACTTCACACGAATCCAATCTTTCATTCGAAAACTTACAGTCCGTCAATCTCTTTCAAAGATGCGGTCTTTTCGAATCACCCCAGAGTCTTCAAATACGGATGTTCAAAACTTGCTTATGGGATACCTTCCACACCTAGACGTTAGAGTGACTCCGGCGGAAGCGTCAAGATTGGCCAAGCAGTTCCATGGCGACGGACATCAAGCACTGAAAACTGATCTGGAGAGTTGGAAGAGATTAGTTGGACCTGAACTCGGTCCTATGGTCTCGGATCGGTTTGGACTATTGCGCCAGGAATATCATGAGGATTACGCTCGGTACATCGAGCGTAAGAAGGATGAGGAACGAGAGGCGGTAGAGCGTAAGAAGGATGAGGAACGAGAGGCGGTAGAGCGTAAGAAGGATGAGGAACGAGAGGCGGTAGAGCGTAAGAAGGATGAGGAACGAGAGGCGGTAGAGCGTAAGAAGGATGAGGGACGAGAGGCGGTAGAGCGTAAGAAGGATGAGGAACGAGAGGCGGTAGAGCATAGCAAGTATGTCGATGTAAGTTTTGGAAAGTTAGACTTGATGCCTATGCTAACTGAAATTAGAGTGATACGGTCGAGTCGTATTCTGGATCTTCGTTGTCATTAGTCTCACGAATACGGGAGTTTCTTCTTTTACGGCGACAGCCGAAACAAAGTTCAGTCTCAATACAACCGCGGACATCCTCGCCTTCGGTTACACTATCCTATACGCCATCATCTTCAACATCTTCGCTTCCAAACAAGTCGCCCAACACCTACCAGACTGGCTCAGAATCAAACACTCGGGACCAGACCAACCACGATGGGCAGCAGGTCTCGGATGGGACTTCGCAAGAGCCGAGTAGAAAGCGTAAGACCTACGCACAGGACTCGGACTAATATACGCAAGAGCGTCATATAGGCCTAAAATTTCGATCATCGTTAGGCTGAGAGTCTTGTGGAACATGGCACGAGCTTCAAGTATTTTTCAACCCCGAGGATCACCGCGGTTTGACAGCTTCAACAACATGTCTTGTCAGCCGCAAAAAAGGTCTTGTGACGTGTGTGCGACAGGAGCATTCCCGTCTTGAGGGTTTGTCGTGCTTTCCTTCGGATATTATAGTTGCTCGAACATACGCTTTCGGATTCCGAGATGCCTGGTCATTTTGAAACCTACTTTTCGTACGTCTGGATGACAGCGTCTTATTGCAAGGATGCACAGGCTAATCCAGTCTTGCTCGCCTGTTCTCTGAAATAGATCGCTTTTAGAAGCATCATACCGAACGCTCCAGAGCAGCTATTGCTTCACCGCTTCTCGGACTTCGCGATCAAATTCTTCCTATCAAGGTCACGACCGAACGTTGCCATCCGTAGACCATCACCGTCTAACAAGAGATGAGCGTCAGCAACCTTGTAGGATATTTCAGTCCTCAGAAGCAGCGTTTTTTGCTGACTGCGCCTTGGATCTTGGTTATTAGACGAAACTCTTCCTCGAGCTCGTCTTAAGGCTCGCCGCTTCCCCTCGAGCGCAGAAGCTGTTCTGCTGTGATCAGCTCTGATTTTCGAGATGATATATGAAGCCCAATGCCACCCTTTCAGATACGATTGCGCAAGCAAGCAATTGAGGGGGGAAACTCGACATGGGCTCATGCCCGTCCTCATCTTCAAACCCTTGATTTGGTCCACCCCTTTTTGGAGACTCTACATGCAATGGCTGTCAAGCAGCCTGCCATCATAACGGCTCCCTGTTCGACCGAATCAGCTCCATGTCAACGAGAGACCCAGGGAAATTGAGGGTATTACAACTTACGGCAAACATCTGCGCATACAAGTAGTGGCCATTCTCCTTCTGTATGAGCGCCCCCGCAAGTGGCGGACCAGTCAGAGACGCGAAGGAGACCACGCTGAAGACCATACCCATTCTCACGCCCGCCTTCTTCATGTCCGTTGTGAGGCTACTCAACGTCGCAGGAAACAGCGCTTGAATGCCTGCGGCAAAAATGCCATATATGACGGCAAACGCGATAAGTCCACCTCTACTGGACACGGCGGACCAGCAGAACAATAGCAGACCTGAAATGAAGGTGAAAGGAATGAGAACATTGAGCGGACCAAAGTACTTGTCCGCCAAATAAGCCGGGATCATGCGTCCGAACAATCCAACGCCGTTGGTGATGAGCAGATTGTTGATGCTGTCCGCGTATGTGAGGCCGATGATGTCGCGCCCGAAAGACGGGAGATAGAAGAAGCCGAAGTAGAGGGCCCAGAAAACCAGGAACATCCCGATGGAATACAAGAGGTATGGCAGTTCCGTGAAAGCAGACCACTCCACGATGGATCCAGTCTTGCGCGGCGGTAGTCGGGTCCGCAAGAAGCACCCGGCAACAAGGAAGAATGCCAGCATGACGAAGCCGAGGACGCGCACCGTCCAGGGAAATCCGATCCTGGGCAGAAGCTGCTGCACGATGACGGGGAACACGAGGCCTCCCGTGGCGGTGCCCGAAGCCGCGATGGCGATCGCCACTGCACGCTTGGTGGTGAAGTAAGTCGACAGCAAAGCCAGAGCCGGGCAGAAGATGAGACCGTTGCCGATCCCCGTGCAGACCCCCTGCGCGAGAAACAGATGCCAGTATTGCGTGCTGAGACTGGTCATGAAGACGCCCAGCAGGAAGAAGAAGCAACCGAGCAGGTAGACGGCGCGGAACAAGCCATAATCGGTGGCCCGGCCGGAGAAGGTGCCGATGAAGAAGAGGAGGAAGATCTGCATGGAACCGACCCAGGAGATGGCCGAGGGTGATTGTTTGAATGTTGTAACGTAGTACGCTTGGAAGACGCCGAAGGAATTGATGTAGCCCCAGACATTGAAGACGACCAGGTGGCCCATGAATGCTTGCGTCCATGCGGTGACGCCGCCATCCGGGGGTGGACCGGGGTCGATGGAGACGTGGGAGATGGTCTTGCTGAGGACGCGGGCCAGTACGTTGTCTGATGCCGCTGAAGGAGCTGGTTTAATGGAGGTTCCCGTGGGCAACTCATCTTTTGTACCGGCAAGGGTGGCGATGTCAGGGGCCGCAGAATCACTTTCATCAATGGTGGTCTGTCTTTCAAAGTCCTTTAATTTGATAGACATGGTGTCTCTTAACAAAGTTAAATCGATGAAATGACTATTTCTTTTCGTATTTCGAAGCAATTGAGAGATACCATGTACATCGAATACCCAATTGATTGACAGCTCAACAATTAACCCCCCGACATTCGTTTCAAAAACCCATTCAATCGATCAGGAATTCCTCTGCTCATCGCGAATAGACCCACCGTCTTGGCCACCTATATATCAAACTCGCACAACAGCTAGAAAAAATAAAAACATCTTGATTTCTAATCTACCTTCCTCCATGTGACTCCTCCCCCCAGAGTCACAAAGTCAATTGGCTTATCCGAAAACCCGATATCGGTTCAACGCAGGACTGGACCGACGCCAACCGCCCCCTCAAACCATCGAGGAGCGTGCCGTCCGCGTTCGTAGTTCACATTTGAAGGAAGCAGAACCAAATCATTTCCCAATTGGAGTATTTTCCAGAGGAAATGACCGGCGGCATCGATGCGCCAGGGTGTGAGCGGTATGCGGGTGATTTGATACTGCTTGCGTAGCTTTCAAATCAGAATTTTTTTAGGCTTGGGCGCGGTTGGTCCTTCGGCTGAGTGCTGCGCTGCCTACAAGTTGCACCCCCAGTTCAACGCTGGACAATATTTGACGTATTAGGTATGGTACCGCCTACGAGCTGCACCCCGGATCCAACGCTGGATGAAGTTTGATGCATTGGGTATGGTGCCGCCTACGAGTTGCACCCCCAATTCAACGCTGGATGAAGTTTGACGGATTGGGTATGGAGCCACCGAACGTGAGAGACGTTATGGCGAGGAGGCAGCAACAAGGTGGACCACTAATGAGGTTCAGACTCAGCAGCATTGTGACTTTCATATAATGGACTTGGTACGAGATGTTTGAATTATCCAATGTTCACGATTTCTTCTTGGCCAGAAAGTCTCAAAATGTCACGATAGGAACGGGAATCCAGGGCTCGGGGATAAAAGGCTCCCTCCAGCGTTCTACCAATCTTCTATTGCTGAAGGACCCTTTGCCGGTGCCTCTTCAGCTGCACCTATGCCGGTCATATGCATCAATCGATCTTATACTCAGCAGCCTCTTGAAGTTGCCTCGCCTTCACCAGCAGATCCTTCCGACTGATTCGCGAGAACACTAGTAGCCAAGCGATCCACGGCTGGCTATCCGCAGTCGGTGGAGGCACCACCTGTCCTCTCGTGTAGTACGTGTGCGAGTCGGAGACGTATCCCGCCAAATCCGGCCGATCCTTCTCCAGGTTCGAGTAAACATCCTCAGACGCAAATGTGCCGCCCTTGTCGCCGAGGATGAATACCGTTTCACTCCAATTTTGTGGACCGCTTGCGAATGGCATTGATAGTGCTTTCGCCCGTTCATCGTCGCGCACTGACAGCAGTAAGAGGAGGGCGGTGTAATCTATCCCGTATGTGCTTCTCACAGCCGCCAGAACCATGGCGCCCGGAAGGCGTGGGTTGACTTCCATGAGCACCACGTTTGGCTCTTTCGGTGAGGGTAGGTCGCCAGGAAGATCCATCAGGTCCAACAGACCGTCGTCAGATCGTCGGTACTGCTTGCTTGAGTTGCCAACGCGTGCCTCCACATGGTACACCCCAGTGCGAAGCCCAATATCAAGAAGGTTTTGGTGTAGCGATGATTTGACCAGGTTGATCTCCTCTTTGGTGAGCCCACTTGGGTAGACCATCGCAGTCTCCTTGAAGTTGGCCGACGTTACGTCTCCATCCGTGTCATCTCCTGCTTTGGGAAAGTCATCCGCCACCTCGGCGAAGAGGACTTCTCCGTCCAACAAAACGAAATTGGCGTCAAGTTCGGGGCCATCGCAGTAATCTTCAACATTGATCGCGACTGTATTGGAGAGGTGATCGTATTGCGAATCGAACACGCGACCGACTGCCTGATCCAGCTCCGCTCCGTTGAGGACCTTCGAGACCCCTTCTGAATTCATGCCGTAGCTGGGTTTGACTACCATGGGGTAATTCAGATCTACATTGACCATTGCCTTCGCATCCTCTCCTCGATGCACCTGTTTTGTTGGATCACCGCTTATCGTTCTTTGCTTGTACTTGTCGCCACAGATATCAAGCGCCTTGAGACTCTCGCAGGGAAGCCCAAGGAACGCTGCAGCCTTTGCCACAGGCAAGGAGAAACCATCCAAATCGGATAGGAGGCCATCAATGGGTATGCTACCACCGCTAATGCTTCGGACTATACGCAGCGGAAGCTCCTCGTCAAGCGTCATGTCGATTTGAATGGTTTGAATCCTCAGAGAAGAGTATTCGACCGAGTCGAGCCAGTGGTCTGGCCCTCCTTTGAGAACGATCATACTGATGCCAAGTGCCTTTGCTGCTTCATACAAGTGTTCTGTGCTTGCTCGGTCTCGATTGTCGAAGAATGCAACGACGCGCCGTGGGATGGGTTGATCTAACAGCCAAGGGAACAGTAGCTTGTTGTCCATTTCTATGTCCAGATCCGCCAAAATAGACGTGACGCATTTGTCTGGACGCTGCTTGACGAACAAGCCTCCGACTGCGTGAGCCAGGATCTGGTTCACTCCACTCCATGCCAAATGCTCGGTGCTCAAAGCACTCACATACTGACGAGGTTGGCAGAAGGTTTGTACTTCCTCCACCAAGTCAGAGTCTAACACGCGCTGTCGCAAGAAGTCAGACCTTGCTATATATCCATGTTGGGGTGGTAATATAAGTTTGAGACCTCTCGGCCCTCCGGACGAGTCATGAATTGAAGCATGACAGCAACGCAAGAAAAAGTCTATAGGTGCAAAAGAGTCGTCGCTACTGCTTCCAAAGGATCGTAATTGGGAAGGAGCTGGAGGCAGGGAGTCGCTGCTGGCAATGGGACCTTGGGCGGCTTTCCTCGAGCTCAGAAGCACATTGACAGTGATGAACTGCTTTGCCTTTGCCGATTTGTCTCTGCCGCAAATGGAGAATGAATAATAGATTGTAGCTAGGAACTTGTCAGTCACGATGTTTGCGAGCATCTCAGATCAAAGTCACCAGGTCCACTTGTCGTATGGATCGTAACGGCCGATTCTTTCAGAGCCATCGCGAACGAGAAAAGAGTCCTTCTCCTCACTTCCGTAGATCAGTCAGTCGAACAATAACACGCAAACTGTATTCGGCGCGATGAGCTGATTTTATATGTCAGATGTTACAGTCGAAATATAATAAATATCCCAAAGTGGTTGGACCTCATGATTGGCCTCTGCAGCTTCAAGCCCTTCTCATACGCCTAGGGCATGATGCATGATCTCGGGGACCCTGTGAAGTTTCCTAGCCAGGGTTGTGGATGCTATTTGCCACCCCTGGGACGTATTCGGTATGTGGACTTCCACATCAAAACCATGGTCATGATGAAGCGGAGCAGAGTGGTTGGGATGATGTTGACTGGCTATCGTCGATGACGAGTGATCAACAGTATGCCTGTGAGCTAAAGAGATGTATCCCAGATAAGAGCCACGGTTTGATAATGAGATACGACTTGCAATGCTGGACAATGTTGCCGGGACCGTGGTTATGGAGGAAAGGCCCGTCAATGACCGATTATGTCTTCTCATCTTGATCATTACTGTGGCGTGCCCCGGGCGATGGGCGGCTTCGCACCGAGCATCTCCGTTTCACCTGGTGCTTTCGAGGGATAGTATCAAAGCTAATTGCCCACTTGGCCAAAAGGGGCCAATGGATCTGGATACTGACTTTCATTTGTATATTGAAAACTTAGTCCGAATATGTCGAAAGTCAAACCGAACTTCGTTCACACCACCACGAGACTGAATGATGCAATGAGACTCTCAATGTCTTGGGTAAGTGTCGAGCAATCGATCGAGGGCTCAAGTGGCCTACTCGTCCTCAAGCATATAGTCAATGGATGCTCTGCCCCTTCGTGGCGAGGGATGACTAGATCCAGTGTTTCTCTTCTAGAATGGGTTCATGCAAAAACAACAACAAACTTGACAGGCAACACTCTGGTCAGCCCCATAGCACTCCAAGATCAGACACAGCAACTTCGGAAAAGGTTCTTCAAGAGGCCCCTGATGGCGGTTTCGCAGCTTGGATGTTGCTGCTTGGATCTTTCTTCTTGGTCTTCAATACTTGGTATGCTGCCGTTTTCCTAATAGACAAATAATGTTAGAGATGAAATGGGGTTGCAACGAATGCTAATGTGAAACACTTTCGATAGGGGTGTGATCAACAATTTTGGAGCCTATCAAGAGTACTACTCATCAGGCCTGCTCAGAGATAGATCTGCTTCCCAGATTTCATGGATTGGGACGATTCAGGGCTTTCTCCTCGAGGTCTTGGGGATCGTTGTTGGACCTTTGTTTGATCTCGGCTACTTCCATTCTCTCATCTATATCGGCAGCTTCCTCATCGTCCTCGGCACCATGTTGTTGAGTCTGTGTACTACGTATTGGCAGATTGTGCTCACGCAGGGTATCTGCGTCGGTCTTGGTAGTGGCCTCATATTCATACCCGGTGTTGCCATCGTAGCAGCGAGCTTCACCAGACGAAGGCCAATTGCAATTGGACTAGTCGCGTCTGCCTCAAGCGTTGGTAAGTAGCATCACAATGCTCCTCCGCGAATGACAGTTTCACAACGTGATAACACATCGCTCACAAGTACTGACTGTGTTCAAGGCGGCGTCCTGTATCCAATAGTTTTCCGTCAATTGCAGCCAAAGATAGGTTTTGCGTGGGCGACCAGGACCATTGGCTTTATTGAGCTGGGAACATTCCTCATGTCGTTCGTGTTGCTAAGGTCTCACAAGGTCGAGCGCACGCAGCCTCGCTCCTTGATCGATACGCAGGCCTTTCAAGAGCTACCTTTTATGTCGTATGTCTTCGCTCTTGCAATCCTATTCTCTGGGTACTTTGTGCCTTTGTTCTACATTCCGACATATGCAATCACGCACCTACACACGACAGGCGACCTTGCATTCTACCTTCTGGCAGTCACCAATGCCGGGGCTTTTCTGGGGAGGCTAGTACCTGGCTTCGCACCTCGTCTGTTTGCAACAGTGCAAGTCCTGCCGCTTGCGACAGCAGCTGGAGGCGCACTTGTATTTGCATGGATTGGGGTTCACAATCTCGCTGGCCTTGTGGTTTTCTGTATAATTTACGGCATCATCTCCGGCGTAATCATCACGGTGACGACACTCATGGTTTCCGACCTATCGCCTCCGGGAGCGGTCCACGAGAATATAGGCACTCGTCTGGGCATGGCTTATTGTAGCTGCGGTGTCGGCTTGTTGATTGGTAGTCCAATTGCTGGCGCGCTGACGGACACTTCTAAAGGAGATTTCCTCAAAGCACAAGTCTGGGGCGGAGCGACTCTGTTAGGTGGAGCTGCGGTATTGCTCTATCCTTGGGCGTATATAAGGAGAGTAAGGAGGCGGCATAATCGCTAAGTATTTTAGAAAGAGCACATGCGGTTTGGTTCTAAGGCTAGCTTGGCGGGCCTGGCCGGGCACGACTGCCTAATTTTCGGCCCGAGCAGATAAGCTTGAGTACGCTAAGTACTGTATTATACAGTACCTACCAAGCCTACCACTTGGACCCTAGAAGAACAGCTGCCTGACCGACGCTGCAAGATCTCACAGCTGAGACTCAACATGTCTCTCATGTTATCGACTTTGCTGGACTGATGGCAGACCACCGACGAGGTTACTTCCAGCGGCGTTTTCTTTCTTTGCTAGCTACTGGTTTGGGTCAGGCCTCATGGCTATTTCCATTGAAGGTAAATCGAACCGCATCACGTTCCATCCCGAAGCAGCTAAGCAAATGCTCAGGGCATTTACTACTTCCTGAGGCATCCGTTTCTCTGGCCGTTGGTTCGAGCACGATTGCTGCCCAGTGTGCTCCTATCCCTCTTCATCCTTACCAACCTCTTCATCTGGTAAGTGAAGCTTCCTGCTCATGTTCGCTAACGGCATACCTCTATTACGCGATTTCAAATGACCATGGGTTCAGGACATACCTTCCGCAAGTGGCCCTCTTGGCGATTTTCCATGGACGACAACTAGCCTTCATCAACGGGGCCTTTCTCGTGCTTGGTGAAGGTGCTGCGATCGTAGCTTTGCTTTTCGAAGCCTTTCTGGTTGACGAAACCCTGGTTGATGTCTTTGACGCAGTCCTGATCAATACGGGCAACAGAGGTCTCGTTGCAGCTGCTCGCGTCTTACACGATGACGGTGATAATCCGGTCAAACAACTTGGAAAGCCTACAGAATCGGCTGTTTACTCGCCTTTCTCACTTAGGCAAATCGTTGAATTCATTTGTCTACTACCGCTCAACCTTATTCCCGTCGCAGGAACGCCAATCTTTCTCTTCATGACAGGGTATCGAGCCGGACCTTTTCACCACTGGCGATACTTCCAATTGCGTGGCCTGTCGAAACCGGAGAGGAGAGATTTCGTGCAACGGCGAAAACTTCGATATACTTGGTTCGGTACCGTGGCATTGCTACTGCAACTAATTCCTGTCTTGAGCATGTTCTTTCTCCTCTCCACGGCTGCCGGATCTGCTCTATGGGTTGCGCAATTCGAAAAGGCCAGAGCGGCCTTAGATGTGGGCTCGGACGATGAAAATGCTAGAGCCAATTATACTGACGATCCGGCCTGACTTTTGAGAGCTGAAGTGCAGAGCGGCTCGCTGAAATTCAATGCCTTCCTAATTTAAGATCGTGCGCTGTGAGCTGCTGGCTATTTGGGACAAGGCCATGGGCGACTCTATTAGCAGGATCAAAGTGCAGATCCAGTCAGCAAGAATGTAACAAAATCGACCAGGGTGGGTCAAGCAACTGTCACGATCCTGAGCTTTCAAGACAATTGACACTCATTCTTAGTAGATTTTCGCGAAAACGCCGAAGCTGTGGTGATCGCCCTATCATTTGTGTTGAAGGAATCCTCCGTAGGGGAGCCATTGTGTCTATAAGTAGACTGCAATTTGGAAGAGACACCAGAAGGAAACCAACGGTTTGCAGGAAGAGGAAATGAAAGGTTTTTCTCGGTCATGCATAACAGCCAATCAGACGCGCGATCGGCTACGCGCCGCCAGAGCCGCACTAGCAAAAGGAATATTGATTTTCCGCCTTTCAGATCTATCAAACCACTCAAATCCTGTGCAACATCACGATATGAAACACCACGTTCAAGATGTCCAACTCTGGCAGTATGCCTGACCCTGCTCGCTCATCCAAGCAAGCTTCATATGAAGCGCTGAGTCATTTTTATCCACGCTTGACACTGTTTTGAGACAGGGCAGGATGTTGTATACGCGTTTCAAGTTTGCCCCACTGCTATCGTGCTGTATATCAATGTCCCTTCACGCGGCCATGCATTTTCTCAATCTGTGTCAATTCATTGTTTGTGTCTTTCCTCTTATTGCGTTGTTTCTTTTGTGTCGATCATTTTCTTTGACTGTTTTCTCTTTCTATCTCAGTAATACATGCATCTGCGATAATCTCTTAATACTGCTCAGGCAGGCCTGTCCAACTCCGCGATCCCATTTCGGCACCTTAGTGCTGCAAAATGCTTTCGTACTATCTCATACTGCTGGCAGTCTGCTTTAATGTCATTCAGGCTGGACCTCTTCCGGGCAAGGATGGGCGGATACCGTACGAATGCCCACAAATGCCTTTCTTGAAGACCCCTAAGACTGACACTGCATCCAGAAGACATCTCATCCCCCGGTACACTAATGGGACATTCGTTCCTCCCTCAATCACGCAGGAAAGCGTTCAACCTGAAAGTAACTCTCCTACTTCGACGGTATCGATACCATCTTCCAACGAGCCATCATCTAGTGTCGCCCCAACAGCAAGACCATCTACAGCTGAAGACAAGTCGGCCGCATTGAGAGGAGGAGAAGATCAAAATGGCGCCGCGCAGTCTAGCTCTGGCGTTGCGATAGCTCCTGAAGGATCGGTTGGTGGGAAAGGCGATCTGAACACCGCCAGCGCAGCAGCTACGCAGCCTGTGTCATCGACATCGGCAAGCACGACAGCTTTCTTGGCCCCTTTAATGAGTACCCCGTCACCAAGCTATCCTGGTGGATCAGCATCGAACCTGGCGTCCGCGACGTCCGAGGACGCATTTGAAGCTTTTCAAAGTGCTCGGTCAGCTCAATCCTCCGGCAATTCAGGAACGCCTTTGAGTGGGTATCAGGCGCAATTGATTTCAATCAGCCAGCCACAAACAGCAACTCCGAGCCTGACAAGTGACGGACAGCAGGATCAGGTTACTTCGTCCACTGGAGCGACTGCCACAACAGCGGGCCAGTCGAGTGCTGCAACAGGACCTTCAATCTCAAGCATCCCTAACGCCGAAGAGGTGCAAGCATCTTCTACAACAGCAATCTCCTCGTCTTCAAGATATGGTGTTGTCACTACAGGTGCAAGCCAATTCACAAATCAACTGAGCACTTCGTCTGATATCACGAGCACCAGCTTGCCCGAGATCACGCTCGCAAGAACTACTGCTGAGACAACATCACCGATCGTGCAGGTTCCCTCCACGCTTCTTGGTACTGTCGATCCTTCTACTCCTGCTACTGGATCAAGCATGAATGGTCAGCCAAGCTCCTCAGCCAAACCACAATACGCCTATCCTGACGCCAGTGCTGGGAACGTTGCCATGGCTCAAGGCTACAACAGTGTCTTCCAAGGGCTCACTCCTGAGTCGCCGTGCGACCCGAGTAATTGGCAACAAGCGTCTGCTTGCGTAGATGGCCAGCCAGGCAAATGCGAACTCACCGGAACGTACGCGTTGCAATCATGCAAATCTGGCTTCTCCTGCTTTGCTGTGCCCCTGCCTGGAGGGCAGTCAGGAGTCAATATTGGGTGCTATGACCCCGACGTCGCGCATCACGCATTGCAGAACGACGGCACCGATACATCGTCCGCATCCGACAGCGGTCAAACATCTGCAGGAGCAACAGCAACTTTACTAACAGCGGACCCTACATCGACTGATGCCATAATGCCAGAGGTTGCAAGCGGCTCCGCTATCAGCAGCCCTCTAGCAGCGGCTGCTGCTGCTGTTACGACCGGCGCCGCTGCTACACCATCTTCTGTCACGAATGGTAAAGCTGAGGTTACATCAGCAGCACCGTCAACACCAATACCGACAAACGGCAAAGCCGATTTTGCACAAGGAATGCAAAGTCAGAATCGTGTACAAGCAGCGCCGAGTCAAGCAAATCAACCACAGCTGACATCTTCGCTTAAACCCTCACCAACGAGCTCCCCTGACGCCAATTCTGGCGTGCAGCTCTCGTTTCCAGACCAGCCTGGAATAGGGTCGACCGCAGGGCAGGATCGCGACACAGGAAACAACAACGCCAAACAGAACCCACCCTCGAATCAGAAGAATGCTGTTCAGGATGATCGACAAAATATATCGCCCTCCCCAGCAGTACCGACATCGCCAACGGCAGTGACTGCAACCTCTACTGCAGGGATTACCGCTGCTCCTGCCATTGGTGCAGACGACGCCAAGGGCTTCATAACTGTAACCGTGACTCAAACAACAACAATGCATGACTGAAATCAGATTTCAAGCTCCTTCTTTTCTTCTCGCACTCTTAGCGGCATTCATTTGGAGGCAGGTTTGAAAAAGCGATATCGTTGAATATACCCAGTAGACTATCTCAATTAGTATCAGGACCTTTTCTCAATCATGTATCAGCTTTTGAGCAATCATGAATCTACAACGGACACTTTCTTCTCCATCCAATATGACAATGTATCGAGTGATCTCTTGGGCCAGACCAGATGTGAGGTGCTATTCACCTCCTTCCTTGAGAGGTCCAGCGCCAGAAAATGCAGCGGCCGCAGCCTGCTAAATTGGGCCTGGTGTGCCGAGATTATTGCCACATCAGAACGAACCACATTCTTGATCTCTATCTCGTGCTCAAAATCCGGACGGTGATCCCCGACCTAGGTTCATGAACTATTCTTGGGTTCGGCTCGAGGACCAATCGACATGCTATTCTAGCAGCACCATTTCATATTGCTTCCATGGATTCCGCACGGTGCGGTCCGGGGCAAATGACCCCTGGCCGCGCGACAGCTGTGAGCCTGTCGAATGGACACCTGATGCAGGACGCCATTCGATCTCTGAGAATATGCTAGGATGCAAAAGGAATGCAGGTACAGCTGATTAAGTTTCTTGATTGTTCTCATAGCATGTGCCCTATCGTTTGGCTTGCATGTGCCTTTTATGGATGATGGCCCGCGAGCGCCACTGACGCTCTTTGTTCTCTGATACGCCTACATATAAAAGAGCAGTTGTGTATTTTCAGTGCAGTCGCCATTGCTATCTTGTTGCTCAAAGTCCCAATATCTCCTTCAGAACATCATGCATTCAACCGCTTTCATCACTGTGCCCCTGTTGCTCTCATCAGGCGCTCAAGCATGGGGCACTCTCGGCCATGCCACCGTCGCTCAGATCGCAGACAATTATCTGACACCCGCCGCGAAGACATACGTGCAAGGGATACTTGGCAGCGGTGTGACCATGGCGTCTGTGGCCTCATGGGCTGACAATTATCGATATACCACTGCAGGGAAATTCAGCGCCCCTTACCAGTACGCATTCAGCCCTCAAATTCTAGATGCTGCAACTGACCAGTCGTGAAGCTTTATCGATGCTGAAGATTCTCCACCTTCGTCATGTTCCGTCAGCTTGGACCGCGATTGCGGCTCAGGTGGCTGCGTAGTGTCTGCCATTTCGAATTACACCCAGCGTGTTCAGGATGGACGCTTGAGCGAGGAGAACACAAAGGAGGCCCTTGAATTCCTGATCCATTTCTTGGGTGATATCACCCAACCCCTGCACGATGAGGCGGAGGAGGTTGGAGGGAACGATATCAAGGTCACATGGGATGCGGCGGCCACCAATTTACATGCTTGCTGGGATACTCAGATGGTCGAGAAGGCAGCTGGTGGCGGGAACTCGACAGCCACGTTGGATTCCTTCTCTCAGACTTTGATCGGACGGATTGACAGTGGCAGCTACTCCAGCGAAAAAGCCAGCTGGATATCTTGCGTGAACATCCAGACGGCCAGCGATTGTGCGCTGGAGTGGGCTCAGGATGCAAACGCATACAATTGCCAGTACGTTCTGAAGACGGATGAGAGTGGCAAGGAGCTCGATGGCGATTACTACACTGGCGCTGAGCCAATCATTGAGTTGCAGCTCGCGAAAGGAGGATACCGACTGGGCGCATATCTGAACAATCTGGCGGCAGCGGCTTGAAAGAATGAATTTCCCTTCTGTAGTCTGATAGACAACAATATCATCGCAAGTCGTAAATCTGAATCCATGGTACGCACAGGAATGAGAGTAAATACAGGCGCAACACGAGTGTGGATTTCAGGGGGTGAGATAAGGTTGGCGCTTGTCCCAACTGACCGAGGATCTGCCATCCCGGACTTCAACATTTCAGCGTTTCAATACTTGACCAGAACATTCAGCGCCTTGAGCAGGGTCGTAAAATTGTTTTTCTAAAAAGCTCAAGATGGCAAGCTATCCTCCCCCAGAAGCTCAATATGTGCAGCAGGCCCCACAGCCGAATTTCTACAATGAGCGCCCAAGTGCCGACTCCCCGAGAGCGCCTCTTCCTCCGGGGTTTTACCCAAATCCAAATACAGACCCCAGCTTGCAGCAGACCCCTCCGCAGCAGGCCCCTCCGCAGCAGGCTGCAAAGACTCCGCAAAGCAATGGGGACAGTCAGAAGTCGGCCAGTCGTCTGCGCAAGGCATGCGATTCATGCTCGGTTCGGAAGGTGAAGGTGAGAGCTGTCGCGAAACACAAGCTGCGTCCCTTGCTCTGACCTCACACGCGTAAACAGTGCGATGAATCCGGACCTCCATGTAAAGCCTGTGTCGCCTTGGAGATACCCTGTACCTTCGAGAGACCAAGCAAGAGACGTGGTCCGCCCAATCGCCTGGCCGAGTCCATCAAAAAACAGCGGATAGAATCTCCTGCTGCTTCAGGTCATTCGATTCCTTCGTCGCCCACCCATGCCGCGCATACTCTGGCATCATTCGCGCAGCAGCAGGTCCTCTCGGCAGATGCCATCTGTCCGTGGCCTGTGCTACAGCTGCTGATCGATGACTACTTCACCTACATTCATCCCCTCATTCCTGTACCTCACGAACCCTCCTTTCGATCGGCTCTGGAGCATCGGCAGGACCTCACCAGCCCCACCTTCCTCGCTCTGATGGCTTCCATGATAGGGTGTTTGACTGCCAGCTTCCCTCGCCGACCGCGTCAGCATTTCAAGAATCATGGGCTAGTCCATATGTTTCCCAATTCCACCAGCTTGATCGAAAGATGTCAGAAGGTCGCTGTAGAAGCGCATGGGCCGGCCACATTCAACCGGGCCTACACCGTGCATGATGCGATCATCAGCTACTTGCAGGGGCTGACCAATATATATACATGGCAACGACTGCCGGCCATGCTATATTTCAAGGAGTGCTTGTCCATCATCACCACTCTAGGCTTGCACAAAGCGGATCAGGGGTATAGCGCCTCCAACGGGCTAGGCGCCGACGGCGCAGTACTCAATGGCATCAAAGCAGAAGCGCAGAACCCTGCTGGCATGGATTTGATCGTGAATGAGCTCGGAAAAAGGATATTCTGGGTCCTTTTTGTCGGGGTGAGATCGCTGCAGCAACTTGGCGTCTCGCCATTCGAGCTCAACATACCACCGCCTACCAAGCTGGATCCATATCCGCCGCTCCCGGTGGAAGTTGATGACGACTGCCTGACCCCTACGCAAATCTTGCAACAACCCGAAGGTCGTATTTCGGGACTGGTCGGCTTCAACATCAACGCGCGAATCTATACGTCCTACAGTTCAGTATCGCTGAATGAGATGAATTATGGGATTGATGAGTTGGTCGATTGGGAGAGACAGAGGAGGGAAATTGAACAGAGCCTCGACAATGTGAAACGCATCCTTGAGTCTCTGCCGGCGCCCCTGGTCCTTGACTCGATAGCACAGGAGCAAGCCGCGCACCCATCACACCATCCTGATGCATCCACAGCTACTGCATCGAAAGAAGGTGCTCCCGCTCTCACCAACAACGTATACGACGACCGAGCGAGCACCCAGCGGGAAATCCAAAAGGCGAATATACAAGCCAGCCAAATCGGCACGCGGTCCTACTTGGTGGAAAGGTATTTCGCCTTATCAAACGCCCATCACCATACCAACAACTCTGCTCCGGACAAATCAAATGGGAATGACACGTCAAACACCTCCATGACCGCAGAGCACTCCTCAATCACGACGTCCCTCATAGACATGCTCTTCAACATCCAGCAAACCCACCTCGAACCCAACGGGGCCTCCTTGATCGCCAAGCTCCGCGCCATCGCCTCCACTCTCCTGGACGTGCCTAATCCCCGCAAGGGAAGCGTGGCCCTCAAGGCTGAAAGCCAGCTGAGCTCCTTCGCTGCGATACTGCGTCGACTGGAGAAGACAGTGGGGGCGAGCGACTACACGCATGAAGAAGACGAAGAGCGGAGAACGAGGGAATGGACACAGCTCAGGCACGAGCAGGTGCGGCTCTCTGGCGACGGAGCGATGTCTAGCGAGGCCAGTGACGCTGCTAGGTAGTGAGCGACGCGTTAGGAAAAGAGGTCAGGAACATGTCTCCTAGCCTCCCACTGATGTCTCCTGGATCGTAAGCTCCGCTGACCGAGTAACCGGCGCATGATATCCCATTTCCATATTTTCCCTCTTCTTGATCTTGTTCTTGTAAGACTACGTTTAATGAATGGCGGGAGTCCTCATCAGAGTGACGGCGGCGAAAGGGTCCTAAAAGAAAAACGGTCTCCCAAGATGGGCCATACTCTTGGCCATGGGATCCACCTAGATGAAGATTCAGTCATAATACTCAATAACAAATTTCGCTATACCTCCTGCATCCAAGTGAAAGTCCCGATGTAGTGATCTAGCCTCCCGACTCATATCGCCTGCGCTGCAAAGTAAGGGAGAGAAGTGCCGCTCTTGCTGCAGCAGCGACCGTTTTCTGTTTCCTGAAGCACCATATCTGGAGCCTCAAGGAAAAAAAAGGTTATATAGTATTATAAAACTAGTGCTTGAAACACAGGTGGTAAGACTATCCCTTCTCCCGTACACCCGGTCTTTTCTAAATTTGTCTTCCAGATGTGGTGTAATGGCAGCACGTATCGTTGTGGTATGTCCGCTGGGGCTCACAACCTCCGATACAATCGCGGTTCGATTCCGCGCATCGCCAGACGTGCTAATATTTTTTTTTTTTTTTTGGTGTGTGGACTTGGGTTTTTACTGCTGCGTGAGTTCTTTTCCTTATAGGGGTGGTAGGATTGGACTGGTGGAGTAGATGGGAATTTTTGATGGGTTGCGCTGGGAGTGGGGTGGAGACTTGGCACGGGCCCTCTTATGGATGGATGGTAGGCATTACTGGGTTGGAATACATACTTGTGCAAAGCTACTTGGAGAGACATGGATGTAAGGTTGGCTCTACAGGTACAGGATCCAGGATGGGATTATGCAAAGGATAAATCGGTAATGGGAAATCACATTTTGCAATTCGAATATACATGAATGTGAGACCTGCATGAGCCATCCGACACACCCTCGTACACACATCAAGGGCTCGATCCAGCCGGACAATGCTGAGACAGCGAAGCTCCGCCTGAGAGCCATATACTAGGCTCGTCGATTCAAGTACTGCTGCAATCCAATGCCGGCTACTCAAGTCAGCAATGAGCAGATCCTTATGTCATCGGAGAGCAAAGGACTTACCCAAAAGCACAGCAGCATATCTGACCAATCCAGAACTGATACTCTTTGCACACAGGCTTAAGCAGTATGTCAACACATTGAGCTTCTCCTTGCCATCACGATCAAAGTTCGGTTTCATGAGCCCCGACCTCCTCATTTGCGCGAGCTTCCCCTCGTACGGCGGGTAGCGGAAACTCAGCAGCCCTTCGGCCCAGCCAGGGGTCTTGGTCACGGTCCGTCGATGCGAGAAACAGTCGAAGCTGGCCTTGCCACGGTAAGCACCTTGGCCCGAGTCTCCCACTCCACCAAAGGGGAGCGTCTGGAGCGATCCGTGGATAAAGCCATCATTGACGCTGGCACCACCCGAGCGGACTCCCTGTAGCATTTTGTCAATCTCCGAGGACGAACCGAATGGGTAAAATCCAAGAGGGGTGTCGTGAGTCGCGTTCGCTGTTTCGATGGCGCTGTCTAGTGATGTGAAGGGAATGATCGTAATGAGAGGGCCGAACGATTCATCACTCATAAGCGAGTCCTTGGCAGAATCGAGCAATATCATTGTTGGCTCGATATAGAGATCAGACTCATCCATGCCGCCACCCATAATAATTTCGCCCTTGGTGTTGTCAAGCATAGCTTTCACCCGAGCGAATTGCCTCTGGTTGACCATGCGGCCGTAGTCATCGGTGTCCCGCGTGCCATTTGGAAAGAACTCTTTCATGGCTCCCTTCATTTCAGCAATGAAAGCTTCCAGGACGGGCTGCTCCACCATAGTATAATTTTGCGATATGCAGACTTGACCAGCATTGTGAGTCTTACCCCAGAGCAATCTTCGGGCTGCGAGGCGGATGTTCGCGTTCTTCGTCACAATAGCTGGGTTTCTCCCACCGAGCTCCAGGGTATACGGCGTGAGGGTTTCGGCAGCCTTCTTCGCAATGATGGTGGCAACATTGACGCCACCAGTGTAGAAGATCTTGTCCCATTTCTGGTCTAAGAGGGAGGTCGTCTCGGGAATGGCTCCCTGCACGACACGGTAGCAGGACTGATCCAAAGACGATATCACAAGGCGCTCGACAACCCCGGCCACACTCGGAGCGTTCTCGCTGGGCTTGATGATGGCGGTGTTGCCGGCCGCTATGGCCCCGATGAGGGGTAAGAGAAGAAGGATGATGGGGAAATTATATGTTCTGGTAACATATTAGCTGGGGTGGTTCGTGTCGTGAAGAGCTTCCCATACCCAATGATCAAGACAATCCCCAGAGGCTCCTTCCTGCATTTGGGCCGAAGCATAGACTGCGTGAAGGGGATATCCGGTATGGACTCGTCTTTGGCCCATTCCTCCAACTTGTTACTGACGAAGATGCAATCATTGGTACACCAGTCCACTTCGGTAGAGGTCTCGAAAGTTCCCTTTCCAATATCCTTTTTGCATGCTGCTAACAGATCGTCGGCATGATCCTTGAGCCTGAGAGTAGCCAATGGTGTCAGTGAAATATATCTTAGCATCGATCATGATCTGAGATGGATCTGAGATATAGTGCTTACCCCCAGTATAATTTGCGGAGCTGAATCTTCCTAAACTCGAGAGGCTTTGTTTTCTGTGAGTGAAACGTGTTGCGAACATCGTTCACTATGCCAGGAATGGATCCAACGTCGGTCGCTTGAAGCTTTTCACCCATTTTCGCAATCTTCAATAAAGGTTGAATGCTCAGAAGGCGGGATCGGACGAAGACATTTGGACCTCGGCGTCCACGGCCAAGCCGCCCGGCTTTAATCCTTTCAAGCCGAGGATGTCCTTATCGCACTAGTGGTGCTAGCTGGTTGCTAGTCCACAAGAAGACCGTCCGAGGCGGTCCATCGCCTGCATTCTAGCCTTCTGGTTGTTGATCACGACTCTGAACAGTATTGATAGCAGGCCGTCTGAGCTTTCTTTCCTCAGAAGAGCCCTCATCGTCCAACTTCAGTCTCAATCATTGGCGCTCATGAGCATACCGAGCATTCCCTGTGTCTGCCATGCTTGCTGAGATCTTTCCACTTCCATCTGCACCGTCTTGTGCATTCGGGCGGTGAGGCGATCGATCACAGACGACTCGCCCATGTGTTCGGAGTAGAGATCAATGATCAGCATGCCAGTGTCGACGCAAAGATTCACATAGCGCGGGTCGGTGATGTACTTGCAGATCCACTTGAAGATCAGTTGCAGAGATACCTCATCACGGCCAGCGAGGGCCGTCCTAGTTGCAGATCGATGTTTCAATGCCGTAAGAAGCGTGACAATGTTGGAAAGATTGCCCGTCTCCAGCACTTCATCAAGCGCGACCGCATATTCGCCCTTGCGCAAAAGCTTTTCAAATGGCTTTGTTTTCACGCCACCCTTCGATCGACCCTCGATGATGATATCAGCACCTTCGCCGGTGGAGTCCTGTCCTCTAATGCGCCTCTCATATCCTCGCGTCTTCTTTCTGGCATCTTTCTGTGACCGCTCTTCTGTCTTGCCCTCGATCATGGCTTGCATTTCCTTTTGGCGCGCACGCTCTTTGATTTTTTGAGGGCCTGAGAGCCGGGTCTTGACGGAGAGGTTGCCGTTTTGCAAGCCCACAGCCAAATGCCGGTCTTCGCGCGCCGCCCCGGCGCGAATGACAGAGAGCGATAGGATTGGCGACGGATACTTCGACCCAGACACAACATTCCAGCCTGCAGTTTCGAAGATCTTGAGATGCCCGTCAAGACCGCCACTGACCAGTCGAGTATCATCAGACGCCAAACATAGAGAGGTGACGGTCTTCTGATGATTTTTCAGCAGCTGAAGGGGTTTGGCGGCAATGAGGTCCAGGATCGATATTTGATCATCGGCAGCTGCGGCCACGAAGGTTCCGGATGGCATAGGCAGCACACTTTCGATCGGTGCTGAATGTTGGAATGTCATGACAGCACCTCCCGAAGTCCTTGGATCCCATAGCCTGACAGTCTGATCGTAGCTACCTGAGACCAATAGCCCCGAAGCCTGACCTGGCATGAAAGCCCCACTTCTGACATAATCCTGATGGCCTGCAAAAGTTGTCACGCTGTCTTGCGAAGGAAGATCCCAGAGCCTGACAGTTCGATCATCGCTAGCACTCATCAAAGCAGTAGACTCGGTAGGGGAGATTTGCGTCACCCAGACGGGCTGCTTGTGCTCTCGCCATGTTTTCAAGATTGCTCTTGAATTGATATCGAACACCTGTATAGCACCACTCTCGTCGCCAGCAACCATGACCCGTCCATCTCGCCTAACATCCGCTCCATGGGCAATATCATCAAATCTTGATATGGTTTTCACCAATTTACGTGTGCGGGTAGAATAGAGTTGAACTCGAGTTCCGGTCGTGACGGCAAAGAGATCCGAGGGAGGAATAGATGGATTGAGAGGGGGAAGAGGCTGAGAGATGTGGGTAATTGGATTACTGTTTAGCGATGGCAGGATAATCTGCGACTTGAAGCTGCGCCAGTAGGTCTGCTCGGGTGTTAGAGGAGAAGGGCCTGGTGCAAGCTTCAAGGGCTGCAATGGTAGCACGGAAGCCGCCATGCCGTGCACCAAGACAACACGGGAGTGTCGCCAGACTTATGATTCGGAGGATTAGCAAGATGACATGTAGATCAAACAATCTAGAGTTGCAGAGACTGAGTTGGGTCTGGCTATTTGGTGATACTGAATATGCAAAACTCCCAAGAAGGAAGCTGTGCCGGCGGAAAACGTTTTGACGAGCCGCCTTGGCTGCATCTATGAAATGCAAGCTTCGCAAGACTAAAATGCGTCCTGACTCCTGACAGCTGCGAGTGGGTGTAGATCGTAAGCACTATAGCTCAGCTCTTCAGTGCCTTTGTTGTTTATGAATGGTCCAAAACTGCGGACTTTGTGTCCTACTACAACACAGGATAATAGGGCCGACAAAGGGCCGAACCTGGAGTTTGCATTATCTGCGACGGCCCCATCACACCACCACACGGATCAACCAGTCAGGTTATCTAATCATCGAAACTCGGGGCGGAGGAAATGGCAACACAGAAAAGCGAATCAGATATATAAGGAGTCTCTATTAGTCTAATGCTTTCCACGTCTCAAGAGTCTCATTTCCTTACTTTCCCATCTTCCAGTACTGCACACTGCCCTCTGCATCACGCTCGATCCCCTTCAGAAGAGACCATACCAGAGTCATTTCCAAACTTTCGCGAAGACCACATTCGTTGCAATGGCCATGTCTCTTACTGGCAAGACTGCCCTGATCACTGGTGGCTCGAAAGGCATCGGTGCCGCCACGAGTCTCCTCTTGGCCAAACAAGGCGCCAATGTCGCCATCAACTTCAGCAGCGATGCAGCAGCTGCCGACGCCCTTATCAACCAATCCGGGGCGCCTGAACGTTGCATTGCAATCAAGGGAGATGCAGGAAGCGTTCCCGAGATCGAGAAGATGGTCGCTGCGACTGTCGAGAAGTTCGGCCAGATTGATCTCTTGATCCCTTGTGCGGGTATTCTCCCCATGAAGGACCTTGAGCACACCAGTGAAGAGGATTTCACCAAGACGTTTGATCTCAACGTGAAGGGACCTTACTTCTTGGCTCAGGTATGTGCGAGTTCATGTCCGTTGAGCATAGGACTGAGAAGTTTTGTAGAAAGCAGTGCCTCACATGCCCACCGGTTCCCATATCGTGCTGTTCTCCACATCCCTGACGACTGCAGCCATGGTCAGCCCTCCGTACCTACTTTACAACAGTACCAAAGGCGCGATCGAGCAGATGACGCGAGTTCTGGCCAAGGACCTTGCTTCCAAGGGGATCAATGTCAACGCTGTCGCACCAGGGCCTACTGCAACAGAATTGTTTCTCAAAGGCAAACCCGAGGCAGTCCTGAAGGCAATCTCTGGCAACATCCCCTTTGGTCGTCTAGGCGAGCCCGATGAGATTGCAAGCACCATTGCATTCTTGTGCTCCGCGGCAAGCAAGTGGGTGACGGGCCAAGTGCTACGGGTCAACGGTGGCATGTCTCTTTAAACTGAGCCTGCAGTGAGTTGTGAGTGAGAAGGTATGGAGTTCATTCACTTTGCAGAGTCAAGTCACAGCAGGAAGTCATCAATCAAACCATTCACTTCACGTTCTTTTGATCTAGACTTTGAGTGAATTGCACGGCACGGATCGAAGTCAGCTTCTAAGTCTTAAACGTTGGTGAATCAACGGCGCACGTGCGGGGAGAAGGAACCAATCAGACGATGCGATTTCTTGATGTCATCCCACTTTCCCGTTTTGTCCCCTCTCCAATATTAACTTCATTTACACCGACTCTCATGTGACGCCAATTTGCGCCTTTTGGCGCCGGGAGGGCTAGAGCTCCCAAATTCTCCACGCTTGGGACACCTGAGCTTCAATGGCACAGATGCTCTGCTCTTGTTCACTCCTGCATTTTCGTCCTGATGTACGACCTTTAAATATATACGTCAGGTTGCAGACTTGTACTTCCCTTGTCACTCCGATTTCCGTATTTCCACGCAGGACCCTCTGCCTTGTACTGCTCGATCTTCCATGACCCGACCGCTCATCGTTTTCTTACGCCATCCCATCCAGTCGTGAACGCTCCGCGCACCGATCCAGCAGAGCTTTGGAACGCCGCGGAACCCTTGCAGCCTCCACCGCCAGGGTCTGCAGAATTGCGTGCATCATCATCACTACCACCAGGACCCTGTTCCTCAGATAAGCTTATAGGGAGCGTCACTCCGCCCCTCCCTAGCTCACCCACACACCCTCCTCGTGAATCTTTTCGGGACGGAGCGCTTGACATCATCTAAGGAAGCAAGCAAGCAAGCAAGCAAGCAACACTTCCAAACGATGGAGAAAACCGAACGATCCCACTCCGAGCAGTTGACCAGCTTCCTGCCTCTAGCCCATGCGCCGCAGACACCTTCTCCCATGTCCAAACAAAGATCCGCCTCCATCGCCCCCGGATCCATGTTCAACTCCAGCGGTACGGCAACAGAACCTGTGGTCCGAGCAGGAGTAGCCTTCACCAACCCTCCAAGCAATGTGATCACCCCTCCCACAACGCCTGGCAGGTTTGGGGTCGACGTCGCGAGGAAGAGGTCCTCCCTCAGTAAGGACAGCTCCACGCTCATCTCCGCCCCAACAGAAGAGCTAAAAAGCATGCTCTCCGTCGCCGCTGGGCTGGGCGCAAACCCGAAACAGATGGTCGTCTCGATGATCGAGAAGGGGATGGACGTTGGGCCGCTACCAACAGTTCCAGAGGTACCTCGCCCGTACCTGAAGAGCTACCAGGTCAACGACGAGGAGTTGGGGCATGGCGCGTGGAGCACAGTCTATAGCGCGAACGAGATCGAGGAAGCTCCTCCACGGGCCGGTAGCGTTGTAGCAGGGATGATGCCACCGAGTCCTCCCAGCACACCAGAGGGTCCTTCACGAAGATCCAGTCACAATCAGGTGCTCGCCGTCAAGGTGCTCTCGCGGCGAGACGGCCGATCCATCCTGGAGAAGGAAGCGAGGATCCTGTCATACCTGCACTCGTACCCAGGCAGCCCGGAATATCTCGTGCCCTTCCACGGCTTCGACGAACGGAACTGCTCCATCATCCTCTCCGCCGTCCCCCTGAGCCTCGAGAAATACGCCAAGCAGGCAGGCAGAGGCTTCACCTCCACCGCAACCATGTACGATCCCGTCATCGGTGCGTCGGAATGGGCGAACCTGGCAACGGCCCTGCTGGATGGCCTGGCCTTCCTCCAACGCAAGGGCTGCGTCCACGGCGACATCAAACCTGCCAACATCCTCCTCCGGCCCAACAACACCGCGCGACGAGGCCTAACGCCGCTCTACTGCGATTTCTCATCCTCGCACATCCTGTCCCCCGCAGCAGCCGCAGGCTCCGACCGCAACGGTGCTCAGCAGACCGTCGAAGAGGTCAACGCCGTAACGACCGAGTACACGGCCCCGGAATTGCTGCACGCTCTGCTCCATCGCAAGGACGGCGGTGCCCGCGCCGTCGCCACCTTCGCGTCGGACGTCTACGCGCTGGGCGTGACGCTGCTCTTCGCAGCCACGGGCGAGAACCCGTACAGCGTCGCCCGGCTGGACCTGCAGAAGGCGCAGATGGCCAGGGAGGGGAAACCGCTGGCGTATGCGCGGTGCGGAGCGCAGACTGCCAAGGTCATGAAGGGGCGGGCTGTCGATGAGGCGTTGGATGGCGCGCTGACCAAGGAGCCCGCTGAGAGGATGGACGTCGGCGATTGGGGGTTTGCGCTCAAGGCCATCTTTGCGAAGTGGAAGGAGCTGGGGTGGCGGGATGGGGGATGCATCTGATGTATGATTCATGAGCCTTTCTGTTGTGGGTCCATTGTTTTTTTGTTTTTGTTTTTTTGAGTAGCGATGGTGCTGGTGGTGCCTTTTGTCTTTGATCAAGATGTTCCAAAAAGCTTTTCACTTGACCTCTTCCGCCCTCTGCCTCGAAATGGTGCATTTACAGACTTACCGGCCTTTTGGGTCATGACACGAAATAGCCTCGACAATGTCTCACTTGGCAATAGCAAGCATGACGTGCATTTGAGCGCGTGAGAGCATAAGTCTTGTTCATGGAGTTTCATTCGCTCGGTAACATTATCCACACACCCCTGCCATTAGACATTACCTGTCGAAAGCACGTCAAACGTGCATAGACCGTCATTGACCTTAATCGTACATGCCCGATCCCCCGGCGCGTGGAAACAAGGACATGAGTGTCTCACTAATGAACAATAACAAACAAATCGGAATCCACGTCCTTCCCGGAATTCACTCCCCAATAATATCTCCTCTCTTTCGTATAAATATAGAAGTACAGGTACACTTGGTGTTTTCAATCAATCAAATGTTAATCAAATGGTTCGATTATTTAAAAAAAATGGTGTTATTTGGCGATCTCTGATTGTACAGATCCATCTATGGTCGTATCGTCGTGTCGATGAGTTCAGCGTTAATTCACGTTCAGCTCTAATAGGGGACCTTGGACATGGACATCCATGGCCAGGCGGACGGAGGCGGCGCCTTCATCTCGTAAAAAGGGACATTGCGATCGTCCATCCACGATGGAGATATGTTGGTTGGGTACTTCTTCTGCTGGTGTCGGTCGTTAGCGGGCTTGAACAGCACTCAGCCAAATGAGGAAACGCGTACGCTTGGGACATATTGCGAGTCTGATCCCATGCCCACAATGGCAGGGTCAACATTGGCCCAACATGGGCCGTTGACCGGCGTCGGTGGCCCCATCGACGAGGGTGAGGCGTCCATGGCCGGGTAGCTCGCGTCAAACCCTCTGGGCGAACGCTGCACAAAATCCGAGCCGAAGTTGTATGGCTGAGACAAGGGTTGAGGGGCCTGCAGGTAATCTGATGGGGGAGAATAGCAAGAATCAGAGGATGAATAGATGGACTCGCTCGTTGGCGACAAGCCGTACGGTGCCCCTGGGGGTAGGCTGCGAGGAGCCGTACCTGTGCCTTGTGATGATAATGGATCGTGCAACTGCAGATTCGGAGGTACTGAGTGGGTGCGGTAGCCATTGCGATAAGTCTGGTTCTCAATGACCGAGTCGATGGACATGGCACCAGATGCCTGAGGATATGGGTGGGTTGCTTGGTGACCTAAAGTCGGCGTGCGTATGCTGTCGGTTCCTGGACTGGCGCTGTAATCACTGAAAGAGCCTCGCGAGCGCCCACTCCTCGTGGAAGACGCATCTGTTGGCAGATTGTGCCTATCGACAGATTAGAGATCTTTCAAGGCGGCCCAAGAGCAGTACATACTGCCTTTCCATATGTCTTGCCAGGAGATCTGCCCTGTGGAATGGTTTCTTACAGCCTTCCATCTGACATTGGAAGGTGGGGTGGGCGTTATGATTCGCTTCGTGACGTCTGTCTCAGATCAGCTTTGATCAAGCATGGAGTGTGTAAGTCATATCCTACTTGCGATGCTCTGCTCGCGTAAAGATCTGATAGGTCATATTAGCAGAGATACCGGTGAACACCGCAACGAGCACCGACCTTGGGGCACCCGGGAAATGTGCAGTTGTGGACCTTTTTCCCTTTCTTGGCCTTACTGATGCGGTGCGTCGTTGGAGTATAGGTAATTTCCTCGCCCGGCATGAGGTGCGGCCTTGCCATGACAGATGCTCGCCCGCCTCGACCCGTTGAAGCTCTAGGTCTTTTCGGCTTCTCATCTTCTGGGTGTAGACCAACGCCGATCGAGTCTTTTGGTGACTGTGAATAACGGCGTCGAAGCCGCGTCTGGGAGGGGGTGAGATCGCCTGAGCTCAATGCAGGTCCTGAGGAAAAGGTATGGGTTCCAGGATCGAATGCTTCAGACATCTCGAGCTTGACGGCAGATGAGGTAATATTGCTCATGGTGCTCGCTTTTGCTGATTTGAGAATAGTATTCGAGACCAGCTATGAGCTTCAAATCCCCCCTTGAAATCTAGGGATATTCAAATTCGTCGAGACGGTAACGTGCAAAAGTAATTGAGGTGGTATGACCGGACAGCTTGACTCTGAATTCAACGAAAGTGGTGGATGATCATCCAGGTGGTGAAGAGAAGGTGAGACCCGGAGCAAGCTTATATCTCAATTTGACCCGTGTAGAAAGAAATCACCCTTTGGGGATCTACTTTCTTGATGGTCCAGTCAGCAGAAGCTAGGATTTCAGATGTTTCGTCAAGCTTGTGTTCCAGGTCCAGCAATATCATCAAGGCCTGACGGCTTTCGATGTGAGGAAGCAAGATTCCTTGATGGCACGACACAGGGCTGCGATGCTTTGAGTAATTAATAGAGAGCCCTATATTTGACCGGGGGGGGAAAGATATTTCAGGAGAGGATTATATGTTGGCAATCATCATGCATTTGAAGATTCAACATGTCAAGGAAATAGATATAAGCGGCGTAAGGTTGAATCACGCGAAAAGAGAGGACAGGCTTGGGCGTCGTACAAGCTCCAATGAAGGAGGCTGTTTATCAGACATTATGTCGGACCCTGAAGCAGGTCCAGCAGATGCTAGGAGCAAGAGTGAGTGTAAAGAATAATAAACAGCCTTGCGACGGTAGAACAGTGAGTCCATGACATATGGCTCGTGCTCCTTAATTTCCTGGATGCGCATAATCATCACGGAGCTAGCTAAGCTGGGCAAGGTGTGGATATGAGAAATACACCCTGGGTTCCACAAGCGGCTAGTGCTGCAAGAGAGTGGTACCGAATTGAAGGCATATCCAGTCACCCAGACCTTGGGAGGCTTGTGGACAGGCAGACATTAGGAGGAATAATTATGGCGAAAAGGCGGGTGACAAACAGGCGGGAAGTTTGTCTACTCGTTGATCGTCCTAGCGCAAGGTACCTGCGTCTTGGCCTGCATGTGAAACCTGGCCTTCATCCCTATTTGGGGACTAGCAGCCACTTTCCTCGTTCCACCGAGGGAAAAAGATGGGAGAGTGAGCAGAAAGCGGACAGGAAAGAAGCAAAAGAGGGGTAATGTTGATTGTTCTTGATGTCGCACCTTCTCGCCTATTCTATTGCGACTGAAACCTCGACCTTGCAATTGGCACAACATCATCGGCGGCTGCCAGCAGAGCGTTCCTGCATCAGGATGCAGCAGTGCTGTCACGACCGAGACTCCTGTGGCCATGATTGGGCCACCTGGTATGGGTACTCCTCACTTTTTGGAGATGGCCGCAACTTGAACAATATCATGTGGTCAGTGTTTCCCCAAGTCATACAATCCTCATCCATGAGATCACAAGAATCTATTTTTCGCAGCCGAGAGCGCCAGACAAGGACAAGGATTGGAGCCCCACCTTCAAGCTTGCCTTACTCACTTGGCCCCAGGGTGAAGATTCGTATTGTCGTTGGTCTATGGAGTCTGAGTTCTTGTCCACTTATGTTTCCCGTCATCCCGTGCCACCGTTGCTTCAACACCATTCATAGCAAGAAGCGCTCATCCGAACCTTGACTGGGCGAGAGAAGGGATTGATCGGGGCAGTCTGCACAGGACGTGCACTCTTTTCCCGTGGTGGCTGTGCCCCCCTATGTATCATGTTATTCATGAGTCACTGTAATCTCCCATGTCGGCATCCGTAAAGCAGCATTCTCGACTGAACTTGGAGATCGAATGACCGTGAGACGGTGAGGCGCGCCAGCAGAGGCTCTGGATGCGTTTCGCTGCCTGCAGAGTTACGGTACGCCACTTGGTGTACGTGATTAAGATGGCTACGCCGCTCTCCCCATATCTCCGACAAGGATGATCTGGTACGAACGAAAACAAGCTCGCCGGGCTTGTCCCATGCAGGCATGAAGCATGCATCAATCCCTGCAAAGATCAGTGAAGCAGTCAGATCTTGCATCAGCGCTCCTCAATCACGGCCGGAGGTGCATGCCGTACCATTTCTTTCATTCTTGCCTTCCCTTTCACCAATCGATCTGGCCAGGTACATGTTGTGCCCCAGCAAGCCGTCCCTGTCTAGCATAGAGATCCATGTGATAAGGGTTAGTCAACCGATCAAGTCAACCGCAGTAGTTGTGTACCCACTACTGTTTCGACCTGGAACGTCGTTGGCGCGAAAGAGGAAAAGTTTGGCCGGTCAAGTTCCTTATTCGCTTTCCTTCTCCACTGTATTGCCGCCGTTCCAGACATGTTTCAGATTCATCGTGCCGCTTATCTCCGCCCGCTCTGGTCATCGGTCCCACTCAACACACTTGGCCTGTTTGCGTAAGGTCATGAAAACGTTTGGAAAAGCTTGTCGAGTGACTATTGTCGACGACGACTCGACGTTCGAGGCTTTCAACGATGTTCTGAACTCAACCGGAAAAAAGGTCTCTCTACTGTTCACTGAATTATGCATCAAGTTGGTCGGACGGCGTCTTGTCTCGAGGTTACAGCACTAAAGTGACCAACTTCCCTACGGCAGCCTGCACATGTGACCGCAGAGCTGTCCAGCGCCCAAATGCCACACTCAAGCTTTCGTACCTTGCATCAAGAAAACTATCCGCTCCCTCCATGACTCCATGACTCCATCACAGCACTCACTTGACAGGCTGTCTAGTCGCGGATAGTGCTTAGTGGATGGCGCAGTCACGCGTGAGTGCGTGACTGGTGAGTTCCAAAAATCCCGATATCCTTCCTGCCTGTTTACTCGCATTCAAGCGACCCGTTCAGCCCGGCTTGTATCATCTCTATTTTCGAGCTTGCCTGAACGCACAAGTCCCCGATCATGGCGCATTCCTTTCAGATTGAGCAGCCTCTCTACTTTCAATCCGATGTACTTCCTTGCAAGCTTTGCCTTGCGGATGAAGGTATGACATCGAGACACACGGACAACAGTGAGAAAAATTTCCCTCATCGATGGTCATCTCATGAGGCAATTAGTCATGTATTTTGGCCAGCCCAAAATGTGGTTCACTAAAGCCTCCTATACTGGACCTCATGCAATAAACAGTACGCTATCGAGAGGCCCAGCAAAGCTATTTCCGGACGAACAAACATACACCGATTATTGCTGTGCGGTCCAAGAGGCACGGACCTACCTCTCAATCTCTTTCTGTCAAAAAGTCCTCGTCACCTTACCTCATGTGCCCTTGCATCGTCAACCCAACCGTCGAGGATCGCCCGACTTCATGCTATGCAACCGCCGTGCTTCAATAATCCGGTCCTGATGTATGACAAAGCTCGGCCAGCGCCTACCTAATCTGCTGTGCCCGTCTACGACCTTGTGCCTGACTACCTTTTCAGGCCTAGCGGGACTAACGGCAAGCCGCCGTTGCATCCACCCATTACGAGCACTGTGCTATGCCGGCAAAAGTCGAGCATGAAATTGGAGTGCATGGCACGGCAACACGGACTTGGATGTCAGGACATCCATCCGTTTCCCCCCCCCACAAGATGACTGTCAATCATTTCTTCACGTATGGCGATCAGATGCACATTGAAGAATGGCAACAAGATTAACCGCTCATGACAGCCGGTGCTCGCCTCAACCAGACTTGATTACCACGACCCTGTCTATCATACGGCGACAATCCTCCTGTGATCCCAGTCGACGCTGAATCTGCCTTGCTCGCCGCCTTTTTCATGCAAATCACATCGCTGGATTGGTAATTCGCTCGTCGCCCATCCCATGCAAAATAATATCGCCAGATTGGTAAACCTCCTCCTCCGAACCAGCCCCTGCGTTTTATGGATGGCACACGCACGGATGGTGTGCAGTGCTGGCGTCGGAACGCATGTCAAAAAAAAAAAAAAAGATAATCCGCGCTTCGGTACGAGGCTGTAGATCCATTTCCTACATACTTATTGCTCGTGCTCGCTCGTCCTGCCCAAAGTGGTATATATGCTCCGATTTGCCTTTTCTTGGACTGGGGTGGGGGATGGCACGGCTTCCTTGCTCACACGCTCGAGTTGCGGCCAGCAGCAGATGAAAAGTTTCGTGCTCGAGGTGCGTTCTTGCAAACGGCGCGCAATGGTATGCAAAAATGAGCCTCGGATCCACACCGCTAGTAGGGAAATTTGGAGGCGGATGGTGGATGCTCCAGCCTGAGACTCCTAAGCCAAAAACAAATTCGTGCATCTTTACCAAAGATGTCCCGGAATCATGAAGTCGCGGCGTGTCATCTGAGCATCCATGAAGGGGTATTGTTGATTGGTTCTACATACATACCAAATTACCTCCTTCAATGAAATTGCATGGTTCACACCCTAATTGTGAACCTATCTTTGCCTCTTCAGATAAAATTCGACCCCCTCAGGTGGTAGAACGCCGCAAAGAGATTCATCAAATCCCACGCTACCTATGCAAAACAAGTTCTCCCTTCCCTAAGAAATACGTTCATCATTCGCGCCGTCCTCTGAACGGTGCAAACCCGGTCCTCCGATCTTCCTCCTCCTCCGCAGGACTGATGGGGCTCATTATTCCGTCTTCATCGGTCCCTGCCATTGGCGCCGTGCCCTGCCGAGATATCGGACTGAAGACCTGATCGCTACTTCTCTCGCTTCTGCGGGCAGCACCAGGGGACGACACCATCTCGTACCTGTTGGGCCGAACCCCTCTGGCCGGTGAGGATGGTCCTCTTGAGGACCATGACGGGGGGCCACGAGGAGACGGAGCCGACGAACCAGCAGAGGACCTCTGTTGCTGTTGTCCCTTGGCTGCGTCACGGCGGCGGCTGAACGGTCCGAACAGCGAGGATGAGGAAGGCGGCGAGTCGTGCCTCCCCACAGGACTCGGCTGGCTCGAGGATGAGGGTCGACTTTCCCCACCACTGCTACCAACACCGCCGGAGCCCCGCTTGAAGAAAGAGGATCTCGGCGGCCGCGAGGGGGAATGCACAGCCCCCGGCGAGCTGCCCGGTGTACTCCCTTCCATCTCGCCCCGCAAGGCAGCCCCAGGCAATTCCACGGGCAAGATCGAACTCGGATCGTACATTTCGTGCAGGCCCCTCCCGCCATAAAACCCCTGTCCCCCGGGAGCTCCAGGTCGCCCACCCAGCTCCGCGCGGGAATCCACCCCGTCCACCTCGGCATACCCGGCCTCGGGATAGCGGGACTTCTCGTCCACCCAGGGCGGCGTGCGGCCACCGTACGGCTTGAGCGCGTTGCCGTCCGACCCTTCCATCTCGAAGCGGGAGTTCTCGATCCCAGCGCCCATCTCGCCCTTGGCGAGCCCTTGACGGATTGGCTCCTCGTTCGGGTTGAGGCCCGATTTGGCGCCCCCAGCTGCGGCGCGTCTGCGGGCGCGGAGACGGCGGATGAGGAAGAAGGCGGCGAGGGCAGCGAGGAGGACGACGCCGACGACGACGGCGATGGCGATGCCGACTTTGGCGGCCGTGGAGAGGCCGGTCGATGCGGTGGGGGAGGTGATGGGGACGAGGACGGTTTTCGAGTTTTCCGAGAAGATGCATTGGGAGAGGGAGAAGCTTCGACGTTCATAGTCGACCTTCAGGTAGGATTCTTGGAGAAATGTGCGGCCGAGGGTGTTTTGCGAGTCATTGGCGGAGCGCCGAAGTGGGAAGTATCTCTGGCTCTGCTTGATGCCGGGGTATGGAGGGGTCACGTGCAGGTCGAAGCTGTTGTAGGGGAGGATAATGTCGGTCGTTTGACCGCCTGATAGCTTGTTTGCAAGCGTGAAAGTGATGCTGGCGTTGAGCTGTTCAAGCGAGGCATGCAGGTCGTCATCGACCAGGTATAATCCGGTGGTTGAATCCAACGTCAGCCCGAAAGCCTTCTCAAAGGCTTCACAAGCTGCGGTCGGGAGCCATATCATAGGCTCCGTCGAGTCGACCCGTGCATTTGTTGGTGTAGGTAATAATGCGTTCGTCTTGCCCTGTTGATCTTTTGACGTGATGCCTTGAATACTTACCTGCAAGGCCGTTGCAAGGTCGTCCCCTGTAAAGTCAATATCAAGCGAACTGGGAGTGAATAGGGACTTGTCATAGCCTCCAAGTGTCAGGCTTCCAAGAACCTGTCGGAGTCGATATTGAGCCCCAGCCGTGTATCCAAAGCTTAGACTAGGGATTAGACTCTGCTGCTTCATAGAGGTCAGAAGGCTTGGATGGCCCTGATCGGTGGCGCTGAGATTTGTCGAAGCAGGGTTCAGGCCGAGATAGCCAAAGTACGGCTCGTCGGCTGAGTATGTAGCAATGAATTGACTCTGTAATATGGGACCGCCTGTGCCTTGCAATCCAAGTCCCAAGGTATCATTCCCAAATAGGGCTTGTATCGGACCGGCCACACCACTGTCGATATTCAATTGGTTTGTTCCATCCACCGCCCATGTGGTAGAGGACTTCGGATCAAACATCAAGCCTCGTTCGTCTGCACATGGGTTGCTGGTGGAATTGCAGACATCGGAGCTCACTACCCAGGTGTTTGAGGTTGTGGTAGAGATGAAGACACGGCAGTTCTGGATTGGGGTGCCAACTTGAAGGGTGAATGAAGACCAGGGACCGTCGAGTCCATCCCTATCATGGAAGAATGAGCCTGAATCCAATCCATAGGGGTAAATGTCACATACCAATTCTGCGCCGGCGCAACAGCTATGGGCGAGGGTTTTGTCGAGCGCGGCCTGAGTGAAAGAGAGATCGCATGCACGCGGCAAACATAATGAAGTGCAAGAAGGGGGGAGAGCCGGAGGAGGTGCATCTTCGGAATTGCTATGCTATTTCACATTGACGATGGTGATAGGCGCAGCCTCAGCTCCCATCTGCAAGTAATTCAAGAACAACATGTGCAAAGTTGAAGGGACGGTAGCGACTGATTCAAATCATCTTTCAAAGACAGCGAGAAAAAAATACTCAATGATCAACGAAAGGAAAGCCACATCTCGTCGCGAACAGAGGCACCAGAGGAGGTTGGCGCATTGTAGCCAAGGGAACTATAATAGATTGGCCGTCAGCAGCAGTGCCGCAAACCAAACCTGCTTTCTGATTCGCTGTTATGATTCTATTTTCGAACATCGATCAGACTAGCGACAAGCTCGAAAGCTTGTGAATATAATAAGTAGTTGCACCACGGACAGCATTCTTCACATCATTGTGAGAGTTATTCATGGTATCATGATGGCGTTGCAGTGGAGGGAAGAAAGTGACAATTGAAGATCGGATTCAGACACTCGCCAAGACATTCATTCCACCTCCACATCACCAGACATCACGCATTCTTGATGGCACCGGCCCTCCTCTCTCCTCCGCTCGAGGGTGCAGATACCCCAGCTCAGCTTACAGCCAGTCAACTGAAAGAATGGCAAGAAGATGGATATCTCATCATTCCGAACGCCCTTTCTCCATCCACCGTGCAAATGCTGCTCCAAGAGACACATGACATGCTCGCTTCTTTCCCTCTAGAAGACCATCCCATGACCAAATTCTCCACCGGAGAATCCACCTCTCATATTGGCGACGATTATTTTCTCACTTCCGGCGACAAGGTTCGATTCTTCTTCGAGGAAGATGCCTTCTCTCCCTCTGGCCAACTCACGCGGCCCAAGGAATATGCCATCAACAAAATCGGCCACTACCTCCACGAGCTCTCTCCCGCCTTCAAGAGCGCAACCTTCACTCCCCTCCATCGCCAAATGGCCCACGCCATTGGTTTCAATGACCCCCGAGTGCTGCAAAGCATGATCATTTGCAAGCAACCCGAAATTGGAGGCGCCGTCCCGCCACATCAGGATAGTACCTTCTTGTACACGAACCCGCCAAGCGCTGTCGGCTTTTGGATCGCCTTGGAGGATGCCACTGTCGACAACGGCTGCTTGAGCTTTGCCAAGGGGTCCCACAAGCGAGCCCCGGTGACATCTCGCTTCATTCGAAAGCCGGGAGGAGGTACTGGGTTTGAAAGTGTAAAAGATGGCCAGTGGCCGCATCACATGGACCTTGAACCGTCTAAGGAGAGTGAAACCTACGAGCTCGGCGAAGTCAAGGCGGGGACATTGATCCTGATACACGGCAATCTGCTGCACAAGAGCGAAAAGAACCTCAGTGGCAAGAGCAGATTCATCTACACCTTCCACATGATCGAGGGTGATACAGATCATCATTACGACCGCAAGAACTGGCTACAGCCGCCCAAGGATGGTTTTTCTACAATACAAACGGCATGACACACTCGTCAGATGTCCAAAGAAATCAACACTACCATGCTTTTGCCAATCCATCCGACCAAATATACACGACTCATGGCCCTTCACGCAACATTGACTGAGCCTGCTGCCGATCCTGCATTTGAAGGGCTTGTCATATTGCCAGGCTGATGGTTATCGCCATGGTCAGGGCCCCATAATCCAATGCCTACCTGTAAGTTGTTTGGGTGAAGTTTCAATGTGATCTCCATCGCTGAGGGCATGACTATGCCAAAAGACATTGCTCCGGTAAGCAGACTGCGTAAGATGTTTGACAGAACCTGGTATGTCATCGGCCATCTTGTAGAGGGCACTGCCCGACTAATCGTGACTGCGTCTAAGTAACCGGTGGAGTCAATGTCATGCCATGGAACTTCCCAGGAGGGTCTAAGACGTGGCCAAGAGTGAAGGGGTTGCCTTCGGCTATGACTTACGATTGGATGCTAGGTCAGGGCAGTAAAAGCCGCCATAGGGGTATGGATCAGAAGCTTTTCCCCCCGAAAGACTCAGTTCGTCCATCAGCCTCGACTGGCAAGCCACCACAACATTGGCAAAGGTGGTCCAGGCGCTTTCGCCATGGAACGAGGAGAACGTGTAGGTGAAGACGCCCAAGTCAAAAGAGTATGGGTCTGGCGTTGAGAGTGTCTCATTAGTAGACCTGCTTTCTCCTGTCAGCCTGATAGGCTCGTTGGTCTCCAAGCTGTCTTATTACTCGCTACTCATCGAACCTGCCTGGCGCTTCGAGTAACTTGATTCCAGCGATCCGGCATGCGGAGCAGGGACCAACGCTGCAGTAGCAGTAGCAATCGCCATGCAGACGATTGCCGAAATCGATCGAGCGAACCTCATATCTGAATGGAAGGTGATTTGGCTGCGTGGAGGTGAAGAATCTTGGGAAAATTATGAGCCAAACACCGCTCTATATAGAAAGCTCATGGGTCCTCCTGCTCTGGGGCTGGCTTGCATGCGCCATGCGCCATGGCCCCAACAGACATGGGAATGCTTGGGAATATGATCCGATGAGAGACATCGAGTTCATCTTCGCGTAGTTCTCTCCGAATTCTCATTGGAGATGCAAACATGTCCGAGGATGGTGCACAGGGTAGCCTACAGGCGTGTATGAGCATAATGGAATGCCTTGAGATCCCCTCGGTTGTTCCACAGCCCAGTGAGGATGCGATACGCCCGTAAAGCTTCAAGAGCTTCAAGTTGCAAAGTGATGGTCTCGTCACTGCCTGCCAATGAGGCAAAAGCCGTGGGACCCCTGTCCAATCGATCTTTACCCCGATACATCATGTTTTGCTGCCGCTCCGACTCCCCCAATATTCGGCAATCGTGGTGTAGCCCCAAAAATATAACATCATGGAGGCAAAACATATTCATACTGCAAGCTGTGGGGTTCGAACCCACGCATCTCTCGATAGTAGAGCTTAAATCTACCGCCTTAGACCACTCGGCCAAGCTTGCTGCGACGACCACATGTCAGAAATCCCTTGTTCTTATGTGCATTTATATAGTTTTGAAATATGATATCTGGAATGTGATGTCCTTCCTAGAAGTGGTCAGAAGGCCTACATTTTGATGGAGAGATCGTTTCGGACATTGTTCAGATTCGCTCCTAGTGGTGTGCTGCTTTCATTGATACAACGCCTTGCAAATGCTAAAGTCTCCAGAATATTGTTGCCCTCGCAAGCAACGTGAAAGGTAAACGCCCGACGAGTTAGAACATCCAACCCCCCAGCTGAGTAGGTCAAGCATTCCCTCGTAAAAGTAGCCCAATATCTCTCATCCCAAGCCAGGGATCATAGTTGTCAGACTGCATGGCGGGCCCCCTCGTGTTGCCGGCCTTCATTATCCCCCACCCATCATGCCTTCATCCCCGTTCTTCACGTCCCTCGCCATGCCCCTCATAGACTTCCTGCCAAAACCTATCCCCCTTGAATATTGAATTCGTCGCCGTGAAGCTTATTTCTCTCCGTCTCATTCTTCTTCGTCTGCGTGATTGGGGATGAGTTCGTAGCCGGCCTCGGAGGGCAGGAGCAGCGCCGTCGACAGCAAACCCGCGCCAATGAGGAACACGGCGGCGAAGCTGACGGTGCAAAGGACCCAGGAGATATCGAGGCGCCAGCCGGGGAAGAAGCGGTCATCGTGATCGTAGAGGTATGCCTATCCAAGTTCCCGGTCAGCGAAACCCCAAAATTACTAACCCCCCCCCCATATCTCCTTCAGAAACCATCGATTGGGTGTTATTGAAGGGGGGAAGGGGGGGAAAGAAGCACTACTCACAATAATACTCAAACTGGCCCCCAACAACACCGCCACCACCGCGTGCAGACCGGTCAACACCTTCCACCCGCTCTCGCGCTTCTGCTTGCCGCCCGCCATGATGACGATGTACGCGATCGTCGTCATCCCCTCCATCACCACCGCAAAACTCATGAGGAACCCGACGGAGCGCCACATGCTGCAGAAGTACCGGTCGTGCGCGCAGTCGACGTGTTGTGGGAAGGGCGAGCATGTGTGGGTGAGGGAGGAGCACCGGCGGTGCAGGCCGTAGGTGTAGTGGATGTGGTCGCCGGAGTCCTGTTGGTATTGGTCCGGGTTAGAATTTTGGGAGAGGACGATCTGTGTGGGGGACAAAAGATTGGGGGGGGGCGGGGCTTACCGTTTCGCTGTTCCATGATATCCAGCGCGGGATGATGATGGCTGTGAGGGTGAGGGCGAATGCTGGAAACAATGATCGGTCAGCTGGGGGAAGAACCATTTGAGCAGCGTCGCGATCTGTAGTAGCCTGGAGGGAGGAGACTTACAGACTGCAAAGGCCAAGAGGCCGCAGCCATAGACGAGGCGCCTGGTCATACTGGCAGTAAAGGTGGTTGAGGTTGAGGCGATTTTGGGTAGTGCCTAGGAGCAGATATGGCCGGTCGGGAAGCCCGTAGGCAGCGACAAAGGGAAATGTTCAATGACCAGAGGAACGCAGGGGAAAGGAAGAAGCTTCGAGTAGTCGGTAGCGATACGCAGCGGGAAGCTTCTCCACCCTGTGGCCCAAGCGGTGATTTATCTTCGAGGTGGAGAGGGGAGCTTGAGGGAGTCGAGAAGATGAGGGTGACGGATGGTTCTTCGTGCCGCCGCAGTAGGATAAGGTCGCCACCAACACAATATTAGGTGCTTCTACCCGTTGAAACTCGAAAGGAGCGAGGGGTAGATATCGGTCAATGCGCAAATGATTCACTAGTTTTCGGAGAATACTGACTATCACGGACGAAGTGTTTGAATAGATCCAAGTTCTTGGGATAGGGGGCTTTTTGATTGGTTAGGAGCCTGAAGGCGTGACTGGTTCAGGTGAGTTTGGATGATGACAGCGGCAGCTGGTGCGCACACTTGGGGGGGTGGAGGTCCCCCACTACCCTGTCAAGTGACGCTCGGTGGCGGGCACCGCTTATGCAAGATAACACTCCCAACCGAGACAACATATGCACATTTGCATATTCTTATCATCTTCTCCGGTCACGAGACACGAGATTTTTCGAAGATCTATCTACAGACATGAGAATGTCAAACAATTTTGGCGCTGACTACCACAATCTCACCTGGCACGAGGTCTCTTCGAAGGGCGTCTGACACCCTCATCACCGAACTCGAAAACATATCCACCTGCACCGCCTTTTTGCTGACTTTGCTCACCCCCCTGACTTTGCTCATTTTTCCTCGGTCTCTCACTCTGATTGCGGATTTCTGGGTAAGTCGGTAGCAGCTCTGGATCAATCGCGCGTGGGCTTTCCTTCCACCACCGTTCCGCCATTGCCGCATACTGGCTCCGTCCACTGCCCAGAGTCTCGGAAGCTGTCCATCGAGCTCCTGGATCCCATTGCAACAAGCCTTTCAAGACATGGACGGTTTCCGGAGACGTACTTGGTAGGAATTTGCGTTCGATGTTGTCTGGTCGACCTGCCACCAACCCCTCCCTGCGCCATCTGATCAAGTCAGGGCAACCCATTGACGAGAATGCTGTCACATCCTCTGGACTTGGTGAGCCTATCAATTTGACGGTCAGGGAAAGCTGCTCGATGGGACTTTCCCCTGTCAGACATGGCGAGCTGAGTAGCAATTCCCCAAGCACCAAGCCAGCAGACCACATGTCGATCGATGGCGTGTAATTCTTCGTACCGAGCAGCACCTCCGGCGCTCGATACCAAATCGTCACAACGCCTGGCGTGAGTGGTCTCTCGCTATACACCCGGGCCATTCCAAAGTCCGCTGGCATTCAATTATCAGAGTCAAACCAGCTTTACGCACTAGTCAGTCGAGTACACACCAAGTTTCAAGACGCCTTTTGCCGTCAGAAGAATGTTCTGCATTTTCACATCCCTACTATGTCAGTCGAATCACCTGGTCAAACGTGAATGATTCAGTACCTGTGAATGATATCATTCCGGTGTAGGTACGCCAGTCCTTCAAGGAGCTGCCGGAAGAGGCACTTGACTTCGCTCGATCAGCTTCATTCCAGCTCCTGGCAAAAGTATATAGAATTTGCCGTACCTTGACTCAGTGTAAATTTCACTTGGAGTTCATCCAACATGGTTGCAAGGTCCTGAGCTCATACAGACCGGCTAGATCCTACGCCCTACACAGGCGCAGGAAACATAAGCCAGCCAGGTGCGCCATGCCTCGTGAAGGGCGTGGGTCACCATACTTGCTCGGCATACTCCATCACCATGTAGACCTCGTCCAATGCCTCCTCCCCCACTGCCACATCGATGACATTGACGATGTTCTTGTGTCGAAGCGAACGGAGTATGGAAATCTCCCGCAGAGCGGTAATTGGAACCCCATTGTGACGCTCTTCGACAGGGATGCGCACTTGTTTAAGGGCGACGATGTTCGAGGACTGCCGATCTTTGGCGCGAAACACCACACCGTAGGCTGCCTCATTTCAGCAGAGGAGACGAGTTTGAGGCGTCTTGGTCCACGCACTGCCCTCGCCCAGTCTATTGAGCTTCTCGAACGATCCCACGGGTACACATTGTCCTAACACATATAAGCAACGTTGAAGAAACCACGGTCAGATTGAAGCATACCATAAGGAGCAGCTTGTGAGCTTAGGTCCAGGGCGGCACCACTGAGCGAAACCCATCGCGGTCCTTCTTCTCCGCTGTCTGATGCCATGCCAATGAAGATGAAAATTGCATGCTCTGGTGCAAAGAAAGGATGCTGCACTCGAGTTGAGGTCCTGAGAACTTTTCATCATAATGAACCCTAAGCTAAGTAAATTTGAAAATAGATGCCCAAGACCTAGGCGCCAACTCCATGAATAAACGTAACCTCCTGATCCAACATGTTCCCCTCGTTCGTCAAACACTGCTTGAACTCATACAATCTCAAATCATAACAATAATCAACGTGACAGTATCTTTTCCCATCCATTCGCACACGTGTCAGAACACATTTTCTGTTTGAGCTCGAGGGCCAATTCTATCAAGACTCGAAATTATGTCCTTGATCTTCATGGCAGGATACCTTGCCAACAGCATCTCATAGCTTTCCATGAGCTTCTCTGCCAGCTCGCCAAGCTCATCGTCCGTGACCTCAATGCTCGTGGGACGGTATTCCCGGTCGAAGTCATCAAGAAGCTGTTTCAATGATTGGCGGGCCAGAAGAAGAATATCGTTAATGTACTCAAATTGTGTCTCCTTGTCGACCAGTTTGACCTGCTGGTTGCGAATATGGATTTGGACATTTCCGTCAAGCAAATCTTGTCTCAGCTTCTTGGTCAGCGCTGCGTGAACTTCAAGTTGGCGGTCCATCTGTTCAGGCTCGTCGATTGTCACCCGCGTAGCATTGCTGCCTGCGATTGACAAGCTGTCTCGGTTGGGTCCTTCCCTGTCGGCTTCCACCTTCGCTTTGCCTTTCGAGCCCAAAGACAAAAACGAAACATCGGAGTCTGAGCCCTCGGAAGCTCCCTCACTGGACTCTTTGATAGCTCGCTGAGCAATCTCGTTGATTATTCTCTCTTGAATGGAGACTTGTGCATCATGGAGGCAGACGCCCTTAGGTAGGGTCCTCAGGTGAGCGCGCTCTCGGTCTCTTCTGACCTCTCCAAGATCGGCTGTCTGTCCCGTACGCTGAAGCTTCATACGACTATCGTACGCGGCAATGCTACGCTCCTGTGCCCGTTTCCGCCTGCGAATCGGCGGTAATGGTGGCCGTGTGACTTGAGCCGCGTCTGGATCTACTCGCGTTCTTTCTTCTTGGGTAGGAAGAGAGTCCTCGTTCCCAGATTCCATGAATGGATCGGAGTCCTTTTGTAAGGATTCCTCGATCTTTTCGAATTGACGAGCTTGCTCTTCCATATCTTTTGCTTTCAGATCAAAGATCAAACACGGAATTCTCACAAGCTGGGCGTCCGTGGCCCGAATTTTGGGTGTTGCAGGAGCCGATACAATCGGCGAGTAGATGTGCGTTCTGACATAACGCTGGACGAGATGCCTGTCCTCGGCACTTGCTCTCCCCTCCGTCATCCTTTGGTAAGCACAAGAGATCTCCGGGGTCGGGACAGTGAAATTGAAGAAATGCGCTGGTGGGGCATGACTGGTACTCAATTCCTCGTCTGTTGGCTGATCAGCTTTTTTCCCGTAAAGGAAGAACCTCCCCTTGTTGTGGGGGATACCTATTGGACAAGCCGGATCGTCGCAGGGTATGCTGCTGTCGGGAGATATAAGATTGGGTCGTATACCAGAGGCGGCACGTTCTCCGACATTACAAGATCCACCGCCGGCGGCAGAACCGAGGTCACGGCCCGGTGGAGGATGAGACGAATCCGGAATACGGCAAGACTCGCCGCTGCTGGGAGGGCCGATACTGCGGTCCGATGGGGAGGCATAAGACTCTGGAGCGTCACAAGTATCACACCAGCCCGACGGCTTGTGATCCTGACGTGAGGTCGTTTTCGAAGTCTGAGGGTACAGAAAACTGATTCTGCTGGATTGGATGGATCCCCTGGCAATCCACTCACCCAATCTTTGGTTGACCCTTTGCAACTGAGCTCTGGTAGTGATAACCTCTGACATGGTCAATGAAGATCAAAAGAGATGATTAGAATCGGGTGGGTAGAGCTGATGACATCCCTTAAATCTTCCCCGTGCACTGCTGTGTCAAGTGTATCACAATGCCTTTGTCTATGCAATTGAACAATGTCTGGGTCTTCTCAGGCGAAATTTCCAAGAGGGACAAAGGAAAGACGAGAAACATCCTCTCGTCATTGCCCGCAGACAAGCAGTCTCTGGCCTTTACAGGGACGACATTGCTGCTCTGCGGCCCTTCTTGTACCTCTCGATAGACTTATTTCAAGCTCGAGAGAAGAGTGGCGCAGGGTGTCACTTGTGCAAGTGAATATTATAACCATGAAAATTGCATGACAGTTGCATAGATCAACATTCAGGGAGAGAATGCGTGCCTGCGATAAATAGTAACGATCATTGTTTTGATGGTGCATATTGCATAAGCAGTGGAGGCAATCTCAATAAAAGTCGTAGCATCGTTACTGAGCGGAAGGCTTTGGTCGTAGAAGTTCCGTTGCCACTATATTTTTAATCCCAAGTGGTGCAGAAAGGGGCATTACGCTTTCTGCAGTTGGATGCCTACGGTCAATGGTCAATGAAATGTACTCAGGGTGGACGAAGACTCTTATGTCCATTACTCACTAGGATCTTTCAGAATAGCTCCATGCTCAGCAGGCAGTAAAGCCCCTGTCGGAGGCTTGTTCTTGCTCTTGAAATCATCGCAAATGTCTTCCATCTTCACCCACTGGACACCGGGCTTGCTGCTGATATATTCAATCAACCTGAGACGTGAATCAGAAACTCTTCTCTGGACCCCTGATCACTGCTTTCAGTGAGATCGCCAAGAGTATCGTCATACCTCTCCAACATAAAGATGACATGTGGATGCCCGCTGACGTCCGGATGAATCGTCACCGGAAAACAGAAGTCATCATACTCCCGGTAGAAGTAGTCGAAGTGATCCCTCCACAGGTCCTCCACATCCCTCGGATTGACCCAACCATGAGAATTGGGTGCTTTCTTGATGAACATCATAGGCGGCAGGTCATCCAGGTACCAATTCGACGGGATCTCGACAAGGCCGGTCATGGGTCCGGGCTCCAGCGGCTTCATCCAGTGCGAAGGGTGCTTGTCGTAGTCGACCTTGATCCACTTGTCTCCGGTACGGAGCCAGTAGGGGATGCAGTCGTGATGCGAGAAGCTGTGATCTACATGGAGTATGCCCATCAGCCTAATAATCCATGAATGGTTGAATTCCAGATTTTTGGAAGACACTCGAGGTATCTTGTACCGTATTCGACACCGTATTTGAGCATCAATTCAGCTCCCTCCTGGCTGGTCTCCCACCACGGGGCAACGCTGCCTCTCGGCGGTTTGCCACAGAACTCGGTGAGTTGCTTGTAGGTCTTGTCCAGGATGGCGTGCTGCTGCTCAAGGCTCATTGCAATGGGGTTCTCGTGCGAATAGCCATGGAGACCTCTACCAGTAGGGGTGCCATTAGCAATTGCTTCTGCATTTCACAGACCATGTCCACGTGGACCGAACGACCTACATCTCATGCCCAGCATCGCGGATCATGGCACATTCTTCGGGAAACGTGTCAAGCGAATGCCCTGGTATGAACCAGGTGGTTTTGATGTTGTACTTGTCGAAGAGCTTGAGCAGCCTTCTCACACCAACAGTTCCCGCGAAGAGGCCTGTGTTTGACGAGTGCTCAGCGGATCAATTGGGCTTGGATTGTTGGGGTCAGGCCGATGCGAAACTACCTCGAGAGATATCGCTGCTGGAATCTTGGCCCCCATACGAGCCGAGCCAGCCGGCAACGGCATCAATGTCAACGGATATGCAGCATAATGCCTCTACTCGAAGTCAGCCGATGATGTTCTTGGATCGTGGGAGAGGTCAGGCACTCACTTTTCTCAGCCATCGTCAGGTGTGTCGAGGCATAGCAAGAAGTCAAAGCCAAGATGATGGCCTGAAGCACGCACAACTCCCATTCTGACGTACGTGGGGTAAAGCGAAAATGGCCTTATCAGTAGAGTACAGATTTTTGCGGGGTTCGTGACGTACTATGTGCAAAGGGGCTCACCCACCGGCTTAATCCGTAGGGGTCTAAAGGGTGATAGCGGCTTGGCATGCTCGAACACTCTCCATAGTCTGAATAGCTTCATCAATCATACCTTGATTACTTCGTCGCATATGCATCCAGCATTACACTTGACCCGGGGGTAACGAGCCTTCACTGATTAATGTCCGAATATCGACGCCGTTGAGGCAACTTTGCATAATGTCATGTGAATCGATTATGCACTTGATACCCAAGTCGACTGCAGCATTGCAAACGACGTGAGCACTTTGCAGGTTAGCCACGATGGGATGCAAGACAAATCAACATGCAGGTAACACAGACCTAACCTCCGGAACTTCCCCTTTCTTCGTCTCCCTCGCATTCAATGAAGAGATGTAAAAAAGACCTAGTATCATACAATCGTGAGCCACCATTCGTAACTAGCACGTTGTTTACAAATCGGGTACTTCTTCATGATTGATGTCTCACCATATATGAAATGAAGCACACCGCCAAAATAGTAAGCAATTGGAAATCCATAAAAGGGTGGCAAGGGGAGTAAGGGTGGTGTATGTGGCGAGAGCGGTCCAGCTGCACTCGGTACCTGTGGGGTATAATATATGGCAACGGCGACATCATGAACGACTCTGCAGCTTGGCAATGCGGCATCACGACCTTTGCAAAAGGCAAGTCCCGATACATCAAGGGTGTACCACTCATGAGTAGTGAACCCCATGTGTAGAGCTTACGCGCTTCATGGTGGCTCGCTATTCGCAGATGGAGTACCAGTGATTTGTATAGGGTGCGACTTCACAATACTGTGATCTCGTGGTACTGCAGTGTCATCAGCGGTAAGTGCGTCTTGAAGCGGAGCAGACAGTCTGATGACACAATAGCTATGTTGACCTACGTCCATAAGGACATGTGCACTGTTTGGGGCAGCAGTCCGAGTAGGCGAGGTGTGCGTCCCCCCTCGACGTGCATGTGTCATCTCAGCAAGGCCGACTGACTATCCGTGAGCCTTGATGCTCGTATAAAGTCTGGCTGTTTTCCCACATTTACTTCCAACATCAAAAATAGTCCCTCCTGCCCAAAAATCCCCAACAGCCACCTCTCCGATATCCTAGATCTCACCGGCTTCAAATTCTTCCTCCCTACCATCTCCAATCTCCAACCCCTTCTTACAGAACCAAAGCATCAACATGAAGTTTTCAACTCCCTCCACGACCTTACTGCTACTTTTCGTCACTGGGTAAGACATCCACCAAACATCCACCCGCACATGCCCAATCCCTTCACTCCAAAACGCATACAGCCTCCCCCCCTTTTCTCCCATAGGGAAGCCCACTAAACGCCCATCTCTACAGCACCCTCGCAGGCCACAATTGCAAATGTCAAGACCCCTCTGGCACCGGTCCCCAATGGGACGAAGAGACACAGCAAGTCTGCAACTACCTCAGCGAGCCGCCGACATGCATCGCTACATATCACGCCGATCAGCACCATCAGGTAGGGTCTACTGCTCCTCTCCTGTACTCCTTTGCGGGCGATGCTTTGGCGACCACTCGTTGAAGGTCCAGGATTGGGAAAATGAGGGAATTTTTGCTGATCTTCGCGCAAATGTACTGCTCTACGGCGACGAATTGTCTTGATAGCGGGCGATTCAATCAGCTGTGTCAAGAATATGGGTTGCCAGGGGCGTATTGCTGGTGATGGAGAGGAAGGCTTTCCGTGCTTCCGTGATGATTTACTGCGAGGATGTGGTATGGAGGGTCTTGGAGTGGGTAGTGGTAGTTTTCATGGCGTCTGAGGCCACAGCAGTCTCATCAAGGTCACTGAGTTAGGATCTATGTTCTCTTGCAACGAGAAGGCATTTCTTTGAGCACAGCACCCAATGCATGTTCCTGTGTATCAGTCACTGTTTCTTCTTCGGTACCCATCTGTGATATCGTTGACTTGACCCGCGAACAAGCAAAATCCTCATTTCACCCTAATTCTCACTTAGAAGCAGTTGTTGCAAGAAGATCCACTGATGTTGACGCATGATGACACATGACACCGACCATCCATTCATGCTGTTATTAGTAAGAGGTTGAAGGTGAGCCGCTCTCAAGATCTGAATGATTGCTACCCTTGGCTGTGCTGTTTGTGACCTTGTTATTAACCTTCATCGGTTCCCCTCAGAGACCTGTTCGAGAAGTGAATGAGTTCTCAACATCTCTGACCAACCAATCAGATGGTTTGATACAATATCCCAACCACTACATTTCTTGCATCTATCACATCCAAGAAATTGGTATCCTGAAAGAAACAGCCGTTGCCAATTTCACCAGTCGATGGCTTGTGTCTCTGTTCCCTCTTACTCTTTCGGACTCCACTGATCAAAGACTGACATACGACCTACCGAACAATGGCGCGGACGGCGCACAGTCATTACCATCAGCTGCACGTGGCCAGACTGAAAGAGCTTGCAAAGCAACGTGGACTGCTGGTGGGCGGCTCCAAAGAAAGGCTCATCGAAAGGCTACTGGGATATGACAGTCAACAGTATGCTCGTCAAAATCGGTTGTGAGGACTAATCTAAGTGAACCACAGTCCCTTTCCCTTTCTCAAATTACCGTCAGAACTTCGAGATATGATCTACCGGCTCATTATCAATGACGACACCCAGTTCGCAGAATTTGGAAAGCAGCTCAGCTATACGTACAATCGAGACATGCCGAACCCCCAGAAGCTTCGGCATTTCCGACCAGAGAAGCGCAACAGGCTTATGGTTCAGCAGCCGAGCATTTTTGTAACATGCAAAATAGTTCGAGCTGAGGGTTTGCGATTGTTTTTGCAGCTGCGAGACTTCCACTTCGTCGTCAACGAGGGTATTCTCACACTCAAAATGCTGTCAAAATGGATCAATTCCTTGAGCACGACTGAGCGCTCCAACATTCGATGGCTGACAATTCTATTCCTCGAGACCTTCCACATGGAATGGATCATTTTTCTGACCGACATAATTGAGCTTCTTCCCCCAGAAGCAACAATTTGTTGCAAGGCTGCATTAAATTGTGACATCCCGAAGTTCCAGATCATAAAGGCCACGTGGGATGTCTTGAAACCAAGGGCGAGAATACCTGACCTCTTCAGCGCATTTCAGACGTCTAGTTCCTCCAATGCAAAGTTCTCGGATTGCATAGGGCAAGCGTTCGAATGTGAGGGCATTATATGGCCTTGGGCGGCAGATCTTTCCTTCGAAGGCGAAACATAGGGCTCTTTCGACTCAGCAAGCTTTAAGATCTAGGATTCACAGATGGATACGATAAGATCTAATATGAAGACGGGGCATTGGGCAGTTGGTCTGAGGACAGAATCATCATCAGGAGGGGATGTAGGCTTTTTCCCTACAAGAAAAGTGAAGTCCAGAGTGGCGGGTTTTTGAATTTCACCATTAGTCCTTGTCACCAAAGAATTCAAGCGAATCGCTCCATACGTTGACAGAAGTCCTCGAAAGTACGCAATGGAACTGGTCCTACTTTCTCAATCCCAAATGGCTAGATCATCGTTCAATAGTGAACAAAGCTCACAATGTCTCCATTCATTGATACAGCTCGAGAGCCCTGATGATCAATATTGCTCTAGCTTCTTGTGACCATGGACTTAAAGGATGCAGGCAATTGTACACCATCCAGCCTTGAACCGTGATCTGATCTTTGACAAATACCTACCTTAGGGTAGCAGACGTTGTAATCGTTGACCAACAAATCACGGTGATGGCCCATCGCTAAAATAGTAGCTTATTATCAAGCCGGTAAAGATGCTCGGGTATTGTCATTGTTGAATGCGTGACGTTGAGATGCGATCGTGATATCCAACATGGTACATGATCAACGAAAGAGCCGAGGAGCCCGTCAAAACTCAAGAATAGCGCGACGGCTCAGCCCGGGACTAGTGGTCGGCTAGTCTGGCATCTGCGGACAAATAAGGCAAGCCTCTGGTTGGGTCAATGTCAAACACGTGCGTGTTTCATTGGTCGAGCAACGACCTCTCGTCCATCTTTGCAACTTTTCGATCCCCACACATTAGCCATCACCCTGCATCACGATTAGCCGGATAAGGATCTTTGGTCGCTCGTCTCCGCAGGGCGCAGGCACACGATGCTGGGGTTGGAAACAAAGTATGCTTCCAATCCGCTGCAGGGCATTCATAACATGGCATCAATCAAAGTCTTCAAGAATCAAGATGGCTCGATATCAGCCTTACAGCAGCTATGAGACATAGAAGCTCTGTCTAGGGCAATAGAATCTCGATTTCTCATCGATTCGTCTCGGCCTTGGTCTAGTGACAGATTTATTTGACCCGTTGTAGCAAATGCCAGATGCTGATCGGCAAATCCAAGTCTTTTGTGTCTCGATTGTATAATCAGGGTGCTTGCTCGTCTACTCAACCACGGTCTGGGCTCGCTACTATCCGCCACACAGTCTCGCTCCGTGTGCTTGCCAAGCTCAAAAGCATGCAACATGTGTGCTTCTGAAGCTTTCATTGGCTTAAAGCTTCCTCCGAGGTCTCGTCAACATGAGAAAACCGCACCATCGGCCGCGGGCGTCTCACTTCCGGTTTTGCCAAGGTACACGCTTGACAGATTGCCCCCCTATCGCCGCCGACGGGATGGCTTTACACTTTCTAGAGGGTGGAAGGCCGGACTTTTTACCAGATTTGTGGCCTTGAGATGAATATAAGTACAACAACTGGTCCCAGCGCTTTTTCATTCTTGATCTCCTAATTTTGTCACAACCACTCAACAAAAATTTACAGTTCGAGTGTAAGAAATCGAAAATCGAGAGTCCGTACAACATCATCGCCTGACCAGCCTCATACAGGCTCCAAAGTCCGATATGGCCAACACCACTTCTGGTGGGAATGCTGCTTTCCATAATTTCAATAATGATTTCGCGTGAGTCTGACATTACTTGAGGCTTCGATAGCTTTGCTGACCCCTACGTAGTCACATAGCCGATCCAAATGAGCGACGGCGCTTGGCACTCGCTGAAATCGACAAGGCACCATTCGGCTGGTATCATGCGAGAGCATGTGTCGTCGCCGGCGTCGGTTTCTTCACCGATGCTTACGATATTTTCGCAATCAATCTGGTCACCCCCATGCTTGGGGTTGTCTACTGGCAAACGGCCCATAGTAAGCCTGGGACCATCCCCACCAACTCCGACACTGCGATCAAGGTGGCCACCTCAGGAGGTACTGTGCTTGGCCAGGTAGGCTTCGGTATTCTTGCGGATCTGGTCGGGCGTAAGAGGATGTACGGTCTTGAACTCATCCTCATCATTTTCGCCACTCTTGCCCAGTCGCTGTCCGCTGCTTCTCCCGCCATGTCTGTGGTCGGTCTCATCATCTTCTGGCGTGTCCTCATGGGCGTTGGTATTGGTGGTGACTATCCACTCTCCTCAATCATCACATCTGAGTAAGTCCCCATACTTTCTCAGGCCTGGCCTTTTCTGAACTCACCATCTAGGTTTGCAACAACGAAATGGCGTGGTGCAATGATGGGGTCTGTCTTTGCCATGCAGGGTATCGGGCAGTTTACTGCCGCTATGATTGCCCTCATCGTCACCTCAGGTTTCAAGGAATCCCTCCTGACCGCCAAGTCGGTCTCGGCCTGCGATGGCGTCTGCCAGCTTGCGACCGACAAGATGTGGAGGATCATCATTGGCTTTGGCGCTGTCCCCGGATGCATTGCTCTCTACTATCGGCTAACCATACCCGAGACTCCTCGCTATACCTTCGATGTCGCTCGTGACGTGGAGAAGGCTAGCGAAGATACGCAAGCATACTTCAGCCAGAAATCCGAGGGTAAACCCGACAATCTTCGCCAGGCTGCTGTCATTCAAGACGCCGAACAACGCTTTAGCATGCCAAAAGCTGGCTACAAAGACTTCTTCCGTCATTATTCGCAATGGAAGCACGGCAAGGTTCTCCTTGGTACTGCAGGCTCATGGTTCTTCCTTGATGTTGCTTTGTGAGTATTTCTTCGTCCCTGTCAACATAGGTTCAGCTAACAGCGCTCTAGCTATGGTCTGGGACTTAACAACTCTGTCATCCTGAGCGCCATCGGATTCGCCAAAGGCAACACCGTCTACAAGATCTTTTACAATACCGCCGTTGGCAATCTCATCTTGGTCTGCGCCGGCTCCATTCCGGGCTACTGGGTCACTGTTGCAACCGTGGACACCCTTGGCCGGAAACCTATCCAGCTCATGGGTTTCGTCATGTTGACTATTCTCTTCATCATCATTGGCTTTGCATACCATAAATTGTCAGAAGGTGGCCTCTTAGCGCTCTACGTACTCGCTCAATTCTTCTTCAACTTTGGTGAGTCAAATAATATATGCCTTTCAACCCCCCTCTCAGCGACTAATCCCATTTCCAGGACCCAACGCAACCACCTTCATCGTCCCCGGTGAATGCTTCCCGACCCGTTATCGATCCACATCGCACGGTCTCTCAGCCGCCAGCGGCAAGATCGGCGCCATCGTGGCCCAGTGCGTCTTCGGCCCTCTCCGTCAAAAGGGTGCGCCACCCGGCTCGACCGACTCTCCCTGGCTGAACCACGTGATGCAAATTTTCGCGCTCTTCATGCTGTGCGGTATCTTCACCACGCTGCTCATCCCCGAGACGAAGCGGAAGACGCTCGAGGAGCTGGCCGGCGAGGTGCCCGGGACCGCCAACTATGATCCCGTCACCGCGGGCCATCGTGGATCCGTCACCTATCATGGGAGCGACGAGGAGTCGAGCACTATGGAGAGCAATGACCGGAACGGGAAGCAGGGGACTGCTGTCTAATGATTACCAACTTTTCACGAGGCGGTGATTGTGGATCTTGGTCATGGGCGTGTAAGTCTCGTACATAGGATCTTCTTGGATTGTGTGATATCAAGGGCGCTGTACTTACTCTACGAAGCCGTAGACTACCATCATTGTTACCAATACTATTATCAATACGATCGTTACGATAGGTAAGGAGACCTTTGCTTGCCAATATGATTACTCGTTCTGTGATTCATTGCGCTTCAAAGCACTTTCGGAATTGCACTGTAGACGCTGCACTTTCGGCAAGTTCACCTGAAGCATCCATTCTTTCTTGATTCGACGTGAAGTTGAGAAAATCCCCGTACAGGGACAAGGACAGCATCCGTAAGGGATACACTTCCACGGCTTCGACCATCAATTCAAGAGACTGGGGACCGGTAGTGCATTTGCCCCCACAAAAATGTCAATGCAACCGTCGGGGAGATTGAAATCCACATCACTTTGATATCGAGTAGCTATCAATGCTCCTGTAGCCATGCTGCGCTATACAAACATCCGTAGACCGCCCATCATCAATGCCCCCCCACCCAAAAAGCTCCCAACAACTGGGTTGGACGAGAAGATCAATCAATCAATCAATCTCCCAACTCCCCCCCACATCCCTCGTCCTCACATCCTTGCCCGACATCGTCTTCCCAAGACTGATGCCATAATCATCCTCCTCCCACACCTCGTCGTGGTCATCACTGCCATCGCTCGAGAAATCCCACGAGCAAGGGATCCGCTGCCCGCCGTCCCCGACCCCGAACGCGGAGCCCTGCACCACGCCCCGCGTGATCCGCGCCGCGATCCGCATCATCAGCGCGACGAGCTGAGCGGGCGGGCCGAGCAGGAAGGAGCATGTTCTTTGCAGAATGGCGGCTGTGAGGTGATGGCCGTCGACTTTGGAATTGTGGGGGGAGTACGGGGTGTAGAGATTCGTGGATGAGGGGAGTGGGGACTGAGTCCGGCGTTTTTGCAAGGTGTGTCTGACGCGCAGGCCGGGAGGGGAGGGCGTCTTGATTTCGTCCCAGATGTCCTCCTGTGGGGAAGAGGCGTCGCTGGCTAGGGTCGGCGTGCGCGGGGGGTCGGGTCCGGAGCTGGTGAGGTCCCAGTATGCGTGGGAGGAGGTGGTGATGGTGGCGTCGGATTCGTCGCGTCGGTGGGTCCGGATGCGCGGGAGTCCGGCGGCGTCCGGGAGTCGTTGGAGAGGTGGGGAGGGTTGGGGGGAAGGTGCGAGGGGGGATATGGGGCTGTGGAAGGAGCGGAAGGAGTCCACGCTCGATGCGACGGATGAGGAGTCTTCTTTAGAGTCTGATGGGGCTGTGATGGGCTGCGAGCTCATCGATGGTGGACTGTTATGGAGGGAGAGCTGGGGTGGCGCGGTGACGGTCCTGCTGGTCATGATCCTCCTGGGGCGGAGAGGCGGTTTCTCTGCGTTGCGGAAGGTCGCTTCATCGTGCTTCAGGAAGGACTTGCTGTTCTCCTCTTCCACGTCTGTCTCCACTTCGGCGCTGGCAATGCTGCTGACGTCGGAAGCCTCCAGGGGATAGTCGGCGACTTTCCTGGTCGGATCCTCTTCCTCATCGGTATTCCCGCTTTCCTCTTCGTTGTCAGATCTTGATTGCTTGACATCCTCATCCACAGTATTTAGCGCGCCGAAGTCGGCAGGTAATTCGGAGGCTTGTTGGGCCAGGGAAGATGATTGTGCCTTCGGCGTCCAAGCTCTCTTCTTGATGGGCGTCTGCGGTGGCTCTGGGAGATCGACAGTAAATCCACGTTTGAAGGGGCATATAGTCTTTTCATATTGCAACACATTTCCAAGCACGCCCTTCAAGCGTTCCACTTGCTCCTTGTCTTGATCGGTCTTGAATGGTAATTCAATGCGGTAGTAGTTGTTGCCCCTTATACGCAGCACGAATTTAGACACGCCATCCACACACCAGCACTGCGATTTTGCGAGGATAGGATGCAATGTCGTGCCCGAGCTGAGGAAGGCTACCGAGCCAAGGACACGGTAGATTTTTAGGGGACCTGGACAGAGGGGTTAGTAAATTATAGACCAAGCAGACGAGTCAACGTACCAGCTGCTATAGTCCTTTCAGTCAGTGAAGCCCAGGGTAATGTTCCTGCAGGCTCCTCGGTGCCGAACTCATATTGCGAATCCGTGACGCTGGAATGTCTGCGACCTATGCCAGTTGAAGTGGAGAAAGAGACGATCCTAGCTGCATTATGAGCAAACAGCGTCTCAGCACCCTGGGCTTCTGGCTCTTGTGATGGTATGGCCTGGCGCGCGAGTTTGATAGGCGCGGTGAATGCACGGCGAATGAAGGGCGCTCTATCAGGGGTATTTGGAGCGGTAGCGAAAGCCATAATCTTCAGACCTGAATATCTGTCATGAGTATGCTTTCAGCCTACACAATGATGCCACTGATCAACTCAGGTAGTCTACATTACTGTGAATTTTCCATGTTGAAGTCACGATGGTCCAACCCGCATCATCAGCAGCTCCGCACCGCCGCAATTGGTTGGTTGGTTGCTGCGGAAGGTCACGTGAGAGCGTGATGATTCCTTCCTGTCTGCGGGAACACAATTTCGTGTCTTGCTCTGCTTGTCATTTCTGCAATGATTCCATCCTCAAAATGCGTACGGTGAGGGAAGAGAAAGACTACAAACCTTCATCGCTTCACTCTTGCAAATAGCTGGAGGCGATAGTCTGACCTCTATGTCAAGTATTTGGATAGATTTTTCTTCTCTATATGTCGTGAGCAAGGAAAAATTGATCGTTTAGACCAATGTATGAGTCGTCTCAAAAGCTTTCACTACTTTGGGTTGCATCTGTATGCAGCAGGACCCTTGTTCCTATGATCTAGACCATCCTGTGTACCTCGATCACAACGGCTCGATGTGATGGGTAGCTACAATGTAAGTACGGCATTTCACCACATCGCCCGCTAACGCGTGATCTGGAAATTGTCCTCAAAAGTTTGATACCCCTGCACGCGAGGACAGAGCTCGAGCCAGCACTCAATGAGAGCGCTGTCCTCCATTGAGACTGATGCCATGCGCGCTTAGCTCGGTCATGTCTCGGTCTTCCATAGCCGCAATATCTTGCATGAGAGCGCCGGCTTCGAGGACAAGCGTATAGCGAGACTTCGAGAATGGACGGCCGCAAACAATGCGTCTTAGCAACGATTAGTATGGCCTTGGGGGTGATTCATTGTTTGTGAACAGGCTCAGTTGCCTGACCTTGAGATGACAGTTCATGTTTCGGTCCGCGGCGGACTGTCCCAAAAAGTATATCGCCATCACCATGGCCTCAGGCAATAAGACTTCGCCTACATTTGTTGGGCTCGCTTCCATCCTACAGTTCCCAAATTGACACAATTTCCAGCCTTCAATCTGCAGCCAGAGCCAGCAATTGTGCGCCAAATGGCTGTTCAAATGCCAGCTTTTACGTAAGTCGGTGCAAGCTGCCTTTAACATTAAGCAATTGAAATCAATGTCGGCCCTAGCTGCAGCATGTTGCTCCCCTGCATGATATCAATCCGAGATCGATGAGCTTAGCTCCTCGCTCGCCATCCCGAGATAAATGGGGATGTGATAGCAGCCGCACCATCTCGCACACAAGAATTTGAGGTGCAGACCTAGACACAAAAATGGGAAGAATCCATGCAGCTATACAAAAAGCTTGCCCGTGAATCGAAAGCTCGGCCGAGCGACTGACCCAGATTTCTGCTGCCGCCAAAAAGCAGCTTCCATGCCTCCTAAGGAGCAAATTGAGCAGACTCATGCGAGCCAACATGGAGCAGATAGCTCTTCTCTGGTAGCGTCATTGCGTGTGAAGCTGAGGTAATATCGAATCCGAGATGGTTACATGCAACAAGGTCTACGACCTGGCAAGTCCGAAAGATCAATTTTTCCTTGATTTCCCTGAACCCATGAAAGAAAGGGAGCCATTTAGCCCGATGACTCTCCTCCTTCTCCGTCGAAGTCACTGTTGAATTTACCTGTCACTCTTAGTATCCACTACAACAATATCACAAAAATACCCGAGTAAAAGTTTCGAGGCTCCCTCGCCAACATCAGCCCGCGACTTCGATCAGGCACTCATTCATGGCCATATCACCAGACAGACCAGCCAGGCAACAGCCCAGCCACCCGAACCTCATTCAAGTCCACAGCGTTCCTGGGATGTACAGCTCCTACGCAACCTCATTAGTCCCCCTCAAGGCCGGCGCACTTTTCTCGCCTATCACCAATCACTTCTTCGTCGCCAACCGCACCTGGGCCACCGTCGAAACGTCCTGGGGTCGCCACATCGACCTCAACTCGGACTTGTACTACGCCAACCACTCCTGTCACCCGTCCCTCGAATTCGACGTGAACAGAATGGAGGTGCGGGTGTCAAGGTTTCGGGACTTGAATGTGGAGGACGTCTTATCGTTCTTCTATCTGAGCACGGAATGGCACATGGCGCAGCCATTTGATGGCTTTTGCAAAGGAACCGGGTGTATGGGGGAGGTTGCGGGCGCTGGGCAGATGGGCAGGGCGAAGTTGACGGGGTTTTGGTTGAGTCATCATATTGAGGAGAGGTTGCAGACGATGGATGGTTAACATGACAGAGCGTCGCTTAAAAGGGAAGATACTTCTGGCGGGTATCAATACCATGTGTCGCAAGCTAGAACAAATCGTGTGAAATCAAAAAGCTACGTCGCATCTCACACAGGCTTTGAATTCTTTCCTACCGTACCCACACTTGTGCTGCACTTCGGCGTGATCTGTGATAGCCAAATCTCGAAGAAGCCCACAGCCAATAATGGAAACCGTTCAAATTCAAATCCATCGCGATGACGGTCTTGTTACACGCACCAGGAATGCGAATTCGATTTTTTGGCAAGTGGGGTGCGCCGACTATTGCGTCCTGCCGATTGGCGGAATCAAGTCAAAATCAATATATATATTGAGATAATACCATTCTCGTACGGAGGTCGGCACTAAAAGTCCTGGAGTACGCTAAGGTCTTGGCAAGTCTGTTATCTTTGTAGTATTATATCGTATCACTATTACCGTAATTTATTTGACGGCCTGAGGGGTGACTCCCGATAAGCGTCCCCTAGATGTCCCGGTAGCAAATGGCCCAAGCGAGCCTTTAGGGAGGCGTGTTTAAGGGTAGTGCCCGGGAGTATTCTGTACACTATACAGTACAGAAATATTACAGCTCAGAATAAATAACGAGTGCGCGCAGATTTTAGCGTACTCCAGGACTTTTAGTGCCGACCTCCGTATTGAGACAGCGAATTAATTGGCGCTGCGGCAGACTTTGACACCCACGGGCCGTCCAGACTTGCTTAGCTCAGTTGGTTAACTCTCGCTTATGCTCCGGCGCCCGGAGCTACCGCGCTCGCGACAGGTTCGACCCCTGCAGGGAGCAAAGGGTCTCAATATTTGCGATAGGGTTGAAATCCCCTGGGGGAAACCTGGCTTCATCCCGTTGAAGCTGGCTTTCCTTTTGCACTTTTTTTGGCCATCAATAATGTGAGTGAGCAGTGGGTAGTTTCTCAGGCACATTGTTTCTGAGGTGCCAAGCCAGCCTTAATGCCGTGCACTTATACCCGTAGACGTTGGCAAGAATCGGGTGGTTGTTGTGGCGGAGTACAATTCCCCGAATTGACCTTCTCGTTGACCCTTCCAGCCAGCAAGATACCACATGGCGAGCCGGCCTCTTGACGCCAGCGCCGTAGGCAGTAACACTAAACAGTGTCTCTCCAGGGTTCGCATCCAAACAAGACCAGACCCAAATTCAACGCTATCAAATTAACGCCGACAAGAATCATCGGCCACACTGTCTTGAAACCGGCCTCTTGTCTACATTTAAACTGCAAGGGTGCAAGCATCAGCTATCTTTGTTGACTTGATGGTCGAAGCGTGACTTCCATGCCATACACAATCCACCGAGAAACGATAGCTAGGATGCCTGGTGCTCCTGAGCCTTTGAGCCTTCGGTTCGACGTTTCGTGGACGCAAGTGAAGAATCGAGAACAACACAAAGTCGTCTGCTGACCGGATTGAAGTGTTGACTTGCAAGGCTCACAGGGATTGTATTGAAGGTCGTCCCTTGAGCAGGCCACCTGGGTAAGTGAGTTCGTAACGTTTCCCATGGCAAAGATAACAAGGGTGCAATGCGCGTTGTTCTCCGAATCCTATACCAATCTCTTCTAAAACGTACGTTGGATTGTAAAGAGTGGTGGTGGTTGCATCAATACAAGCGTTAGCATTGTGAAGCGCCGTCATTCCAGTGGGACGGAGAAGAATATCAAACCCAAGATTTCTAGAATACCAGCCATCATGAAGCATGAGTACGTAATAATCAGCAACGGTCTAGGCCATGCTACTCGCTTGACCCGGGCAGCTTCCTTCCAAGTCCTCAATCTAGCAATTCGTACTGATGACCGTTCGAACTTTGAACGATTTCCCACGGATTCTGTGACGGTGCTCACCCCTAGGCTCCGATGTCTCCGTCCACCTCTTCATCATACTTGGCATTGATCAGAGGTTCGGTGGAGTCATCAGTCACGTCGATTCCGCGACCGATACTCACATTGCGCTGGCACTCGGCGCAACGAATTTCGCGCTGTCGAGTATATCTGCTCATGAACACGCTTACAAAGCCCTCCAGAGCAAGGAAGGTGTGACACATCCTGCATGGTCATTTGTTTAGTCGGGTGTGAGTCTCGTGTAGCATTTCTATTGGCGAACTCACCCGATGAGCACCCAAGGCATCGAATTGTACACCAGCATCTGGATTCTTTCCACCTGCACCCACCCATTTCCAGTACGGTTGACGATGACGCCATTGGCGATCAAGAGTGCCAAAAAGCCGAGTGTGGAGCAACTATCGACGAGGAGCACCAGGAAAAGGTGCAGTCCATGTGTGAAGATACGCTTGTCGTGCAAGACAATGTGGTTGGCAATCATACAGAATACGAGCTAGCGGGATCAGAGTGGGATTCCCAACCCAGCATTCGCAGATGACTTACTGGCAAGAAGGCACATCCCGCGAGTACGGTGGATCGGTGAAAGCGGTAGGTCACATTGCTCACCAGGACGGTGATCAGATTGGTAATGATCCCCACAAATGCACAAGCGATTGAGGCGATGCGAATGGGACGACGGTACTGCCTCAGATTCATGATGGTCGAAGATCTTCTTTTGAGGAATGCCTAATAGTGACTGAAAGAGTTGATCTTAACTGTGATGGTGAAGCCTACCGGTGATATATGACAAGAGAGCATATGCTTGTTGCGGGGTCAGTAAGCCCAGCAGGCAGCCATGTTTCGGATCCGTGATCCTAACGCGCGTCGTCTGATGCGAGCCTTACGAGGTCACCCCAGGCAACGAAGCGTTGGCATATTAGGAAAAGAACGCGAGGAAATTACAATATAAGCACTGATCAAGCAGCCTGTCAACTATGACCAACCAATCAATTGGTGATTGCCTCCCGTTCAGCAGAAGTGAACAAGACTTACCCGTGATGGTGAGTCGGGCGAGCACAGCAGGCTCACAAAGACAGTTGGACGCCCAGAGGTCAGCGGGAAATCGTGGCACAGCATGTCTTTCGAGACGACTCAAACGCAACGTCTGCGTGAGGAGTGGGTACTGTGAGAGCCATGGGCCATTGCCATCGCTTTTGATCTTGCAGTCAAGTATCATGCTAATATTATGGAGCCCCTGCAGTGGCGTCTCCAGCCAATTCAGAATGATTCGATGGAGAGCCTTTGGAATGGAACTCAACATCGGCCTGTCTGGCTGCTCGTGATCGCAAATCTGAAATTACGCGCGAAGTGAACATCTTCTATTTTGGTGATCAAGGTAGATGGCCGCTCACGAATAGCCTTGTGGGCAAACCATCAGGTAAGAAAGATAGGTAAGGAATTTCTGTTCGAGTGTGCACAAGATCGAGATAGGCCTGATCTGGACGAAAGGCTGCTGCTTGTTCGCTTACACCGGCTTTTCAAATCGAACCTGGTCCCATGTCTAGTGACTCCATCCCACTGCGCAAGGCTTCGCTCGATGGTCAAGTAAGCCTAGGAAATGGGGGCCATGCATCCCCCATTCTACTCATGAAGCTAACGAATCATTTTCGTTTCACATCAATTACTGTCAACAAGAGACCTACCTTTGTTCGAGGACAGCTTGGTTCTATGACTGCTTGAAGGGTTTCTTCCATATACAGAAAAAGTGTCATTTGAAAATATCTCTCAATCTGCAAATATTGGGTCTCTTTTTTTCGAATATTGCGAATAATGCCTCGTGCAGCCCCGGCCAGCCTATAGGTGCATCCTTGCACTGTGCCGCACCATCCCGGGCTCCCCGACACACCCACCCACCTCGTTCTTTCCCCTTATAGCCAGGCTATGAGACTGCGCCTTTCTTCATGTACGATTCTGGCAGCGCCGGCGCTTACAGACGTCTGATCTCGCGAGCCTTGAGTACTGAGAGCTTCGTGTATAAAGCGATTTATGAGAACGGAGGTCTTGGTTCTCTATCTCATTCGTTCATCCATTTCGTCGACAATCGCTCCGTCCGTTCCCTTTAATTTGACCACCCAACGCGCCAATACCGTCCCAATTCAACGATCCGACATGGCCCCGATGCCGTCCACCGCTACTTACACCTGGAATCCATACAAAGCTTTTCAGATCAACCAGGACCAATTGCACTGCGCCGGATGGGCGCCGTCAATGGGCAGAGAATGCCATAACCCAGTGGGCCAGGAATGGCGCGCCAAAGCCAAAACCATCATGGGTTACATTGTGACTCTGGATCCGCACTACATTACCGCAAAGGACCTCGATGACCTGGCTTTCAATCTGCTTTGTGTACGGTATCACAGGCACAACAACAAGGGAGAGAGAGACGTCTTGACGGCCAAATGGCTGAAGAACCTGCAACTCTACCTCAAAGCCCAAAGGCAGAGCAGCTCCGTTGCCAAGAAGCCGACAGAGGAGCTGAAGAGCCAGCTGGTGGATGCCCAGATCGACCGCGTGGCCAAAGTGCGGTCCTTGGTCGTGTCTCAAGAAGTCTCGGCTGGTCTCACCCTGCAATTGGAGGACACCCAACGCAGGCTGGCGAACAAGGAAACCAGATGCGATGAGCTCCAGGCTCTCAACGATAAACTCATCATGGAGAAGAAGGAGAAAGAAGGTGTCTGCGAGCTCTACCTGAGGGAGAAGTGGAGTCTTGCCGACCAACTCAAGATCAAGGAAGAACAGCATCAGAAAGTAACGGCCGCCGACCAAGCCGAGATTGAACGCCTGAACGGCCTGCTCAAGGAACGGGAAATCGACCTAGAGGAGACGACTTCGGCCAACGAGACTTTGAAGGAAAAAGTCAAGGAATTCACCAGAGCGTCCAAGGAGAAGATCTCCAGGATTGCGATTTTGAAGAAGGAATGCGGCGAGAAGGAGACCACGATCACGGAACTGCAAACCGAGCTCTCCAACAAAGATGACGCTCTCACCCGGATGCGAACGGATCTTCAGACCAAGGACAACACCCTCAAGCGGGTGGAGCAGACTTGCAGGGACCAGGTCTCCGAGATCAAAGGACACCGGGAAGGCAATCGCAAGTTGAAGGCCAAGTTGTTCCTGCAGGCTTGCACCATGTCCCGGAAGAATCGGGAGCTCGAGGAGGCCAAGGCGGATAATGAGGCCATGTTCGAGCAGCACAAGATCCTGCAGCGGGCGAAGACCGAGGTGGATGCTGAGTTGAAAACGCTCGAGGTAAGTCTTCTTTCACAACCGCAAAGGAAAATACGGCAAGCTGACTCTGTTCTGCAGAAGGTAACAACGCCGCTCAAACTGCGCAACATCAAGAAGGGTTTTGCGGGTGTCCTCTCTATCCACCCCATGAGGCTTCGGACTCACAGAATATCCGGTGACAGCTCTTCGACTTCGATGAAAGAGTCTACTCTTGTGGCAACCCCTGAAGGATGATGACATGTGTTTCTGCTGTGCTACCCAAGCATCAAACTCAAACCACTGCGCCATCGCTTTACGGCGAAAAACAATAACACCCCTGATCTGGGGAACTATCCTTACCGTTCGATTCGAGGCCGAAGAGGCCATCACTTACAGACATATCACCACATGACCGATATCCCTTCCATCACCAACTCCCCATCACATCCACAAACACAGCTTGCCGCTCGCCGTCCCAGCAGCCACCCACTGCTCGGTGGGATGGAACTGCGCAACCGCGGGTACGGCCGTGATCCCCTCGCCTCCTAATTGGGCCAGCTGCTCGCCGCTGGCGCTGTATATATCGACGAAGCGATTCATATTACCGATGCAGAACCTGTGTATATCATTTGGGGGTTGGCGTTGCCATTGGGCTCGGAGTCTGGACGGGTGTTTTTGTGTCAATTGTCATGAATCGGGGAAATGAGGACATGGACGCGAGTGTAACGACACGATGGAAGAGATATAGAGAAACAAACATACATGGTCACCCATCTGCCCGTCTGATTATTATGCCTCACAATCGCACTCGGCTCCATGCCCTCGTCCCCGATCTTCTGCCCGCTCTTGAAGCCGCCGATCCCCTCCAGCGTGTGGATCTTGATCGTGTCATCGTAACTCGCCGTCGCCACCTGGCCCGCCGAGTTGAACGCCGCGTGGCTGACGCTCAACCGGCTCTCGTGCTCGCCGATCAGCGCGGGGAGCTGGCTGCCCGATTTCCCGCTCATCTTCCGCAGGTCCCAGATGCGCAGGTACCGGTCCAGCGAGGCGGTGGCGATGAAGTGGGGCTGGCCCGGGTGCAGCGAGAAGCCGCCGATCTTCTTCTCCGAGAGCTCGTACACGTCCGTCGTGCGCGGGGTCGCGCGCGTGTCGATCCGGCCGACGGCGCCGTCCAGGCGGGAGAAGTAGAGGAGGTGCGGGTTGGACGGGTCCATCTCGACGCCCGAGAGCGGCTCGTCCAGGGATGCGTCCTCGGGCCCGTAGATCTCGACCGAGGTGGATTTGGTGAGGTCGAGGAGGCGGAGGGAGGAGTCGTAGGAGGCGGTGTAGAGATGCGAAGGGTCCTTGGGCGAGCATTGGAAGGCGGAGATGGTGCGGGTGTGGGTCTTGAAGGTCGTGATGGCGGGTTTGGCGTCGTCTTCGTCTTCGTCTTCGTCGTCGTCGTCGTCGTCTTCGTTGTTGGCGGTGTCCTCTTTCTTGATCCCGTTGCCATTCGTCTCCGACTTTGGTTTGGGGGATTCTTTCTGGGATGCGTCGAACAGTCCGAGATTGCCCATCTTATCACCGGCAAAGATGAGTGGCTTGTCGCTGGTCGGATGGAAGCCAAGGGAATAGATTCTTTCCTCGGTGATCTTGATGTTGTTCGGGGTGAAGCCCTCGTAGAGCTCCAGACCGCTCATCTGCTCTCTGAGGGAGCGCAATTCCTTGTCGGACGTTTCTTTGACTTCCGTCTCCCCGAATGTGCGCTCGTACGGGTTTGCGCCTCTCTTCATAATGTCGACGAAGGGATTGCGATCTTGGTCCCATGCCTCACCTTTGACGACCACATCGCCTAGATTCAGGTCATCCGTCTTTCGTTGGCGTTTGATCCGGACGGCTTCTTGCACCGCAACATATTCATCCTCGGCTTTCCTCTTAGCAACCTCGCTGTCTGCTACTATCCCCTGCAACCGTGATGACGTGCGCCGAGGGCCAAAATCTTCGACTCTCTTTGGGGCTGCCTTCTTCTTGCTGGCATTGCTCTTCGGCACAGGTTTCGACACAGGCTTTGGACCAAGACCAGCTGCCCTCGCGTCAAGAGCGAGATCTTTCAGCAGCTTATTGCGCTGCGCAATGTTCTCTTGTCGCTGTTTCTCGTACTCATCCATCTCTGGCTCTGCTTTCTGGCGCATGATGGTTTGTGATGATTATTTCAGAGTATAGGACTGATTGAGTAGAAGCGTGAGCCAGTTGATGTGCAGACACTAGGCAAATGATTGGAGCTGATCAAGCGCAAGCAAATAAAGTGAATGATGGAATCATCTCAATTCGCTGCCGTGGAGAGGCTTGAGAGGATGTACGCGATCAATTTCGTCGCCACGTGGGAACGCGTTAATTGGCACTAGTCCATTATTAGCTGGTTTGTCGATCCTAGCGTAGCCGGAATATCTCGACCATGATAATACGAGCGATTGAGCTTTCTACCCTTCGACCAGGATTGGCTCAGGTTGGCATGTCATGCCAGATCTCGAGCCGTCTCGTGCGTCTAGCCCAGGCAGAGAGCCTCGGATATCCCCTGCCCTTCTTGTATTGCACTCAGACAATCCTATCGACTGTTGGACCTCATGCGATTAAGTCGAAATCAAGAGCTCGAGAAAATGGATACTCACCTCGTCACCCTTATTCGACGACTCGGCCCGAACGCATTCCCAAGGCAAGGAGCATATTTGAAGAGGATGGTTTCTTGACAAAGACAACCGAGTCTTTTGGTATAGGGAAGCAGGAGGCTCCAAAAGCGCGACGATCGACTCTCACAAATGCAGAACAGGCTGCGTTTGACGCCATTTGGACAGAATCCCATGAGAGACAGCAACACAGCATAGGCAGCGATAAGGCGGAAGCAGACCAGCCTCTCAACGACCTCGATGAAATTTTCGAGAATGCCATTCAACAGATTGAGACGCGCGAACGCCGTGATGCGGAGCGTGCGGCAAGGGACCGCTCGTACTTCCAGGAAATGAAGGCCAGACCGTTCTTGGAAGCTTTTCGGGACATCCCAAGCGGTGGGGAGGAGAAGATGGATGGATCGGATATGCGCCTGCTTGAAGAAAGCAACGAGCATCGTGAGCGGACCACAAAGCTGCTCCAAGCTGCGAATAGTGCTATGGAGGTCTGGAATGTCCTCGAATCTGAGGTCTTCAGCATGGTCGAGCAATTGCAACAACAGCTTGCCCACCAGGAAAAAGCCGACAAAAAGCAAAGGAAGCCGCGCAAAAAGAAGGGAATATCCAAAGGGGGTAGTGAGGCCGGTAGAAAAAGTGAAGAACCGCAGGAATCGAAAGCAGTCGTATCCCAAAACGCAACCTCGCCGCTGCTCCATGAAACGAATGCCCTTCCGACCAACGCAATCCTCACAAATTTGCAGGAAAATTATGCATATTACAACCTTTTGGCCCTGAGGATCTGGCGCCGACACCACTCCACGAGCACATATGCTCTTCAGATCCTACCACGTATCAAGAGCCTGGGATCCATTAGCTATGTTCTTGGAGCTTCGACCTCTTTGTACAACGAAGTTCTCTTCGTGAAATGGACCTACTTCAATGATCTGCATGGCATTGCCGATTTGCTCAATGAAATGGGCAACCAAGGCATTGAGCCCAATATTCTCACTCTCAGCTTCTTGCGCTTCATCTCCCGAACAAGGAACGCAGATCTGGCTGGCCAAAGTGGCAACGTTCTTCAATCTTGGTGGAATATGCGGGCCGTGAACGAGGGATGGCAGCGTGTCAGGAAAATTGCCTTTCAGGTGCAAGCTGACGTGTTCAAAAGAGAGCGAGAGGAACAGGAGGAGCAAGCAAATAATGAGACAGAGGACGAACAGTCGTGGAATACCAATATGCAGAATGCATTGGACGAGCAAGAGGACACGACCGAGGAGACACCAGAGCCGTCCAAAGAGTCCTCATTTAGGGTCAAAAAGGTTTCATTGGCTGCTGATCTATCAACGGTCAGAAAGCAAAAGATCCGGAAAGTGGCTTCTGACTCCGACAGGAACTTCTTTGAAGTGCATCAAAACAGATCGGGAGAGAGGTCGAGATCCACAATCTCATGACGTAATTCAAAGTCATATCCAGACGCCCTTGCTTCTCAAGCCATCGATCAAGCCTCCTGCCTGCATGCCCATCCATTTGCCAACCATACTACCGGCATCCCGCAACTTCTCCCCCTCTTGTAGCCTCCTGTGGAGGAAGTCTTCTGTGTCCGCAAAGTCCCTGCTTCTATCTTGCGTCATGAACAATTCTGCACTTGCATAGATCCCCGCCAATGCCATGCGATCAGTGTACCATGCCGTCGTAACGGTGTCACTGCCAGCCAAATAAAGGATTTCGTCGGCCAGGCGCGCAAGTTCTCGGACGCCACTTGGGATATTGGACGGCATCGAGAGCAACGCTAGGGCATCCTGCCATTGAGGGATATATGATGCGGTACCTCTTAACCGCTGAGTAGCTATTGATCGGACATTGTCCGAAATGTCGAGCCGTGGTGAGGGGTCCGGGCGAGAAAAGAAGTTGGAGAGGCGAAGACGTTGAGTTACTAGATGGTAATTGACCAGAGCAAAAGCACCGCTGGGGAAGAGATTGGTCGAGATGGGTAGATAGCCAGCATCCTGGGCACCTAGACTGAGAGATTCGGCCGTGAAGCTTGAGCTGGGGACATGCTTGAGCGCAGCCGACAGGATGGCATCTTCTGTGGGAGAGAAGGGTGAAGAGGAGGCGTGCTCATGAGAATGGTACTGGCGGGATGGGAGAATAATCCGGCAAGGTGGACGAAATTGTTGTCGCAAGCAGGTCAAGGCAGATGGAGCGAAAGCTCTCGCCATTGCTACTCATGCAAGTTGGACTGTTGAAGCTTGGACGATATCAAAACTAAAATTGAGCGTCTGGAACCGACGGACCGGCAAAACGTTTCTTTACCGCGCGTGAATGTCGACCCAATCTACATCCTCAAGATCCTCAAACCTTTCGTCATCCTCAATTTGAGTCTACATTTCCAAGAGGATGCCAACCTTCTCTTTACATTGTGCAATGAGGGTTGCACATGACGCTATCGGCTGTGAGGGGACTTGACAGCTGATGTCCTCGTTGCCAGCTGCCAGCATAAATTAGCTCCCCCACATCCCGCGGCTTCGACTGATGCTCCGGGCTTGTTGTGATCGACCATTGGACTTCTCCAGCCTTAGCCTCCAGATCTGCCGTGAGGCTTGTGCTGTCCTTCCTCGATCATTGGCTACAACCTAAGTCGACGGCATTCTCAGATGCCACAAGGGTGTCGGCTCCACTCTTACGACTCAGGCTACGAGCATCGCAATTTCCAAAAATTCGTAATATGCCAATCCCGTCGACGAAGTCCTCCAAGAAGTCATCATCCCGCGCGGGATCTAGTTTCAGGTCTGGTAGGACACCGGATTCGAAATGAAATCCCGTTCGAAGTGGGATTGGTAAGGACCAGCTCGTTCTGTGGCGGAAGTCCTGCGGAAGATGCGCGTTGCTTACCCAAGCTTTATACTTGCCTTTTGAGCCCCGCGTAGTACACGAATACAATTACCGTCTACCCCATCCCGTCCAAAAGTCCGGTGTCAGAGTCTGAGCTAGAGGATTCGCGAAAGGCTCCCAAGTTTTCCTAGCTAGGTTGGGGGCGTGAGCCGTGAGGATTTGCCTCGGTGGCTGCACACACACGCATTCGCATCCTCCCTTCTTGCTCGCATATTCGGCCGATGGATCTTATCGAGATGTTCGCAAACATCAGCTGCAAGCCACGCACCAAAGCTAGTGCAAGAGCGCATTAGCTGCCCTCAATCCGATACTCCGCTGCATTTCAGAAAGCCACTATCCTGCGAATCCGTCTCATGAGCCTCAAGGTCGGAATGCACGCCTGAACAGATGGGTCCATAGCAAGACAGAGATCAAGAATGCTGGGACCGTACCGGGTGCTGACGTTCTTTTTCCACTCCAATACCAGGCACAGCTGGAGTATAGATATGCTTAATATAGGCCATCGAGGATTGATTGTCAGATGCCTGGTGCCAAGTCGAGTGTTTGGGTCCATCAGTCACCGGCCGCTTTCATATTAGAGTTTAAATTACCGTAAGGCTGACGCTAGTCCTTTTTGGCTGCGAGCCGCTAAAATTGATGTCTCTCTGTAACTGTTTTTCGCTCCTGCTTCATGCCAGTGCGACAATCAAGTTCGATTGATTGTACCGCTTCCGGACCACTGCCATTACCTAGCTGGTCGTAGGCGCTTCTTCTCCACAGAACCCTCGTTGACATATCCCTATATCCCTCAATCCCTCATCTTTCGTGTCTGTGCTCACGAGTCTCGCTTCCATCCTTATTGTGTAACGTGGGGCCAGCTGGTATCAGCTGTCAGATCTCGTCTAGCAGGTCCAGCCTCTCACAAGCCAGAGGTCCGTCAACCCCCTCGTGGCAGACACAGCTTTGACAGGTGTCCCCTCACCGGATTGTGTGAAGCTCCTTTCGGGTGCTGATCAGCCGTGCTCTCATGCTGCACGGAAGATCGTTCTGACAAGGCAAAATCTAGGCAACCCGTGGAAGCCCCACACTCCACCACCCTTCCTTCGCCAAACATCACCACTAGAACGTGGAGATAAAGGAGGGCGTAACCTGCTGGATTACATTTGACTGGTCGGCTTTTGTTTGGCTCCTTTCCGGCCTTTAGAAGACCCGCGCTGCTGCACGCACTCGCCTTTCTGGCCCACCCCATCTGCGCCGGCCAGAACTCGCGTCACCTGCGATTTACACGCCCCTCAAGCGTGATCTTCGGTCTACTTCACCGCTTCAGAACGACGATTTGCCCCCCCTTAGCCAAGATAGACAACAGCATTAGCCATGGGTTCGTCACACCCTTCCTTCCCCCCCCCCCCTCCCCCTTCCATGCACTAAGGACAAGTCCTGCGGCGAAGTCACCGTTGTCGGCCCTGAAGAATCGCTGGCACCGGCTCACCCGCAACTGCTGAGTCTGAGACGCACATCAATTTGGTGTTTGCGCCAATTGAAATGCTTGCTTGACTATTTCTTAAGAATACGCTTATATTCTTACTACAGATTCAGCAGACGTCTATCGCCCTCACGCTGTAAGTTTCGGATAGTTCTCCTCGTCATCTTATAGCTGTTTCACACAGAACTCCTCTCCTCATCAAATGTCTTCGGAGCTTCCTGTTTCTGGAAGACGGCCAGATTGCTTGATTCCTTCAACCAGATGAAAATCCTCTTGACTGCAATTCATTCGCTCCTGCCTCTATGCAGGGCAAACAATAGTTACCCTCCCATGACACACCGCTTCAGCCTTTCGTAAAATTGTTTTTTCTCTCATGGTTACACGCCTCCCGTCCTTCTTTACAGCCACTGATTCAAAGGTCAACAGCGTGATCGATCCAGATCACCACGGCGCCGATCTCGAAGCCCTCGCCGTCGCCGCTCTTACTCCCCGCGTAGCCGTTCACGAAGTCGGGACGACTATAGACGTAGCGACCGCCGGTCTAGATCGCCTATGCCTGGCGGACCAGGGGGCTATTCAGGCTCGAACTACAGCCGGGGTGGAGGACCCCCGCCGGCTCGTTCATTCGAAGAACGAGCCCAGGCCAAGGAGCAGATGATGGCTTCAGTACGAGAATCATCCCAACAGGATCGCCGTGTCTACGTCGGGAACCTTTCTTACGATGTGAAATGGCACCATCTAAAAGATTTCATGAGACAAGGTATGGAACATCTGGCTCCGGGCCTTTTCAGCGCAGAGTATGTCTGACGAGGAACAGCTGGGGAGGTTCTCTTTGCCGATGTGCTGTTGCTTCCGAATGGAATGTCGAAGGTGGGCGCCTACATGTGAAGGCTGGGTTTCCCGGTTTTGTTTTTTGGTTGAAGGATGTTGGATTGACGGATTGGGGATTCGCCCTGCGGGTCTTGTAGGGATGCGGGTAAGCCTCATGCACCGCTCCAGAGATGTGCAGATGCTGACGGTTGCAGGATTGTGGAGTACGCAACGAGAGAACAAGCCCAACAAGCCGTCAGCACGCTCAGCAACCAGAACCTGATGGGCAGACTCGTTTACGTTCGAGAGGTACGTTCGATCTCAAAAGGCCATACAGTTTACCATTCTATTTGTGGGGCTTGCACTCGACTTCTACTGACGTTGAACGCTACGTTAGGACCGCGAGTCCGAACCTCGATTCACCGGCCCACCATCACGTGGAGGATATGAAGCTGGCCCTCCTCGCGGAGGCTACGGTGGTGGCAACTTCGGCGGCGGTGCTGGTGGCTATGGTGGTCCTCCATCTGGTGGCGGACGCCAAATTTTTGTCAACAATGTTCGTCCAATTCTAGCACCCGCCACTACACCTCCGACCATGAAGAAGGCAGCTGACCCAGGGGCTACAGCTTCCGTACAACGTGGGCTGGCAAGATCTGAAGGATCTGTTCAGGCAAGCTGGTAAGTGAATCGCCCCAGGAACCCTACCTGTTCACGACTGCGATGCTGGTATGTTGATGAAGATCGCTTTAGCTCAGCAAGGCGCGGTCATCCGCGCGGATGTGCACCAAGGCCCTGACGGTCGACCCAAAGGCTCTGGGATCGTTGCCTACGAGACGGTCCAGGACGCACGTAATGCCATTGCCCAATTCAATGGGTATGATTGGCAGGGCCGCATGCTTGAAGTGCGCGAAGACCGCTTTGCTGGACCACCAGGAGGCGGGATGGGTCGTGGCGGCTTTGGCGGCGGCTTTAGAGGCGGCTTTGGCGGCCGAGGCGGGGTCGGCAGAGGAGGATTTGGAGGCGGCCGTGGAGGCTACTCTGGAGGAGGTGGATATGGTGGACCTCCCGGTGGCGGTTTCGAAGGTGGTGCTCCTGTCGCTGCCGCGCCAAATCCATTCACGGACTTGGCCACCTCTGGAGGAGAACGAAACGAGTTGATTTTCGTTCGCAATGTATGTGTTCGAGGCTTTGTCGAGGGCCTTTGACTAATGTTCCCAGCTTCCATGGTCTACCAGCAACGAAGATCTTATCGAGCTTTTCCAAACGATTGGCAAGGTCGAGCGCGCGGAGATTCAGTACGAGCCAAATGGGCGCTCCAAAGGAACCGGTGTGGTCCAATTTGACACTGCTGACAACGCTGAGACTGCCATCTGTATGTCGTGTGACATCTGAGCTTCCAGGTCAACGCTGACTCGTTTTCACAGCCAAGTTCACGGGATACCAGTACGGAGGACGTCCTCTCGGTCTCACCTATGTCAAATACCTCAGCGCCGATGGTGCCGACGCAATGGAGGGCCAAGAAGATGGAGGAGGACTGACGCAGGATCAGATCATGTGAAGTTGTTACCGCAAAGCCCTCATGGCCGATGCCTGTTCATCCCTTCTGTTACACCTTCATCCCAAATTTCCGGCATTTGTCACAAGGGTGCTCAGGGTGGAATTCTTCTACAATTCAAAGGGCAACAAAAGCTTTCGAAGGCGCGTGGCTAGATTGTATTTCTATCGATTGTAACATGCACCTTGCTCAGCTGCTAGATTCGAAGCCGCTGGACGGTTTCCTGGGATCCTTGGCCCATCCGCGTGCCAACAACTGCTGCGGTTTGGCAACAGCGGGTCCATTCCAAATGTTGACCATTGATTGTTACCATGCATTGATTCCATATTGCGTCGTCACCATTGGCGAGTACCACGTCCAGCAGTAGATCTGATATATTTGAGAGGTCGAGTCCGGTCACGTGCAGCGCGTGTCTAGCGCGTTTTGTGCGTATGTTTGGTGGCGAACGGTCATGTTTGTCCACCTTAATTGCGATTCCACCACTGCTCAAGCAAACTTCCGATGCGGATGAAATCGTAAAGCGACTTGTTGACTCCCGGTCAAATGCATCGAAGCAGGATCATTGATCCTTCGGAAAACAAAGAGAACGCTCCAATCTCCCAGAAAGCCGCACGGCTATATAGCGGGGGACCACAATCCATTGATCGCCTGATCAAACCCTTCAGATGCCCTGGCAGTAACACTCCTACCAGAGTCTCCGAGAAGCCATCACGCAAGAGAAAAAGGATAAGCTACGCCGATGCCGATGGCAATGCTGACGCAGGCGACAAAGGATGGACCAACGACGATCGGCTAGCGTTGGCCAACAGAGAGAGCAACAAATTTCCTGTCTTCAAAGTCAAGGACAAGGACACGCAATTCCGACAGCGCTTCGCCGTTCCCCTCAAAAACAAAGATTCAACGGCATACAACCCGTCAAGGCCTCCTCCTACCCTGGGACTGAGGAGAGGAGCCGTATTTGTTGCTAGACCTTTACATGATCCCAGCGGCGAGTTTGCCATCGTGCTCTACGACCCTACCATCGATGATAAGCCCCAGTCGGAGGAAGAAGTGCAGAAGTTGAGCCAGGATGGGGAGAAGCCCAAGTTGGACGTACCGCTCATGCACCGGAGTTTGGCAGACATCTTGGGCATAAAGAAAGAGGTCACGGGCGAGAACCCCAAGATCCCGGTGGTGATCGATCCCAGGCTGGCAAAAGTCCTCAGACCTCATCAAGTTGAAGGGGTCAAGTTTTTGTATCGATGTGTGACTGGTCTCATCGATGAAAAGGCCAATGGGTGCATTATGGCAGATGAGATGGGCCTTGGCAAGACGTTGCAGTGCATAACTTTGATGTGGACCCTGCTCAAACAATCAAGCGAAGCCGGCAAGACTATCATACAGAAATGTGTCATTGCGTGCCCATCGAGTCTGGTAAGGAACTGGGCGAACGAGTTGGTCAAGTGGCTTGGAAAGGATGCTGTTACCCCCTTTGCGATTGATGGAAAGGCCACCAAAGCCGAATTGACACAACAATTGAGACAGTGGTGTATTGCAAGCGGACGCGCTGTGGTCAGGCCTGTCCTGATCGTTTCCTACGAGACCTTACGCTTGAACGTGGGCGAACTAAAGACCACTCCCATCGGGCTGCTGCTCTGTGATGAGGGGCATCGCCTGAAGAATGGAGAATCGCAGACCTTTGAGGCTTTGAATGGGCTGAATGTTAGTCGACGGGTTATTCTATCAGGCACGCCAATCCAGAATGATCTGTCAGAGTACTTCTCACTCATCAATTTCGCCAACCCGAACCTTCTCGGCTCCCGGAACGAGTTCAGGAAGCAATATGAGCTGCCCATTCTCCGTGGGCGTGACGCTGCCGGCTCAGACGCCGATCGTGCCAAGGGCGACGAACGACTTCGAGAGCTGCTCGAGCTGGTCAACAAGTTCATCATCCGCAGAACGAACGACATTCTATCCAAGTATCTTCCCGTCAAGTACGAGCATGTCGTATTCTGCAACCTTGCACCTTTCCAGTTGGACTTATACAACTACTTCATCGAGAGTCCGGACATCAAATCCCTACTCCGCGGCAAGGGCAGTCAGCCGCTCAAAGCGATTGGCATGCTGAAGAAACTCTGCAATCATCCCGACCTACTCAATCTACCAGATGATCTTCCAGGCTGCGAAGACTTTTTTCCGGATGACTACGTGCCAAAAGATGCTCGTGGGCGAGACCGAGATGTCAAGAGCTGGTACTCGGGCAAAATGCAAGTCCTCGATCGTATGCTGGCTCGGATTCGCGCCGACACCAACGATAAGATTGTGCTCATCAGCAATTACACCCAGACCCTGGACATCTTCGACAAACTGTGCCGCTCACGCCAGTACGGCTGTCTACGGCTTGACGGGACCATGAACGTCAACAAGCGCCAAAAGCTGGTCGACAAATTCAATGATCCCGAGGGAGAAGAATTTGTCTTTCTCCTGAGCAGCAAAGCCGGAGGGTGCGGTCTCAACCTAATCGGCGCCAACCGCCTCGTCCTTTTCGATCCTGACTGGAACCCAGCCGCAGACCAACAGGCTCTAGCGCGCGTCTGGCGTGACGGGCAGAAGAAGGATTGTTTCGTGTACCGCTTCATTGCCACCGGCACCATCGAGGAAAAGATCTTTCAGCGGCAGTCACACAAGCAATCGCTCTCGTCGTGCGTGGTGGACAGCGCCGAGGATGTGGAGCGGCATTTCACGCTCGACAGCCTGAAGGAACTCTTCCAGTTCCAGCCCGGCACGACGAGCGATACGCACGACACGTTCAAGTGCAAGCGCTGTCGGAAGGAGGATGGCAGGCAGCTGATCAAGGCGCCGGCGATGCTGTATGGGGACACCAGCAGCTGGAATCACTTTGTCAATGATGGGGAAACTGGACCGCTGAGTGGGATACAGGACCTGTTGCTGAGACAGGAGACGAAGGAGAAGGCCGTCAGCGCCGTGTTTCAATACATCAGTCACTGAACGGGGTGGACGTGAATGCGCGGTGTCAGTACCGGGTTTTGGTATGAACGCTTTAGGACTGCAACGACAGCAACTGATGCGCAGCTTGTGCACCATCATGTTTCTTTGGCAGGGGGTCTTGCTTAGGTGAATGTTGGTAGACACGTGATATGCTATTGCCTGCCCTGATGATATCTATTGCCCGTTGTTCCTGAGCTCTGCTTTCACACCTCATACCACCAAACATGGCCCTCACCTTGAATCTCTCTCCATGTACATTTTCCCTTGACCGAAAAGATGTGTCGTAGACATTTTGCTCAACATATACAACCCTGGTGCCAGCGTTTGCTCATTTCCAAGACAAGAGTCCCTCAAAACCGATTCCGCCCCAACCCCCCGCCCCCCCTCCGGAATCAAAAATCCCTGTTGTGCCATCCCCTCACCCTCAGATAATCCTCATGCGGACTCCTCCTCCTCCCCCCCAGCGCCTCCTCGTCCTCGCAGTACCACGGACTCACCCCATCCACGGGCGATAGCGGGTTGAGCGGCCACTCCTGCTGCCTCCCTCCCCCACTGTTCCCACCCATCCGTTGCTGGCCCTCGACATCTCTCTCGCCATCATGATCATCCGGGTAATGCTCACTACTCACCCTGAAACTGATCGTCCTCGTGATCCGTCCCACGCCGGCAGTAGGAGCAGCAGCATCATCCCCCTCTCTTCTCCCATCATCGTCCTCTTCGCCCTCGCCCTCGCCCATAACGCCTTCTCCTTCATCCGGGCCAAGAGAAGAAGAAGACCTTGGCACGGACCCAACCGGCCCCGTCTCCAGCGCCGAGAACCGCTCTTTCGTCCCCGCCCCCGGGGTGAGTCCGGGACTGCAGGCCGCTGAGGAGGCGACGACGGTGGTGTCCTGGCTGCCCATCCCTTCGCTGCTCTTCCCACGGTGGTGGTGGTGGTGCAGCGGGTGGCCGTGCCAATGGCTCAGCCCTGCTGGTCCCATCGTCTTCCTCGTCGGTGCCGGCGCCTGCGCCGCTTGCGCCATCTCCGGGTCTTTGTTCGGCGCAGTGGGCGCGACCGCGGATTTCCGCCAGGATCGGCGGTCCGCGGGGATGGCCCACCAGCTCGTCCGGCTGCCGTTGCGGCGCTTCTTGTGCGACACCCTGCCGCCCCCGGCGGCGGTGGCGGCAGAGGGGAAGCGTGGGGATCGTAGGGGTGAGAGTGCGAGTGCAGGGGCCTGCGGGGGGAGAGGATTGTGGGATGGGTTGTTCTTGAAGGTGGTGATGCTGGGTGATAGGGGTAGGGCGGGGGGTCTGTGCTGCTGCTGCTGCTGCTGCTGTTGTTGTGATGCTCTTCCTGCTCTTGCTCCGGCACCGTGTGCCGCATATTTATCATCCAGATAATAATGATGGTTGTTGATGTTGTTGTTCTCGTTCCGATGCTGCGACGGCGTCGAAGATACCCTCTTCCCGCTACTCACCCCTTCCAAAAGCTGCCTCACCAACGGCCTCAGCGCCGGCAAACTCGCCAGGATCATCCCCCACAGGTGCTCCAGGATGGTGCAGACGGCCGGGTTCGTGAGCGCGTAGGTGTAATCGTCCGCGAAGACGCCGCGGAGGGTGACCGCCTTCGCGATCGCGCACGCGGCCGTCAGGCTACCCAGGCCCATGAGCGTGCACAGCGCGATCTTGGTGCGCGGGTTCAGGTGCAGCCGGTTCACGATGACGATGGGGATGGCGGAGCAGGCCAGGTCGGTGAAGGCGTCCAGCCCGAAGCCGATGTAGCCGGCCAGGTAGGTGATGTGGGGGGAGAAGCAGCGGGCTCTTCCTTCGCGCACGAGGCTCAGGTCCCAGATGGCGCGCATGGGCCGGCATTGGATGATGAAGAGGAGGATCTGGGCGCCGTGGGAGAGGCAGGCGAAGACCAGGAGGGTCCAGATGAAGAGTTTGAGGAAAGGGGAGACGCCCCGGTCGATGATCCGGAGTACGGTGAGGCAGACGGAGACCTTGACGAGGCCGATGCCGAGGATGTTGAAGATTTGGCCGAGGATGGAGGCGTGCACGGCGGTGGGGATTTGATGGGTGGGGAGGCAGTAGATGTGTTGGCCGAGGCCGGCGTTGACGAGGACGTTGAGCCAGGAGACGGCTGTTATTGCGGCTATCTGTGGTTGGAGATGGCGGTCAGTGGGCTTCAAGGAGATGGGTTGGTGCGACTGGAAAGGGTAGCGTACGAGACTTGCAAGCATGACCAAGTCATCCACGTGTAGGCCGTTCCGATAGAAGTAGCGAAAGTAGAGGCGAAGGAACACCGTGATGATGGCAATGGCAAGGAAGAGCCATCCAATCACGAGGAGCATCGGTCCATGGTTCGTATCACAGCTGGCCAACAGCTCGGGTGGAAGTTGCTCTGCCATTCTGATCTCGTGGAATGAAAAGCGACGATGCTCGATCAGGAGGTTGACATCAAGAATGAATACCGCAAGACATGTCTCCCAAGGCTAGCCAAAACTTGAAGGAAAGAATGAAAGAGTTCAGAGCCACAACCAGGATTCGGTGTGTCTCGTGGTATTATAACTGGGTTGCATGAGGACCAGCACTTTCGGATTGTATGATATTGAGATCAATAAAGAGAGGGAAATCGCAGGACAGATAGAATCTTTGTCGTTCGGAGTCTGGAAGTCTCATCATAAACATCATGGGAAAGAGGACATCGGACTTGCTTGGCTTTGGAAGACATGGATATTGTATTGACGATTGAATGATGATGAATCAGGACTTGAGAATCAGGATCTCCCACGCAAGGTACAAACGCTGACCTACTGCTTGCCGTGACGATCCTCGCCATTGGATGCTCACCAAAACATGGCAGCTGCATGTCAAAAGTCTGAGGTTGATGTTTTGGGCAAAGGCGAGGAAGAAAATGTTGCAGAGCGACCGCAAACGGATTGGCGGAATCCACGACTCGGCCTGACTCGGTCTCTGATAATATGCGACTCTTCCAGTAACAAGCAATCGCGCGTATGTGGGCTGCATGAAGAATTATTGTGATTGTGGGTACGTGGCATAATCTGTGCACAACATGTAGTTGAGTGGACTGGATGCATTGGCTGTGAAGATTAGATCCGGCAGTCGACGACAATATCGAGGCGCCCTTGGAGTATCGACTCAGGTATCATTGTTCCTGCTATTTCCTGAATGATGGTCACTTGCATGAGATCGACAGTAGCGGCCTCGGACCGGTTGCAGCCACCTGCGAAGCATAGATAGTATAGGTAGAAATGCTTTGTCGGAGCGACGGAACAAGGCAATCATTGAATCCAGAGGACTGATTGAGTTTAGCCATTTTTGGTACGAGAATCAATAGCTGTGCATGAGGCGACTCGGCACCGAAAAGTATGGATATCTTGAAGTACTTGACGATCACTGTGGGGGCAACAGCTCTTGTCTAGATGCCATGATGTCAGTGATGTGCTTCCAGGGTCCTGCCTAGCGAAGATATTATGTATTAGAGCTTTGATGTTATATACCACACCTTTAGCAGAAACCTTGACCTTGTGCCCTCCATTCCAACGGCTGTCAAACCTTCTATTTGCCGACACGCTTTTGCAATTGTGCTAAATGGTGATGCCGACATCCTCGAGCTTCCTTAATACTGATGCACGCTGAATTGCCAAAGAATGTATCCGCCCAGTCTCACGCTTTGTTCTTCTACTTCTTCATGCCATCATGGCCACCATAGGCGCAAGAAGCATGCCCACCAGCATCAGACTCTTGTAGCCAGGTCGAGGAGCGTCGGATGATCCTGCTGCGGTGGTGGTCGCTGCTCCTGCAGCAGAGGTCGCGCTTGGGCTTGAACCGGTTGTCATCGACGTGCCAGTCGTCATCGTAGCGGTCGCTGAAGCCATGGAAGAGGCCATCGAGGAGGCCATCGAGGACGACATCATTGAGGAAATCGTTGAAGAAGACATCATCGAAGACATCGTGGAGGAAGAAGACACGCCTGAGGAGGAATTGCTGGAGCTGTTGCTGATATAGCCATAATATTTACCCGATGCACTGGTGTCATTCTTGCCCGTGCAGTCTCCATCGTTGCCTTCCAGTGAGGACGAGCCATCCGAGCCCAGCTTTTGCAAGGCCTGCTGTCCGTTCATGGTGACGACAACGTAGGCCTGGCTCGTGTCCGGTGGGTTCTCCCCCCAGGCCAAAGGCTCGTTGATGCCAGATAACTCTTCTGATCCAAGTGTGGTATTGAACCATTTGCCGGTTGTGCCAGATCCGACATTCTTGGTCGCGTCACCAATGCATCGCCAGTCCTGTGCAGTGTTGCCATTTCGTGAAGGTTCAGGGTCGTTGACGAGGCCGCACAGGCAGCTGGCGCTGTCGATGAATTGAGGGAAGTTGGAGCTCGAGCCGCAGCTCTGGCCAGAAGAGATGCAAGAGTTGTCAGACATTGTGATTAGGATTTTTGTTGATCGTGTGGGCTGAGGCTGATGTACTACAATGCTTGCAATATGAGGTGAGGCAACGAGCGTCAGTAGTGAATATGCACGATGACCGCAATCACATGAAACGCAGTCTGAGGCCGCATCTCGTATTTATAGCAATTTCCCATACACTTGCCTGGCCAAACACGGACCCATGACCTCCAGCCCATTCGATCAGGAACACGAAGGCATGGCGCCGGCCTAAGGGGCTAGGCAGGAGCATTTCAGGATATCTTCATTTCGATCCTCCTTTCAGAAATTCAAATGGTCAAGGCTAAACTCTTTTAGGTGGTGTATTCGTGGCTCGACGGCTAGACACACCAATCAGGGAGCTTTCATCTCCGCAAAAAGACAGTGAATTTCTTTGCCACCGTTCTTCCGTTGGCGGAGAATTTACCCATGTGCTTTTTCTGGCAGCTTGTTTTGATGGTCACGTGGTGTGATTCTAGACGCAGTCTCAACTTGAGAAAGCAGAGCAGAGCGATTGGACATTTGACCATCTTTTGGCCTCCTCCTGATCCAGTTGCGTTTCGTTTGCCGCCGTACGCTGACTGTCCTGCAAGAGCATGTGAGCTGCCCCCCCCCCGGGGTTGCTGCGCCTGCCTACGTCAGGCCGTGTATATGCGCAAATATGTCATATGGTCTGTTTACATGGAAAGTGCTCCTGCTGTAGTTGCCCTTGAATGACGTTGGAGTTCTCGAGATTCAGTCGCCTTGCTCTCTTATCCAAACTTCTCCCAACTGGAAACATTCTTCGAAGATAATCTCAAACACTGATATTTTCTTTTCCGTGCATTACTACCTGAGAAAGTAGAACAATAACCAGGTCGACAACTACCAAAAACCTTTGAACATGGCCGACGCATTCCGCAAGGATTTCCACACCAGTACCTTGCTGCCCCGGTCCCTCTGTAACCAACCCCCTTTCCCTAACGTCCCACCCCAGGCGCAAAAGAAAAGATCACCCCCGATGCCACCAAAAGCACATCCTCCAAGCTGAAGGAGAGCATCACCGACACCGCCGACCGCGTCGCCCGCGGTGTCCAGCCCGATAGCACCAAGGGCGATGCCCAGGCCATGCATGACAAAAGCCAGCGCGCCAGCGATCGGACCGTGCATGGGAGTACGGCGGAGAGCGTGTGAGTAGACAGACTCCTTTGTTGTTTGTGGTGGGGGGGAGGGCAAGCGTTGACTTTGAGTGATAGGGGAGATAAATTCAAGCATGCAGTGGGGGCAGACCGGAATCATCGAGCTTGATTGCTCTCCGAGGGTTGGAGACGAGGTACTCGGGTTGTTGAATTGGGAGGGACGTATCTCTTTGCTGGACTCATCATAGATCCGGAGATGAACGAATTGGCGCATCCTGAGAAAAAGTCTTGTCCTAAGCACAGACTCCTAGAAATGAAGCATGCCTGTCACACTCCAGTCTCCAGGTCAAGCTGAAAATCAAGTTTTTACCAAGTCGCACCGACCCTCCCATAAAACTATGTACACATGATTCTACTAACCCCCAGCCCGCAAAGCAGATCTCCTAGTAGTGAATAGCCTTTGAATATGTTGCCATCGCCGCCTCCTTGAAGGCCTCAGCCAAAGTTGGATGTGCGTGACTCGTCCTCGCAACATCTTCGCTGCTTGCCCCGTACTCAATGGCCAGAACACCCTCTGCAATCATCTCACCTGCATTGGGACCGACGATGTGGATGCCCAGAATTCGATCCGTCTCGGCGTCTGAGAGAAACTTGACCATGCCCTCGGTCTCTAGATTTGTCTTCGCTCTGCTGTTGGCACTGAAGGGAAAGGTGCCATTTTTGTACTTGATCCCTTGCTCCTTCAGCTCCGCCTCGTTCTGCCCTACCCAGGCGACCTCGGGATGGGTGTACATCACTGACGGGATGGCGTTGTAGTTGACGTGCCCAAACCCTTTGGAGATGTATTCAATGCACGCGACGGCTTCTTCCTCCGCCTTGTGCGCGAGCATGGGGCCAAAAGTGCAGTCACCAATGACGCGGATATGGGGGAGCTTGGTGCGGTATTGCTCATCAATGATGAGGCGACCTTTGTTATCTGCTTCCAGGCCAATGTTCTCGAGACCCAATCCGGCGGTGTATGGACGACGGCCGATGGCTACCAGGACCACATCTGCATCGAGCTTCGACGAATTAGCACAGAAACGGATCATGCAGAGACGACTCCACTCACTGTTTCCTGCTTGCCGCCCTTGGCTGCTTCGACCTTCAACTTGACCCCCTCACCGCTATCGTCTCCTTCCATGACCTTCGTGTTAAGCTTAAATTTCATCCCTTGCTTTTCCAATATCTTCTTCGTGCTTTTTGAGATTTCAGCATCCATGCCTGGCCCACCGATTTGCCCGAGGAATTCCACAACGGTGACCTCTGATCCTAATCTTGACCAGACGGAGCCCATCTCCAAGCCTATTATCCCTCCTCCAATGACGATCATCTTCTTGGGTACCTCCTCCAAAGCTATAGCCCCTGTGCTTGTGACCACCTTCTTCTCGTCGATCGTGAGACCTGGGAATGGTGTTGCTTCACTACCGGTGGCGATGATGATATTCCTTGCCCGGAGCGTCTGTTCCTGCCCATCGATCCTATTGACCTTGACTTCGTTCTCGCCCGTGAAGGCGCCTGTGCCGGGGATGTATTCAACTTTATTCTTCTTGAAGAGAAACTCCACACCCTTAGTCAGGCCGTCAACAGATGTATTCTTGGCGGCCATCATTTGTTTCAGGTTGAGCTTCACATCTCCAACATCGATGCCGCGTTTTTTCGTATCGTGGAGGATCTGGTGGTAGAGGTGCGAGTTGTTGAGGAGGGATTTCGAGGGTATGCAGCCGACGTTGAGACAGGTGCCACCTAATGCTCCGCGCTTCTCTATGCACGCCACCTGCTAAAACATGAGCTTGCTTCATCACTCAAGTTTCCAAAGTCGAGGGCGACCTTCATGCCTTCCTGCCCAGCTTTAATCGCAGCGACATAGCCAGCCACGCCGCCTCCGATGATGACGAGATCATGTTCCGCTAATAGAGTCAGAAGATCTATGCTTGTATTTTAGGTGCGACGTAGAATACCCGCTTCCGTAGCATAGCCTCTTCTCCTGCTTGTATACAGACAGAATGCCGGCTGTTGTATGGAGGGGATCTGGGAGGATATCAATGGCTTTGGAGCAGCTCGTGAGGCCGCTCTGGGTAGTAAAGTTCTGATCATGGTGAAAACCAGACTTATGAAAGGATATAGGATTATCGAGGAGATTCAAATGAGCGACAAGGGCGCAACTCATGTAACGGTTGAGTATTGAATATTCCCAAAGCTCGTGACGGCCGAATTTTGAAGATCTCGGCAAGTGGCGGCTTGATCGCCGGGGCTTTTGACGCTGCAGCTTAAAAAGTCTTAGAATTAGCGCCCGAGACGTCAGAATGAGCCACAGGTCGATAATACAGTCAAGACAAGGTAGTTTCCTCCATTGAACTCCAGTGTCCTATACCATGATATCATAGGTCTTATTATTGAGTCTTTTTGGTTATATTTAACACTATCATATCCATCATAAAGTCGAGAATGCAGTTCAAACTGCTACACATTTCAAATTATAGCTAACCGCTCGGGTACTTGAGGAAGTACAGTGCAGGTAGCCGGGAGCTCCCTGCTGGCATCGAATGCGAGCATCCCCTGGGGCTGATGATTGGGATTTCACGCCTGTGATTGACCTCATCCAGTCGCTCAAACACGGAAATGATGGCTACGAACCTACTGTCGCAACAGTACAGCGGACCAAACCAGATGTGGCACTTTCGCCACTGAAGCTAGACGAAAGTCTTGAGCCTACCTCTCACTTGGGAAATTTCGATGATATTTTCAGCTTTCTTGGGCGTTCAGATGATGTTGATGAAATCCAAGAAGCCGCAAAGGGAGTAAGATGGCGGGATGAGATTGATGGAGCTGAGCTTGCAGACAATGACGAGAAAGAGCCCGATCTCCTAGCGGGTCTTACGAAGTCGCAGAGGAAAAAGGAACGAAGGAGGCTTCGACGCAAAGCCTTGGAAGAAGAGTCGTTGAACAATGGTAAGAGCACGCTGAACAGCAGTGAGAATGACTCGGAAGTGGAAGCCACGGAGATCACCATGCCAGTCCGCAAGGCTGTCATACATGATCTTCTTGAACGCCCACTTCCGTCAGATGATGGAATCAGGAACGGCATGCGCTTGCTGAAGCGGCCAAAGCAAACAGTCACTGAGAGGTGGCCTGTTGCAAAGCCTCGCGCGGAGAGTGCTTTGGCAGTAACGGCGGCCAAGAAAAAGCATCTCATAGAGTTGCTCAGAGAGAGGTTCGCAGAGGATTGGCAGTATATTGACGACCTCCGAGGCTTGGGCCAGACTACTCTCAATTCCCGAAACACAGAGGATGGAGTACACATCTTCGTTGATGCCTCCAACATCATGATTGGACTTCATGATGCCCTGAAGGTCGCTCGTTCTATGCCCCTTGCGGCAAGAATGCGGCGTCAGCCTATCTCCTTTCACTCCCTTTCCCTGGTACTTTCGAGAGGTCGGCCAACTGCGAAAAGGGTAGTGGTTGGCTCCGATAATGTTCCAGAAATGATCGAGGCCAAAGCTCTTGGATATGAAATCAGTATCCTCGAAAGGGTCCATAAAGCCAAGGAACTTACGCCTCGCCAGAAGAGATATTCTGCTAACGGCAATGGTGCCCAGTCTGCTGGCAGTGGCTCAGAAACGACCACTGGCATGCAATATGCACCTGAGAAGTGGGTCGAGCAAGCCGTCGATGAAATCCTCCACCTGAAAATGATGGAGAGCATCGTGGACGCGAGCAAGCCTGCGACAATGGTGTTGGCGACTGGAGACGCCGCCGAAGCTGAGTACTCTGGTGGATTCATGAAGATGGTAGAAAGAGCATTGGCCAAGGGATGGAAAGTTGAATTAGCAAGCTTTTCCCAGAACACAAGTGGTGCGTACAAGCGAAAGGACTTTCGTCAACAATGGGGAAAACGGTTCAAGCTCGTGGAGTTGGATGACTTTGTCGAGTTCCTGCTGGGCGCCACTTGATCGGCATCCAGTGGTGGGTTTCTTGCTATGACTCCAGCAAGATCACACAACAGAAATTCGCCCAACCCATTGAGACGCTATCGAAACCGCTTTGCTTTGATGGTCGATTGCGAGGTGTCTAGACCCAGCGATGACGAATCATCTTACCACTGATTGATATCTATCCTCAATCACAAGCTCTGGGATGTTAAACCAATCCTGATCGATAAGTTTTAATGTCTCAGTGGCGGCGTTAAGGGCTGTTTCGTGGGAATCGGCCCTGCACTCCAAGTACACTGTCACATCTATCAGTAAGCGTCCAGTAACATTTTCACGGTCATCGGTGTAGATGTAACTTACGCTTGATCTTTGGCTCCGTTCCTGATGCTCTGATCGTGCAGCGAGTCCCTTGAATATTGGGGAAACCAGAGAGCCAGCATGTGATCATTTGGCTACTGCTGGAACATGGCAGGAGTGGTTTGTGATCTTGAGTCTCTGAATCATATCCTGTCGTGAGGTCCCGCCAGCGCAATACTCTTTGTCCTGCCACCAAACAAGGGTGCGGGCTGCCCAAATCTCGTATGCGCTCAAATGTTTGTGATGTCGCCTCTAAATTTGGAGATCTCCAATAAGTATTCATGGTCACAAAGTAGCCGAACTGTGAGTATAGGTGTTGTAGCTCAGCATATGGCGATTGCCAGATTTTGCATGCTGCAAGGAAGATACAAGCAGCCGCAATGCCATCTTTGTCACGGACAATAGAAGGAAACATATATCCCAATGCTTCCTCATATGCAAAGAGGGTCTCATCTCCTTGTAAGCTACCCTCGAGTGCCCTCTGCCCAAGCCACTTGAAACCTGTGAGTGTTTCCTCGAATTTGACCGAGTAATGGGATGCTAACTCGGCGAGCATTGATGATGATACGGCAGTCGTGAGGACAGTCGTTCCCTCCATTGGTCTAGCGCTTTCTGATTTCTCCACGACTTTGACTCGCTCTGAAAGTATGAAGGAGGCCAGCAGTATGCCTGTTTGATCGCCAGTGAATTGTACCCACGTGCCATCAACCTTCTCTGCAACGGCTAGTCGATCCGCATCCGGGTCATTTGCGATGATGAGTGTGACGTTATGCCGATCAGCAGTATCTTTGGCGAGACTAAGGGCACCTTCTTCCTCTGGATTTGGATAGCGAACAGTAGGGAAGTCAGGATCGGGCTTGGCTTGTTCTTCGACGATTACCATACGCTCAGTCGCCTCTTTTAAGCCTAGTTGCTCCAGAGCACGATTCATAAACTCGAGGCCAACGCCATGCATAGGTGTATATACAAAGGATGGGAATGTCCGAGACGAAGATTCATGCCAACGATGCATGTCAAGGAGCGACTGGAGCGATGCTAGGTATGCAAGCACTAGATCGGCTTTTACACAGATCCTTTTGTCTGACGCAATGGCAACCTGGGGATCCCATGTAATCGGCTCAAGGTTTTGAAGTATACTCTCAGCAATTTTGCCGTCGACAGGCGTGTTGATCTGACAGCCACCTCGCCCATATACCTTGTAGCCGTTGTCATGGCCAGGATTGTGGCTAGCTGTGATCATAATGCCTGCAGATGCGCCCTTGAACTGGACACCATATGACACCAGAGGCGTATGTACTAAGTCCTCGTACCACCAGACCCTGATGCCCCTTGTCACGAAGACAGCGGCGGCAAGCTCTGCAAAATGTTTCGAATTGTGGCGTGCATCGTACCCAATTAGTATTCCCGCCGAAAGGACATCCTTGTCTTCTCGGAGCAAATACGATGCAAGTCCTTGAGATGTTTGAATGATGGTCAAGTCGTTGATACGTGAAAAGCCAGCTCCCATCCTGGCTCTCAAGCCAGCGGTCCCGAAAGCAAGTCCTAGGGCCGCATTAGACGAGGCAACAGACAGTTCCTGCCATCTAGAGATATTCGTCGGTGGCCGAGGCTCAGAACATGAGTGCAAAGACCAGAAAAAGTGACTCAAATTGTTCATGGCCGAACGCTACATCAACACAGACTCACGGTTGCTTAAACGGTCTTCCAGACCATGGTGGTCCTTCTCTGCCAGAAGTCGCTGTATCTCAGATCGTGTTGCTGGATTGCGATCCAGCCACAGCCATTCTTGAGCGAGGTTTTCCATGTTCTACAGAAAACAAAGGGATCAAATTGAATTTCATGGACGATCATATCGGAACAACGTCAAAAGGATCGCTGTGTTCGTGGTCTGCGGTCCTCACCTAATGGATGCTCATTCGGACGCAGACAATGGCATCTACCTCAACAGAGATTTTCAAGATCGATGTGTTTACCCGACGGAAGTCTGTAGTGTTCAATGTATTTGGGCTTGCCATGTTGTTAATGTAAAGAGAGACAACCTGGAGATCGAGCGAGGCGGACAGGGGCAAATTGACTTCCCGAGGTTTCGCCGGCGCTCCTTCTAATTCGCCAATTCCTCATTTGCAGCGATATGATTGATTCACAATTGACCGAGGGGACATCAGCCTGAAAGGCACAATGGCATTGAGGAATCTCAGAACCGAGGCTCTTTCGCGTAAAGAGGCTGTATATACCAGAAGGCGGGTGGAGTCAATGATCGCCGAAGGACGCACCATTATTATTGTCGACGGTAAAGTCCTAAAAGTCGATGCCTGGCTCAAATATCATCCTGGTGGCGACAAAGCTATCAAGCACATGGTGGGACGAGATGCGACGGATGAGGTCAATGCGTGAGTCGTTCGATTTCTGGGAATCGTGATCTATGCTAACCTGTAGAAAGGCTACATTCACTTGAAGCTCGCAATTACATGGCAAAATATCAAATTGGTCGAATTGAAGGGCGCTGGTCGAACTTTCTGCCTCCAATCCAAGGTGGTCAATTTAGAACCATATCAGAATCCTCTGGATTTCGAGAAAGCACCCATGACGATGATGCATCGTCGTCTCAAAGCAGCACTGCTCCTTCGTCGCCTCTCTTCGATAGATGCGAATCGAACAGCAGGAGAGCAGGGGGGGAGGGAGGTTATTTTGACGAAACGTCGTCCATATCTTCTGCTTCATCCCTAGACCACTATGAAGGCAAAGACCCACCACAGCTATCTCATCTGGACGTCTACACTCAAGAAGCCATCGACCTCGATCTTGTGAAATACCCAGGTCTCGACTCGGCAACACAGGATGACATTGTCCACAGGTATCGCCTGCTCTACAAACGTATCCAAGACGAGGGCCTTTTCAATTGCAACTACAATGCATACCTGATCGAAGGCTGTCGGTACACATTGCTTTTCACGTTGTTCCTGGCCACGTTACATGCTGGCTGGTATGCCACGAGCGGCCTCTTCCTAGGCTTACTCTGGCATCAGCTGGTCTTTACTGTTCATGATGCAGGGCACATGGGCATCACGCACGGTTTTCAGACCGACACCATCATCGGCATCCTCATTGCAGACTTCATTGGGGGTCTCAGTGTTGGCTGGTGGAAACGCAACCACAACGTCCACCATATTGTCACTAATTCACCAGAACATGACCCAGATATCGAGCATATGCCTTTCTTTGCTATATCTCACCGGTTTTTCGACTCCTTACGAAGCACCTATTACGACCGTATCATGACCTATGATGCCGCGGCCAAATTCGCGATACAATACCAGCACTATCTTTATTATCCCCTTCTCCTCTTTGGGCGTTTCAACCTCTACAGGCTCAGCTGGGAATTCTTAATACTTGGTCAAGGCCCTCGAAAAGGCCCTGCCCGCTGGCACCGCTGGCTGGAGATCACGGGACACGTCTTCTTCTGGTACTGGTTTGGCTATCTCGTCATGTACAAGTCAATACCAACAACTGGAAGTCGCTGGGCATTCCTCCTTGTGAGCCATATGGTCACCGCACCGTTGCACGTACAGATCACGCTCAGTCATTTCGCGATGAGCACAGCGGACCTGGGCATCAACGAGTCTTTTCCACAAAAGATGCTCAGAACAACCATGGACGTGGACTGTCCGCAGTGGTTGGACTTCATCCATGGTGGCTTGCAGTTCCAAGCGATCCATCATCTCTATCCCCGAATACCACGACACAACCTTCGGAGAACGCAAAAGCTTGTTCAAGATTTCTGTAGAGAGGTGGGTATACCGTACGCTTTGTACGGCTTTGTAAATGGAAACAAGCAAGTTATTGGAAGACTTGCGGATGTTGGACGCCAAGCGAAGATATTGGCGGAGTGCCATAAGACCATGGCTGCGTCTGGCGATCTGGCAAGCCATTGATGTAGAACAGCGTCGAATCGTAAGTTCTGGTGAAGACGCACTAGGAATTCATTTACGTTGTAAATACGATGGGTCATGATGTTCATAAAAGAAAGAAAGTCCTATAGAATCCCTTTCCCCTCGTCGTGATATCCCATTTTCGTTCGAACAGAATCTAATATCTTAATCCACTCGTCAGATCAAAATATACCTTGCTGCACACCTGCCTACTGGCTTTATGTTGCTTCTTAATCCTCAAGCTCGAGTGGATGGTCATGGTGCACGTGACATCACCCCTTATCTTATCTCCCCACTCCACGGTCAATCGATTCCCATACAAATTCTCATAAAAATTATATGTCCAAATCAGGCTTAGCGCCTCTCTGAAATATCACTCGGTTTGCAGCCATTTCACGGGATAAATTTGGGTGGAGGGCGGGCGAGATCGATATCAAAATCATAAAGCCCAATTCGACGCTGGAAGGGAAGGGAATGGATGGATTGGGGTTAGTGCACCCGCAGATTTCATACTTCATCATTACCTGGTGGTGGTGGTGTTGAGGGCAAAACCGCTGCTGATTGCCTTGTCCACGAAGAATGGTCGGCGGACGTGCTACTTATGCCAAAGACGAAGACGGTGTGCCCGCGAAAAGCGGGTGGGAAAATCGATAGCGCAGAAACTGTTTTGTCAAAGGGAGAAGCGCACTGCGTGAACCAGGACAGTGAGTTGAGGCAGTGACGAGGCTGGAATTTTGCATTATACACTCGCACCTACTAGAGTGAGCCCCCATTGCGATAGAGCACAGTATGGCTCCAATGGTATTAGGTATTCCATGGCAAGTTGGCCCTCTCGATTCTAGGTCCATGAATGCGATCGTCTGAATTGCCTCAAACATCTACAACTGTTTCAGTCGACATAGTAGCCAAAGCGTCAGCTACGACGCTGCAGCCCCATTTGACAATCGCACAGTCCGCGTCGCTTCCAGCGATCTGGCTTTTCCGCAGCACCTTCTTGATAAAATAGTGTAGTCCGTTCGCCATGTCAGGCATTTCCTTGGGTCGAAGGAAGATCTTCATGATAGCCGCCTCGTCGCGTCTGTTTTTTTCGCCCTGCTGAGACTCGACCATGACGGTGATCAGGAGTAGTTCTACGAAGATCCGACCTTTCTGCTGCAAATAAGCGAGATTCAAATTCCGCAGAACTCCCAGACTCAAACGGCCTTCTGCGATCAAGGTCCCGTAAAGACGCCCAAGGTTGACTATGGCTCTCATATCAAGCACTCCCTCGTCGTCATCATCCCTGAAATCATCGTTCTCATTGCCTTCACCCATCTGCTTGAAGAGATCCCACAGCGAGAATTGGAAGGACATTCTCATGTTCCGTTCGGAGCACAAGCGGCGGGAAAGCAGCGTGTAATATGGGTTGTAGACCTTGCCAGCTCCGGAACAGCGGATCAAGACTTTCGGGATCTCTTGCTTCTGGTGCTTTTTGAGAGACAATTTCTTCAGACGAGCATATGCGTCATTGTAGTCTTCGGCCTCGGTGATCTGGAAATAGATGGCCCTCCTGATCTCCGTATTCATGCCAAGTTCCCTGCCATCCAGGAAACTGTCCCCAATGCCATCATCCCCGCTACCACTCTTCCTCGAGGCTTGATAATTATGGGCCTTCTGGAACGGATCTGGGTCTTGCTCATGAGGAGCTTGGTCTTTCCAACTCGCGCCGATGAGCCACCATGCGCCTCTTGCTTCTGAATCACGGATATCTTTGAGCCCGATACCCAAAGGTTCTCGAGCTTTTAGACCGCCTTGATTCAAGGAGCCAATGATCTTCTTCAATGCTGTGGTATGCTCGGACGAAATCAGAGCGGCTGATGCACCAGTTTTCATGCGATTGTTCCTCAATTTGTTGATGCTCTCTATCATGAATGCTGTACGAACCGAGATATTCGATTTGTCTTCTTGAGCTAGCTTACTTTCCAGCTCCGAGACAATGCCTTTGAGCGCTGACGAATCGTCTTGCCTGAGTTGAGGACCAGCAATTCGAACGATTCTGAGCAGTAATTCGGTATTGTTTTCGGAGATCTCCGTTAGACACAGCCGTACATAGTCAAACATGAGCCTACTGCTGATGACTTGAAACACGTGTAGATTGGCAACAAGACTAATTAGGTTTATAGTCACTTTGCTGTGGGTGACAGACGAATTGTGAGCCTCATGATGGGCGGAAAAGATCTCGTCAACCCTTCGGACGATCTGTGCACCGAATTCATTTCCAACAACTTTATACAAAGCTGCTATGAAGGCTGCATGGAGGATTATAAAGGTTTCGGTCAAGAGTGTGGGATCCGCCAAAAGAGCGAGCAATATATCTATCAGTATCTCAGTAACATGCTGGCGTGCGGAATCCCGATAGAAAGTCTCAACGTCACGCACAATCGATAGCAGATTGGACTCAGAGAATCGGTTGAGTAGACCCTGAAGCCTCCGTCTCAAGTGCGAAAGATCTTCAGACTCTGTTCCCGCAGTATGACGTTTCGATGGGGGAACATATTTCACCGTGGTTGTGTCGAGCGTCTGGGTTGGCGGAGCGATGTAAGGATTTTCCCGAATTTTGTGCCTGGGCTCCGGCGGCGACGCTTCACGGGCATGGTAGAATTCTGTAGCAGTTTGTTCTCCATCAGAACTGTCTTCGTCATAATCTAAGCCATTCTCATCAAGCTGTTCATGAGAGGATTGATCGCCGCCACTGAAGCCCTCGAAGTCCGAGAGCCCATTGTCTACAAGGTTCTGATCGTCTTCCGCTTCTCGTGTCTTCCGGCGTTTCTTTTCAAGCCATAATAGGCCTTCATCCCTTTCTCTCTTTCCTAGAGATGCTTTCTCGAGGGGATCAGTATCGGACAATCCGTCCAGCAGGGAGCTGAGGCCCTCTTCCTCAAAGCTCTTGGGTAGTCTCTTGCGGTCCTTGACTCCCAGTGCTCTCTCCAAAGCATGGATCTCAGCGTCATCTTCGGCCAAGCTTGCCTGTACTTTCCTAGATAGCTTGAGGGCTACATCTGGTGGTGAAGCTGATCGATCGCGCTTGCTTTCTTTGGTTGAACCAGGCTGTTTCACCTTCGATTTCTTGGATATTGGCCTGAGATTATTGTCTTTCTCACTTGGCTCTGCCTCTTTATGAGAGTCTCCTGCACCATTCTGGCTTCGAACCTGAGTGTCTTGATGGACAGGTGTAGGCCTTACGAAGCTCTTGTGTGAGGGCGGAGTTTGTCCTAGCTTTTTACCGTGCCTTGCAGCCTTTCTTTGTTCCTTGCGAGCACTGGGTCCTTCATGACGCTTCCAGGGACCCTTGTTGGTATCAACCGAGATCTCAAGTTGATCAGCGATCCGCTTCGGAAGCTTGGTTGTCTCGTGCAGGCGCTGTGACATTGCTCTAATTCATCAAGTTCGCCGCAAATGCTGCAGATCCGTCGCGGTTCAAAAGACCCGCAGTTTGGCCGAAGCGAGTGCCAAGACTTCATCCCACGATGGAATTGGACATCAGCTACTCGTTTTGCAGCGACCAAATAGCACATCCCTCAATCCACAAGCCTTTCATCACCTTACCGAGCCTTTGTTGTTCAGGTCTTGATTGGCGAAAACAAAAGCCTACTCTCCTGCAAGAACTTTTTCCAGACGACTTAGAACAACCGAGCTCCAAATGTCCTTCCAGAAACCAGAGAAAGATCAGTACGGGGATGGACCAGTACGTCCCGTCCGAGATTGCTTTCTTTTGACGATCTATATGACAGCTGAGATATCTGTAACCTAGAAAATCCACAAAATCCGCATCACCCTTACCTCCCGCAAGGTCAAATCGCTCGAGAAGGTCTGCCAGGAGTTGATTGACCGTGCCAAGTCCAAGGATTTGCGCGTCAAAGGTCCAGTCCGCCTGCCTACGAAGAACTTGAAGGTCTCCACCAGGAAGACACCTTGTGGTGAAGGTTCAAAGACGTGGGACACTTATGAAATGAGGATCCATAAGCGTTTGATTGAGTACATTGCCCCCCTTGATATCTGGGATTCGACTTAGGTAGCACTGACATCGCCCTGCACAGTCTCAATGCACCAACCGAAGTTGTGAAACAAATCATCATCAACATCGAAGCCGGCGTAGAGGTGGAGGTCACGATTGCGGCTTAGAGCGCCATATGTAGACATCATCAATCATTCGAATCATTTTTACACACGCCTCATATGCAAACGTCCGTCCGTGGGTATCTCAAAGGCCGATTCATTGACGACCCAAACTTCCAAAATTTCCAGACTGTCAAAGAGCGCCCTAGTAAAAGCAGAACCCCCACCGTACATTCAACGCCTGGAGTGGAGACAGGCTCATAGGTCCCAGTTGCACCACTCCCGCTTAGGTGGTAGAAGTGGCATGAGCCCATCCTTGAATGTTCCAGTCCCCATTAGAGATTCGTATCTTTCTCTGGTGTCATCATCATAGGCATCATCGGGTACGTAGCCTGAATTGGGAAAGGCGGGTGCCCCATTCGGAAACCATATGCGTTGAGAAATGCCGTCGCTGGCCCGGAAGAACGCTTCATCGTCTTCGTTGTAAGTGACAGGCCTTCCCTTCCAAGTCCTAATCTTGCCTGTAGTCTGCACTCCCACGTTTGGCGCCTGCGGTCTGGGTTGTGTAGTGGATGGGAGCCCGAACCCTCCAGTCGACTGTGCTGGATTCGCCTGAGCGGATGGATTTCCGGATGCTTGTGGTGGATTCGCCATTGGCGAGGATGTGCTTGGCGCAAAAGGATTTCTGGGAGCCGCTGTGTTCTGGGCATTTGCGACCGGAGGATTTAGTGCCGGATTAGGAGCAAAGGGGTTTGACGGGCCTAACGCTGAAGGGCGTCCGAATGCGCCTGCTTGTGCTGTGCTGGATGGCTGGCCAAATGCTGGTTGTTGAGGTAATGTTGAGGATTTTTGAAAAGGATTTGCACTGGGCTGGGCTGCAAATGAGGAGCCTTGAGGCTGACCAAATGTACTTGGTGCCGAGAGTTGCCCAAATGTCGACGCCGGCTGTCCAAAGCTTGTCGCTGGTCTTCCTAGAACCGTATTTTTGCCAAAGGCGGGTTGCCCAGAGCCTACTCCTGATGCCGAGGTTGATGGTCCGAAGGCTGGCTGACCGAAAGTTGGTCCAGATGCAGGGGCTGAAGGCTGGCCGAACGTCGGAGCAGAAGGGCGTCCAAATGTTGAAGGTGCAGACGGCTGGCCAAACCCTGGTGTGCCAAGCGAAGATTGTCCGAATGCCACATTGTTCTGAGGTACATCATTTGTACTCTGACTCTGGACTGTGGTTACCCCTCTGCCTTCACATATGTCGATCCGGTTGGGATGCTCATTCTCCCCATTTATGATGTACTGGATAGCCCCATCTACGTCTCTGAGGACGGATGACATCTGGTTTTCTGCCTCATTCACAAGACCTTGGGCTTCCTGTACGGCTTGCTGCTGTTGGCCTTGCAGAGCCAAGGCATAGTGCTTGAGACGCATTTCCTCAAAGCTTTGTTCGCGAAGACCTCCGAACAGTTGCTTTGGTGCACCCTGGCCGGGTCCATAGGCCGACAATATCCATCTTGGACGCTCCTCTTGGGACAGATCTCTCTGTATGAGTTCCTTGTCAAGCTTGTAACTTCGTTGAAATCAGCTAATGAGATGCAGGAAACAACGAGACCTACTTACGGTAGTATCGAGACGTCCCTGCCTAAGAACAACAATACCCCAGATCAGCAAAGGCGGGAAATCGAGTGGCATTTCTTCTTGCGAATATCAGAGGGGAAATTGTCTTGCAAAGCAAACGCCACTCTCATCGCCTCTCTAATGCTGAGGACTGTGGGTTCACAGTACGTAGCTCCAAAAAAATGGTGCGAAAGTAGAAAGGTGATGATGAATTGACAACCTACCTCGACCAACATTTGAGCGGGGCCTGGACGATGAAGGACTTTGCAACGGCGCAAATGGGTTGCGCGATGATGCAGAAGTCGTCCTACTCCCAGGGTGATCGAATCTGCATTGATCTAGTAGAAGTGTAAGTAGAACTACTTTTCTGGAAAATCCTTCCATCTAGCCTACCTCCGAATTTGCAATTGCCTTGTTGAAAGAAGCGACAGACAGGCATTGCAAATACCAGCGATCGTGATTATAGCATTCTGTCAGATATCGCTCGACCAAGTAAGCATCCAATGTAGTTTCTCCTTGATCTGAGTGATATCACGTGATAGCGAGTAAACCCGCAATCTCCGGATCGCATCTTTGTTTACAAGACCAACTGATCAATTACTTCTGATCACTCAGCACCAACAGAATGTCATCTGCTTCGCCTACGCGCCCATCCAGGCGCGCTGCCAGTCGCAAGAAGGTTGTTGTGGAGGATTCGGACGAGGACAGTGCCCCTGCTGTTATCAAAGAAGAGGAGGATGGGGACGACTTCACACCTGCTCCTCAGCGCAGCCCGAAACGACAGACGCGAAGGAAGACCACTGAAGTGCCCGCCACTCCCAGAGCCGCTGCTCGCGCACGTAGAGCTAAGACCGGCGACAATGTTGAACCGTCTGAGATTCTGGTCCCAGGTCAAAGCATGCTAGAAGTTCCTTATTCTCCCACCAAAAAGGGGTCTCCGAAGAAGCGAAAAAGCACGGCTCCAGGTCGTAGAGGGCGTCCGCCTGCTTCAAGTAGCGGTGCAGCCTCGCTTCCTACTCCTCAACCATCCGCGACCCCAGAGCCGTCAGAGTCGCAATCTACTCCTCTTGCAGATATAACGAATTCAGTCAATAGTGCACAGCCTCCAGTCGCTCACGACGCCAAACCCTTTGTACCCCTCAAAGCCATGGATGCAATACTTGAAAAACCCATGGACATAGTCATCCGATCTCGGGCCCTAGCAGCTCCCCAGCAACCAGAAGACGCGGGACCAAAAGCACGAACTGTGATCAAGAATCTCATACTGAAGAATTTCAAAAGCTACGCAGGGCGGCAGGAAGTCGGCCCTTTCCATGCTTCATTCTCATCAGTGGTCGGTCCTAACGGCTCTGGCAAATCTAACGTCATAGACTCCCTCCTCTTCGTTTTCGGATTTCGCGCCAGCAAGATGAGGCAAGGCAAGATTTCAGCACTGATCCATAATTCTGCAGCCTTTCCTGACTTGGATCATTGCGAGGTGGAAGTTCACTTTGAGGAGGTTATGGATCTAGTAAGATTCTCTGCACTGCAGCGGAGGTCAAGAAGCTGACGGTGAACAGCCAGGCAGAGGCCACGAGGTTATGCCAGACTCGACCCTAATTATTTCGCGAAAAGCTTTCAAAAACAACGCCAGCAAGTATTACATCAATACTAGGGAGTCGAACTTCACGGATGTGACTTCTCTCTTGAAAGCGAAGGGCGTTGACCTGGATCACAAGCGTTTCCTAATATTGCAAGGCGAGGTGGAATCTATTGCTCAGATGAAGCCCAAGGCAGCAAACGAACATGACGATGGCTTGTTGGAATATCTTGAAGACATCATTGGTACGTCAAGGTACAAGACGCCCATCGAAGAATCTGCGACCGAAGTAGATACTCTGAACGAGGTCTGCACCGAGAAAAGCGCTCGTGTACAACATGTTGAAAAGGAAAAGAACGGCCTAGAAGGCAAGAAAGACAAGGCTTTAGCATACATCCGAGACGAAAATGACTTGGCCTTCAAGCAGTCCGCGTTATACCAAGTCTACATTGACGAGTGTGAGGACAACCTCAAGGTCACTGACGAGGCAATCGAGCAGATGCAGGGGCAGCTCAACGGCGAAATTGAAAAGCACCAAGGAAGTGAGGATGGAATCAAAAGCTTGCAAAAGGCTTTCAAGCAAGGCTCCAAGGAATTTGAGAATCTTCAGAAGGCCACTCAGGCTGTTGTCAAAGAGATGGCAAAGCACGACAAGGAGAAGGTCAAATATGATGAGAAGAAGAAGTTTCTGAAATCCAAACAGGCAAAACAAGAGAAGGCCTTGCACGCATCTCGTCTTGCAACTTCAGAAGCAACAAGTCTGATACAAAAGCATTCGGATGATATTGAGCGCAACACTAAAGAGATCGCCAAGCTCGAGAAGGAAATGCAAGCAGAAGAAAAGGAATTAGGGTCTATTCGAGAGGCCCTGAAAGGCAAGACGCAAATTTTCTCTGATCAGATTACTGCCAAGCAGAAGTCTTTGGAGCCATGGACGGAAAGGATCAACGAGAAACAGTCAGCCATTGCGGTCGCCCAGAGCGAGCTTGACATCCTCCGCGAAAGAGCATCTGCAGGAACCGTTGCCATCGAAGAGGCCCATACAAGGATCCGCTCCTTAAATAAGAATCGTGAGACGAAGGACTTGGAAGTCAAGCAATTGAAGACGGAGAAAGCACAGGCCGAGAGGGAGTGCGCAAAGCTTCAAGCGCAGTTTTCGAAGTTGGCTCAGCAGGAAGCCGAGATAAGAACGAAGCTGTCTGGTGCGCGGCAGAAGGCGGACGAGGCCAGAGCCAGCCTATCGAACACTCAATCCCAAGGCAACGTTTTGAACGGACTCATGCGGCTTAAAGAGTCGGGACGAATCGAAGGCTTCCATGGCCGGCTTGGCAGTCTTGGGACGATAGACCAGAAGTACGATGTGGCAATATCCACTGCATGTCCTTCTCTGGAAAACCTGGTCGTTGATTCTGTTGAAGTTGGACAGCAGTGCATAGACTATCTGAGGAAGAACAACCTGGGAAGAGCCAATATCATCTTACTCGATCGTCTCGCTCGCAGAGATCTTTCACCAAAGGAAACCCCCGAAAATGTGCCTCGACTTTTTGACCTGGTCAAGGCAAAGGACGACATCTTCCGGCCAGCCTTTTTCAGCGTGTTACAAAACACACTTGTTGCCAAAGACCTCGAGCAAGCCAATCGCATTGCGTACGGTAAGACGCGATGGCGAGTGGTAACTCTTGACGGGCAACTGATCGATGTTTCTGGTACGATGAGCGGTGGCGGGACTCGAGTGGCGAAAGGAGGTATGTCCTCAAAGCTTGCGGCAGAGACTTCGAAGGAACAAGTGTCCAAGCTCGAGGTTGATCGTGACCAGTTAGAGAAAGACTTCCAGGAATATCAGGGTAACTGCAGAGGGCTTGAATTGTCGCTCAAGAATGTTGCCGACTCAGTACCCCGGCTGGATACGGCAATACAGAAAGCACATCTGGAGAGCGAAAGTCTCAAAAACAATCTCAGGGATGCTCAGCGCCGTCTTGACGAATTGACTGACGAGCAGCCGTCTTCGTCTTCAGATGATGCACGTGTCACTGTACTTGAGAAACAGGTTTCGAAGTATGAGAAAGAGATTGCAAGTCTGAAGGCGGAATGTGCTGGACTCGAAGAGGACATCTCTGGACTTCAAGCTAAGATCATGGAAGTTGGCGGCGTGCGCCTCCGGGCGCAAAAGGCCAAAGTGGATGGATTGAAGGAGCAGGTCGACATGTTGACGGAGGAGATGTCCAATGCAGAGGTTGCGAGATCCAAGGCTGAGAAGCAAAAATCGAAGCATCACAAAGCGCATGAAGAAGCGGAAGGTGAGCTAGCCTCTGCGGCTGATGAGATGGAGAGCCTTGTTGAGGAGGTAAAACATCAAGCCAATGACGCCTCAGGATCCAAGCAGAAAGCCGAGGAAGCTCAAGAGGCGCTCAGTACCAAGCAAGAAGAGCTCTCGACAGTCAAGAAAGAACTGGACGAGAAGACTGCTGAGTTAAACGAGATCCGAGCTGTCGAAATCGAGATGCGGAACAAGCTGGAGGAGAACCAGAAAGTCCAGAATGAGAATCAGAAGCGACTGAAGTACTGGACAGAGAAGCTCGGCAAGCTGTCTATCCAAGCAGTTGGCGATCTCGGCGAGGAGCAGGAGGCAGAGCAGCTTCCACAGTACACCAAGGATGAGCTTGCAGACATGAACAAGGACGTCCTCAAAGGCGAGATCGCTGCATTGGAGGAGAAGACTCAGAACGTCAACGTGGAGCTAGGAGTCCTCGAGGAATATCGTCGACGGATTGAGGAGCATGCTTCGCGAAGCAGTGACCTTCATGCTGCTGTCACGTCCCGCGACTCGGCCAAGAAACGTTGTGATGAGCTGCGCAAACTTCGTCTTGAAGGATTCATGACCGGCTTCAGCATGATCTCGTTGCGATTGAAGGAGATGTACCAGATGATCACCATGGGAGGCAACGCGGAACTCGAGCTCGTTGACTCACTCGATCCATTCTCCGAGGGCATACTGTTCAGTGTCATGCCACCCAAAAAATCCTGGAAGAACATCTCGAATCTCTCAGGAGGCGAGAAGACTCTCAGCAGCTTGGCGTTGGTCTTTGCTCTGCATCACTACAAGCCAACACCGTTGTACGTGATGGATGAGATCGACGCAGCTTTAGACTTCCGGAATGTAAGTCATCAGTATTGGATCCTTTGAGTGAACGAGCTAACACCGGGAAGGTCTCGATCGTTGCAGGCTATATCAAGGAAAGGACGAAGAATGCTCAATTCATCGTGATCTCCCTGAGGAACAACATGTTCGAACTAGCATCGAGACTGGTAGGTGTATACAAGGTCAATCACATGGTAAGTCCTCGAATTCATTCGTGTACGCCTGCACGCCACTAATCGCTCATCCCCAGACCAAGAGTGTGACGGTCGAGAACAAGAATTATATCACGGGACGGGCGTAATGACTTCGTTGAACTTGCTCGGCGTTTGTTGAGTACCTAAACTGAGATGACGCTGTCGTCGGGCCAGTTGTATCATATGTGATGACGCATCGTCCCTGGAGACTTGACCTGATAATTCATGTACCGCCTGGCACATTGTTGTGCATGACGCACGAAGACTGCGCGTCATAAGAGGTAGACGCAGTTCCATTGCTTCGGGCATTTGTACCATCGAGGCCCTTCCTTTCAACCTTTCTTCTCCCCTTCATCTCCCTTCCCCTTCCTTTTCCTCTTCTTGTCTTTCGCCTTCCTCCCGCTCCGATCTCTCTTCTTCAGCCCCGACATGCCCGCTTTGCAGACTTCAGCATATCTGACGAAGAACGCTTCCACCTCGTCCGGCTGCACAACCGTGGATATCTTGATCTTGTCTTTCTTCTCCTCGTTGCTTTTGCCGTCCGTCGCTCTGATGAGGATTGGAAGCGGCAGTTCGCGGTTTGAGTCCGGGGTGTCTGTAACTTGGTTGGGCTGGTTGGGAGGGGAGACTGGGGAGGAGAAAATGATCAATCAGTGGACATTCTTCAACTAGATACAAGGCGCGACACACATACATCTTTTCTGGGTCAGGAAGACCGAGCCATGATTTGCGGCACGTCGGGAGTCGAAGAGCTTCGTCAGGCGAGAGAAGAACTGTACGGTAATGGGTTTTAGCAACCTCAGCCAATTTTGTCTGGGACGAGTATACCTCATCTTGGCTCAAATGGCCATGCTCTGTCATTGCGTAGTCTTGAAGTGCAGAACAAAGCCTAGTAATAGGCCTTGAAGGCGCACAATGGGAACTTCTTATGGGGAATGTGGGGTATGACATGCCGATATATTACCATGTAATTTATTTTGATATTGGAATATTACAACTTATCATCGTCATCAAGGAACAAAGTCTAATTTTCTGTTACCCATTATCTACGCAGTCCAAACGCGCCATTTCCTACCTCACAAGATGCATCAGACGACCCTTATCCCCAGAACAATCAAAACAGTCCTACACCCGCAACGGCCAATCCTCGACTTCCTCCTCCCCTCCTTCACCCACCATCCCACCCACTTCCCCCGCCGCCACAATGCCACCGCATCCGCTCCCCTTTCCCCTCAACCCGCTCCCTCCTCCTACGGCCAGCCCGACCCCCACGGCGGCAAACGACGCACCCCCCTCTCCGCCTCCCAAAAATCCTTCCTCGACTCCGCCCTGCGCGTCAACCAAGCCGGCGAGCTCGCCGCCACCCTGATCTACACCCACCAGACCCCGCCTTTACTCCGCACGCACCCGCACCTCCGCCAGCTGATGCAGCACATGCACGCGCAGGAAGCCGGGCACTTCGCCACCTTCAACCAAATGCTCGCGCACCACCGCATCCGTCCCACGGCCATGTATCCCCTGTGGACCGCTGCGGCGAGCACGTTGGGGTGGGCGACGGGGCTGATGGGACGGGAGGCCGCGATGGCGTGTACGGAGGCGGTGGAGACGGAGATTGGAGGGCATTATAATGGGCAGGTGAGGGTGCTGGTGCAGTGGATAAGGGAGATGGAGGAGCGGGGGGAGGAGGTCGGGGATGAAGTCAGGGAGCTCGTGGGGACGTTGAAGCGGATCCGGGATGAGGAGTTGGAGCATTTGGATGAGGCGGTGGGGGAGGGGGCGAAGTTGGCACGGCCGTATCAGTTGCTGAATCGGGTCATCAGGAGTGGGTGCAAGGGGGCGATTTGGATTAGTGAGAGGGTGTGAGAGTGTATGGGGGATGTATCGTCTTTTTGGAGGGGCTTGGGTGGAACAGAAGCGAATTTGGGGTTGATATCGAACAACACCATACGTCACTCATACGGCCCGACAAGCGCGTTTTCATGGTCGAGCCGCGAGGCCCGCAGCGGCAAGACCAACTCTAATAACCTTAATCCAACCTCATAGAGGTTCGACGCTGGAGGAAGGACAATTCCCGATGAGGGATAGTTGGGCACGTGGAAGAAGTGTCACCGCGTCGTGATGAAGGTTGCCGAATTGGGAGAGGACGATATGACGTACATCTTGGGAGACTCGTTTTCTACGGCTCGTTGCAGACTCCGATCAACTTGCCCGTCGAAATGGTCAGACTCATTGCTATGAATTCCAAGGCAGAGCTTCTGGAAACAAAGTCTGCCCGTCCGTGCCACCATCATATTTCAAGAGATTGCAAACACTCTTCTCAAAACTCTCCCCAGCATGCATGAGGAATTGCTGCTCAACTTGCAGCGGACTCCAGCCCCTCTTGAGCCGTTTCGAAGCCAGCTCGTGGTGAGTGCCGTACAGATCTTCTCGCCACGCAGCTACCGCTTTTCCTTCATTCTCGTTCAGCTCACCTTCAGCCGTGATTTCCTCCGGCGGGTTGATCCCAACATAGGAAATTCTGTCAAGAGGCCAGCCGATGCTTTTGCAATGGATGTTGAAAAATCTGTCTCGCTTGAAAGCGTGGGACACGATTGTGACGTGGTGCGGATATCTGAGCGTCTGCCTTCGGAACAGAAGGATGGAGAATAGAAGATTCTGGTAGGAGTCGGTGGCAAAGTCTTCGGTGTAGATACGCTTTTCTACAGATGCATGTTCAGATCCTAGGTGTTTGGCTGCTAAGGCCCGTAGCACAACGTCTCAGTCGAGGGATATTATGCTTCGGAAGGAGCAGTGATACCTCGTATGATTTTCCTTCACAGAGCCATGTTCTAGACTTCTTTGTAGCTCCCCTAGAAGACCATGTCAGTCATACTGATAGTCTTCTCCGTGTCTAATCCACACTTACCCAGAGAAGACGAGCATTGCCCGAGCATCCGTCTTCAAGATATCCAAGCCTGCATCGATATGTTGGATGAAAGTGGGCGTCTCGCCCGTCTGGAAAGGCTCAATGATCCTGAGATCCGCAAAGCATTGGTATTTGCTCTTCAACGAAGTCGAACAGTTCAATGCTTCAACTATGCCGTGAAGGATTTTCTTACCATGTCGCCTCGTCCGTCTCATCGACATCGTCCACTTCGTCCGTTGCACCATTCCAGATTGCATGACAGCAGACGATGATCAGATGGTCCATGCTGGGGGTTTCGTAGCAATAAAATGTAATCAGTTGGAGAGATCCAAAGAACCTAGCTCTGTAAATAATGTCAATACGAACATGATTATCGTTGTTCATTCTTCGTTGTCCCGGACCTTTGAATGATGAAGGCAGCATGCAACCACTTATCATTTTGATACTCCAAGAATTGGCTTAATGAGACATTGGAAAAATATTGGGACTGCGAGTGATATGAAACACAGTTACTATGACTGCAAAATAAAAGAGAAGCTCACTAGACCATAAGTAATTGTACGTAATCTTTTCATCAATCTTGCAAGATCAACGGCTTTAACTTCAACTGATACAGACTCTATGAAAGCAAATCTGTAACAGAATTCATACTCTTTGACAGAACAGGACGGGATGTCGAAAAGTGGAGAGTGAGACTAGACAGCCGGCTAGCACGCACTTAGAAAGGGGCATCCCACACATCTGAGTGATGTCTCAGGAGCGTATAAGGTACCTGTGGTACATGAAATACGATAGTCGATTCAGCTCTATTGAGACTGGGACAGGCACACTCTGACAACTCCGTAATTCTGAGAAGCAATTGATGGTATTAATGTAAGGCTAAAAGCTGTAGAAGCGAGCGAGAGGTGAAGACACACTCTCCATCCTAGTTAAGAAGAAGACAGATTGCCACCCGCTATGCTAGTTCATTCCGACACAGAAACAAGTAGAAGCTAAAGGCTAGCCTGCTCAACTTAAGTATCGTGCAAGAAAGTGCATTCATCCCCCTTTCGACATTTGCCCTCTTGCCAGAATTTGCATGGCAGATGAGGCACGCCCATGAACGGCTTTCCTCCTCGGGCCTTCTTTCGCCCATAGTCGCCTTCTTCATGCTCCAATTGCCGTTTGCGTTCTTCGTTCATCGGAGGATAAGGACTTGGGTTCGAGTTGTAGTTGAAAGCTTGCATTGGTGGAGCCTGTGGGGCTCCACCTTGGCCATTATTGAACTGTGAAAGGATTGCCTGGAGGTTCGCCACAGGATTAGCAGCCGGTGTATTATATGCTGGCGCAGGCTGATATGGTTGTTGTTGTTGTTGTTGTTGTTGTTGTTGTTGTTGTTGTTGTTGTTGTTGTGGTTGTGGTTGTGGTTGCGGTTGCGGCATGCCGGCCAAGACTGCTTGGAGATTGAACGCTACCGGGGCCGGATTTTGCCCTGGCATAGGTGCAGATGGGGCCGGTGTAAGCTTAGCAAATATTGCATTCAAGGGATTGGACGGATCGGCAGCCGGCGTTTGCTGGGTCTGCGTCTGCCGAGGCTGTTCTTGCTTGGTGCTATTGATGATCTGGAGAAGAGCATTGATATCAGGAGCTGGAGGTGTAGGCGCCGCAGCCGGAGCGACTCTTCGAGCACGATACTCTGCCTCACGAGCCTTGGATACTGTAAGCAATGATGATTCGTGACTCTTAATGTGCACACTTACCTCCGTTACAGATCCAGGAGGCCCAAAAGTCTGTTCAGGAGAGAAGTCGTCTCCAGAAGAATCTGTGGGCTCCCGGGGTGAAGGTGGAATATCGTTTCTCGACGGATAAATGGCCATAAGAGAAGTTTTCTCCCGGTCCTGTTGAAGCTCGCGCTCTGGACTGTTGACTTCAAGACGGCCACCCCGCGTTAGATAGTTGGTGTTGACCTGAGACTCTTCCAGATCACCGAAATCCGTGGCTAGCACGCGTGAGCTCTGGGCGATGCGAAGCAATTGCGGGGAATCTCATACCTAGTGGAGGGACCCACAAACTGGGGATCTCTTCTGGGGGCTCATAATCGTCTTCTTCATCAAGCTCTAGATCTTTGTGCATCTTCAGCATTTGTCCCTCTCCCTTACTGTCACCGACATCTCGAACTTGGCTTTTCTCGTGGCCAATCTCTTCTTCTGGGTCGTGAACAAACGTTCGCACCGACACAAGCTCGTCATCGCTTTTGAAAGATACCCGAAGCTTCCGTCTTTGCTCTTTGCGGAGACGCTTACGCTTTTCCTCCGCGGTCTCTGGCTTGCGCTTTTCCTCGACCTTGGCCGGGGTTTCCTCCTTCTGTTTCGCCAGACTGGCCATCGTCGCAGCAAATGAGAAAGCTGCCGTAGGCGCCGTGGAGGCACCAGCTGCGGATGTCGCCGTCTTCTTTTCTGGGGCAGCACTAGCAGGACTCAGCTTCACATACACTGTCTAGGGTTCAAGTGACAACTTACCTCAGTCTACCGTCTTCAGACTTGGTGGCGCTGCCAGGCTTCTTGGACGCCGACTTGAGACTGGAGAAGAACCCTGACGGCTTCGCAGCCACATTTACTACCTTAGTCTTGGAGTCGCTAGCGTCTGAAGCAGATTTCGTGTTCGCCTTCGCCTCAATTCCAACACTCTTCGATTTTCCAGTTGTTGGAGAACCAGCAGAAGGCTTTGTACTGCTTGGCTCAGTCGAAACTTTCTTGTTTGTATCAATCGGTCCACTTCTGGCATCATCCATGCTGGTTTTCCTTTTCACCCCATTCGCGTGGGAGCCAACCGACGGCTTTCTATTTGCGCGTTTTGCATTGTCGATGATCTTCTTGGTGAGGGATTTGCCCTGTTCATCTCCGCGTTTCTCGAACCTCTGCAGAAGCTTGTCCATCTTCGTTTTTTCCAGAACGGACGAATCGATGTTTTCATACTGGGCAACGAACTATGGCACTCGTTAAACAAGTACCAGGTGCGGGGCTGGTGGCTTACCTGAAGTATGGTGGCAATGAAGCTACCGGTATATTCCCCATGCTTGATGCGATCGGTAAGGAAAGGCTGGAGTGCTACCAGTAAGGCTGGATTTTCTCCCAATCTAGAGTATTGGAAGATCAGCTAGGCCCAATGTGTAGCCCTTAGAGAGCATGTATGCTCTATGGATCTCGAGACCCGACTGAATCAAGTAGCAAGAAAAACGCGATATTAATACTTCATTCCGCTGTACTACTCCACTCATTCAGACAAAGAGTCTTAAACGATCTGGTGTCCCCAATCGCGATGTCCACCAATATCAACCCCAAATCATGTTTCAGAAATTGTTGCGAATCATTCACTATGACCAACTCTTTTCCCAAAGAGAAATACTTATGGGGCCAACATGCGCGCAATGTGTCGAACAACGGCGAAGAGTGGAGCGATGAGGTTGACTTACTTTTCTACAATGCTTGGATGTCCATGCTTCATAGTCAGATTTATGCAAGACTCCAACAATCGTCGCTGTTCCGTCACGCGGCGTTCGAAAGCCCGCTCGTTGGTTTGATCCTTCTTCTCTATTGCTTGCTGCAGGCTAGTCTGTTTGGATTTGAAGCGGTCCTTGATCGCCTTGAAGATGTCCCATGTTTCAGTCAAGGCTGACCGTATGGCGGGACCCGGAAGGACAGAGGAGCGTTTTGCCCACACAGCCTTAATCAAGTCATACTCTACAGCTTTGTTAGGGTCTACGGGGCGTGACGATGGCAGAGGTGAAGGCTCGTCAGGGACCTTTTCAGGCTCCGACTCGCTATATACAGAGGAATCATCGGAATCCGAATCTGAAGAATCGCTGGAAGAAGAACTTCGAGATTGCGCCGAAGATGCAGAAGGCTTTGTGCCAGCTTGTTTGGCTGCGGCCACCTTCAACTTCTTTACCAACGGCTCTCGATCCGAATGCCAGGGTCCATCGCCTTTTTCTATGCCTCTTGTCAGCGTTGAAAGACGACCCTGACGCAGTTTCGAGACTCACCTTTTTCTAAGAGTTGCATGGCCTCATTTCTGGACTTCTTCCTCTTGTAACGAGGCACGGTAGCTACAGAGCTGTAAGCAAGACTTCTTTTCACTTGTTTGCGACTTTGGTTGGAGAATTGGCTACCTTTGCCACTATTTACAGTCACACTACTGGTGCCAATGAAAATGAAACCGTCAAATCTTTTGGACTGGGTGGCGCTTGCAAATTGATTGGTAGGTTTGATACGCCATCCAGGACGGTCAATGGATTTCACAGTCCTCGTCGCCAGCTGCCGCCATTCCTGGATGCTCAAAGCTGCAGGCGAGTCACCACCACGGATCTGGACTTGGGGAAACGTGCCTGTCGTTAGTCCGGCTCTCTTCGGCGCAGGTCTCTGAGAAGGGTCAGTACAATCAGCTACTAGCGGGCCAAGGGATATGAGCGCACGTTGCTATCTGGGTCAAACGGCTGGGCATAATTCGAATGACTTTCGATTGCCGCTGGAGAGATGGTTTGGCTAGCTTCTTGGAGCTCCCGAGGCCCCGAATAATCAAATCCATGAGTATGGCTCAACGTGTCGGGACTGAAGGTAGAGATGGCTTGAAAAGGCGTTTGCTGGATAGATCCCCTACTGGCAAAATCGGCCGACTTTGCGTTGAAGGCAGGAGGGTATTGAAAGCCATTGTCGTTGGAAGGGTATGCAGAGCCAATACCGAATTGAGGGACGGTTGAATAGCTAGCTTCAGGTTGTTGATACGGTGGTTGCGACCAAGGCTGGCCGGCATGCTCAAACCCATTATTGATTTGGGGGTTTGAAGGGGCGTAATTGGGATTAGGATTTTGCCAAGAATTGTCGAACGATTCCTCATCATCTGCATTTATGAAGGCATTGAAAGGATCGCTCTGATTGCCCTGAAAGGAGTACGACTGTCCAGCATTCTCCGCGTTCCCAGCGTGACTATTATTATACTGATCTCCACCTCGCGCATCCATTGCGAATCAGGTTGCAGCTATATAGAACCTGATAGGGCGCCTCTTGCCGGCGCTAGTGCGGGATTTGGAGCTAGCACCAAAAGGGCAAGACGGCAAAAGAGCCTGCTTTGTCCGACACAACGATATGAGATATGACCGGTGGATGATTGAACCTGACTGGCTCGTGGGTCAATGCCACGGATACTGTAGAATGTAGACCCCGAATCTGATATGAGGCGTTCAGGTCGTCATCACACTTTTGCCGTAGCTTAATGTCACTGGAGTACGTCCTAGAATTGCTCGGAGAAGCTGCACAGAATGAGGTAGAACTTGGCGAATTTGATATTATCAAGCTTCGTACAACGCCTGGACAGCTCCGCTGTTCAGACTTAGACTCAAGGACGTCCAGGTATTAGGCATGCAGCACGCCCAAACGTTCAAGGACGCGACCTGCTTGACAAGCCCGCAACCTCAGCGAACGACGGCCAACCCACTTCAAGGGTGCCCACGACCAGCCCAGCCTTCAACTACCCCAAGGATTACAAAAGCTTTATCCCATCTTTTATCTGTGTGAGGGGCAAGTCTCAGAGAATCATCTGTAAGTACGTGCGGAGTGAAAGGGAGGTTGTTGGTGCAATGTTGTTGAAGGAATGCGGAGTGGAGTCATTCGCGACATTATGTTGTAGATTTGGTTTTTCAATACGTCCGGCGCTAGTCCTAGGCGCAGGAAATTGATTTCATCAAGGCTTTGCATATTATTTATGAAAACGCAGCTCAACTCCAAGCTGGACAATAATACAATGCGCGGCCTAGTCCACAGCAGTGCCGAACTGGTGAATCACTATACTGATCAATAAAATACTCGAGTGTTGCCCCGGGTCTTCGCCTGTGGGGAGTTACGCACCATGGTGGTCCACCAGCAGACGCTTCGAGACAGGCAAGTAGGTAGGCCTCCAAAAAGGTATCTGTAATGGCATCGTGTGCTGATTGGACCCAGCTTCTCTCGAAAAGATCCTCAATCTCAATCATGCTCCCGCGGAAGAGCCTTCCACCCACCACGATGCCGTCTCGTCCAATGGACTGATCCCTCAAACCACTCCCATCTTGAATTCGGACGGAGATCCAATATGGAAAGTGCTTGTCTTTGACGACCTAGGGAGGGATGTCATAAGCAGCGTTCTACGCGTCAATGATCTGAGAGGATGGGGCGTCACGATACATCTGTCAGTCGCCCTTGAGTCCGCTTGCTACTCCACATGTCGACAGGACAAGGTGCTGACAACAGCAGCAACATCAATTCCCAGCGCCATCCCATACCTGACGTACCGGTCTTATATCTCCTTGAGCCTACATCTCATAATTTACACCTCATCAACGCCGACATTTCCAAGAATCTGTACTCGGATGCATACATCAATTTCCTTTCGTCGATACCCAGAACAGTAATGGAGGATTTTGCAGCAGAGATTGCGCAAAGCGGAACAGCAGAAGGCATTGCACAGATGTACGACCAGTACCTGAATTTCATCGTCGGAGAGCCGGATCTCTTCAGCCTAGGGATGGGGAAGGACATATACTGGGCTTTGAACAGCGCCCAGACGAAGGATGAAGAGATAGATGCCATAGTTGACAGGACCGTCAGCGGTTTGTTTAGCGTCGTCGTCACTATGGGTACATCCTCTCTTTCGTCATATCATCAGGTGCACGATCAATATGCTGATGTGCAACAGGCACAATACCCATCATTCGATCGCCTAAGGGAGGGCCTGCTGAGATGATAGCGGCAAAATTAGATCGTAAACTTCGCGATCATATCCTGAATTCAAAAGACAACCTCTTCTCAGCTCCTGCTTCGAGATCCGCGGCAGGTTCGACGCCATCGTCGAGACCGGTACTCGTCATCGTAGATCGTAATGTCGATCTCATCCCCATGCTCTCGCACTCCTGGACCTACCAGTCCCTGGTCCACGATGTGCTGAAGATGCGACTCAACAGAATCACGATGGAGACGTTGGTGAACGGCGATGATCCAAGCAAGGGCAAGGTGAAACGGTCCTACGACCTGAATTCCAACGACTTCTTCTGGTCGCGCAACGCTGGCGTTCCATTTCCCCAAGTCGCCGAAGACATCGACACCGAGCTCACGAAATACAAAGACGACGCCAGCGAAATCACCAAGAAGACCGGTGTCAATTCCATCGAAGACCTCAACGACTCCGGCTCCTCCGCCCAACATCTCAAAGCCGCCATAACCCTGCTGCCCGAGCTCCGGGAACGCAAAGCCGTGCTGGACATGCACATGAACATCGCCACCACCCTCCTCCAAGGGATCAAGGACCGCCAACTCGACAACTTCTTCCAGACCGAGGAGAACATCACCAAGCAGACTAAATCGCAGATCCTCGACCTCCTCAACGACCCCGAAAAGGGCAAGGAACCCCTCGACAAGCTCCGCCTCTTCATCATCTGGTTCCTGAGCACCGAGCAGGAAGTCTCCCGCGCGGAGATGGACCGGTTCGAGGAAGCCCTCACGCGCGCGAACGCGGACATCACGGCGCTGGGATATGTCAAGCGCGTCCGCGACGAGACCCGCATGACGATGATGACGTCCGCGCCCTCACAACCGTCAACACAACCCTCGACGGACATGAACCTCTTCAAGGGCTTCTCCTCCATCTCGAACAAGCTCACCGATCGCCTCGGCGGGGGGCTGGGCGTCAACCTGGACAGCCTCGTGTCGGGCGTGAAGAACTTCCTGCCGGCGAACAAGGACATCACCATCACCAAGATCGTCGAATCGCTCATGGATCCGACTTCGGCCTCCAGCTCCGCCATCGCCAAGACCGAGGATTATCTCTATTTCGACCCGCGATCGAGGGATGCCCGAGGGACGATGCCGGGCGCGCAGGCTTCCCGGCAGCAGTCGGCTCCCGGGACCTTTGGAGGGCCCGCAGCCGGAACAAGTGCGACGTTTGGGCAGCGTCGGCAAGGGTTTAGTGAAGCGATTGTGTTTACTGTGGGCGGGGGAAGCATGGATGAGTATGGCAACTTACAGGACTGGGCGAAGAGGACGAGTGCCGCGCAAGGTCAGGGGGGAGTCAGAAGGAGAGTGGTCTATGGCAGCACAGAGGTGGTGAACGCAGAAGAATTCGTCGGTGTCGCGGCGAGGTTGGGTAAGGAAAGTGGATGAGGTTGGTGCGGCTCCTGTTGTAATTAATATCTGATTTGAAGAAGCCAATCCTATGTCCAAGAAAAGAAAACTCTCTGAGCCTTTCCTACCAATTTTGGCGGCAGCAAAAACGCCTCCCAAGGTATATCCTTGCCCCATTGCATCCCATCTATCCTGTGTCCCGTTCTTGCGCCTAAAAATGAGCATGTGCTCTGTATTTCTGCACGGCCTGAACGCCTCGCTATCTAGAATTCGGGTATCCAATTTAAGTACTAGAGCCAGACATTAGTGACAGAAACCAAGCGAGCAGAGTGGGAGCGAGAGCTTACTATATTTCCAAAGGCGCAAGACCATCGATACTGTACAGCCAGTTGCCGCCCTGCTCCTCCCGGGCAAGCCAGTCATACGGCCACAGCACCAGATGGCCTTGAACGAGATGCATCAAGTCCTCCGCCTCGTCCTTCCCCATGATGTCATCGCTCGCGTGGAAGTCTCGCCTGGAAGCCCGCGTGGTGGCGCGACGCCTGCGCTTCTGGGTCGAGGTGTTGCGCATCAGAGCTTCGGAGTAATTCAAGGAGACCGGTGAGGGTGAATATGCCGTCGAGCTGTTGTCGGTGCCGTCGACATTGGATGGGATCAGCGAAGGGAACGGCCTCAGATCGTTCGAAGGGCGATCCTTCTCGTCGAAGGGGTCGCTACCTTCGGACGGGAGCGCCATCTTCTCCCGATCCCGAGCTTCCTGGGCGTGTCGCTCGGCTTGGGCTTTGTTGGCCTCCTCGGCCCATTCCTCCACGCTGCCGTCGACGTGGCTTGCCTTCTCTTTCTGAAAGCCGAGCTGTTGCAGGAGCTTCTCGCTGAAAGTCCCCACTCGGCCTTCAGCACTGCCGGCCTTCTCGCCAATGGGCCCGAGCATTTTCAATTTGTCCGCGGTCGAAGCACTCCCTGGGGGGCCGCTGCTCCCGGGGGCATTGCGCTGGATGCGATCCAAACTTTGGCCGCCGCCCTGGGATTGCGAGAAGCGCTCCGCGTAGGCTGCGTACTCCTTGTACTCTTTCCAGGACTTAACCTCGCTGTCGGGCATGCAGCGAAAGACTTGCCGGTAAAGCTTGGTATTGGTCTCGGCCACTGCATGCCAGGTGTCCAAGTAGAATGCATCGTTGAGAGGATCGCGCATGCAATCCTTGTCCACAGCAGGCTGCTTTGCTCCGGGTAATGTCGAATCAAGAAATTCCACAGCATGGGGCGATCGATCTTGTCCGAGCTTGGGACCACCTATATCCGTGTCGTCAGTCACTGGAAGAGGAGGCAGAGAGCTTTGGGACTGGTCAAGCAGCGTAGCAGTTGTTGTGGGAGAAGGCTCTGGAGGAAGAGCAGCATTGCTGACGGCGTCGTCCCCACCGGATGTTTGAGTGCCGTTCGGAGAGCCCTTTCTGACAGCTTCATTCGAACGATCCTTAGGATGTTCGCGAGAGACCAGAATCTCGACCTCCTGAACGTGAGTGGGAACAAGCACTGAGTCCCGTTGGTGACGATTCCCAACGTCATGCTCCCGCTTCATAGCGTCATGACCTTCTCCATCAACCGACTTACGATGCTCAGCATTGTTGGTCACTCTAGCATCCTCAGTCAACTTCCGATTAGCTTTCAAGTTGGGATTCGCGCTCTGCTCCCAGTCAACATCATGATTGAAGCTGGACATGTTTTCCGACCTGAGGAGAACCGCATCTTGATTCTCATGGGTATGATCGATGATTTTACGCTTTGTGTCTTCGTCAGATGGTTGATGGTCCTCTTGATCCAAATCTTGACCTGTGTTCTCCTCTCTCTCGGCTCTAGCCATCCTCTGATCCTCGTCCATGACTTCATCCACGTCAATACCCAGATGCTCACGCATGAGCCGCATGCGCAAGGTATGGGGGAAGCGGCCGACACGATATGGCTGCCCATTCATGGTGGATTGAAGCATATCCTTGTCACGAATGACTGCCGCACATTCAGAATCTCTCGATCCAAGCATTGAACGCTCGTTTATGTTGGCGGATCCAATGATAGCAACTCGATCATCCACAATCATACATTTTGCATGGATGTACAATTGCTCAGTCACAATCTGTCGATTTGGACCGATCTTTCCCCACGAGCGTAAGCTGTAGAACTGGATAAAGTCTTCCGGTTCCACGCCGGCGGCACGAACTCGGCCAAAAATGGACGCCTCCCCACGGCAGATGCTTCGGAATTGACACTGCATGATCAGTCTCACGCTGGTACCATCCGGTGAATCAACAGTATTCTGGAACCCTGGCATCAATGGGATGACAATCACAGCGCGCCAGTCCTCTTTCCTCTGCGCGGCTCGGATGATCCGTTCCACGAGGGCGTCTCCGATTCTATTCTCCATCCTAGTGCCCTCTACTTCGCAGCTGCTGATGAAGAACTGGTTTTCGATGTACACGAAATGATCTGATTGCTCTATGAGCTTCATGTAGGCATTCATAATGCTATGCTCAGTCATGCCGGGTGTTCCCAGCGACCATTCGCAGGCGGACCGGAGTATCTGGACTTCACAAGTGCCATCCAAGCCAAGCGCCTTGAGGTCGTGCGGATTGAAGTCTGGAGGAGGAAGAAGGAAGGGGGTGGGTCGGGTGGGCTTGCGCTGTCGCAGAATGTAGTTCCACCGTTGAACAAAATGCCTTGTGAGATCACGGGCTGGTTGCCCTACAACCTGCATATGGATATCATGCCACGGCATGCGCGGGACTTTTGCTCGATCGTACATCTCTTCATATGGTTTGTCCAGCGCGTAGAAGTCTTGAACCCGAGGATTCGAATAGTCTTTGCCGGGCCACAATTGACAGTGGTCAGCATCTTTGGGGTCATCGGAAGCTTCAAATCCGGTAAGTTTGTCGTCGACTACGGTGTGTTGGGGGGTGTCCCATCTACCAAAGCAAAGGTCGATGCCACCAATGAAAGCTACCATATGGTCGATGAGGCACAGTTTTTCGTGATGAGCCCAAAAGAAGGTATTCTGCCTGAACTGGTTAGGTGATCTCTGCACGAAAATGTTGGGGTGCAGATCCAGGAGTGAGAATTTCGAATACTCGGAGTCGATGGGAATGGCGGAGTTGATGTTGCGGTACATGATCACAAAGACTTTGACCCCTTCTCTTGCCTTGCGCTGCAGTAGACGGTCTAGCCTCCATTTCTGGCTGATGGCTGCGGGCCTTCTCAAGTACAACTCTGGGCTGAGCCACCAGTCATGGATATATATGACATCTTTTGCCATGCTGATAGCGCGCGACACGTTCCACATGTAATCCCGACCGTCGACCAGCCATTGTGCAAAGACGCCTGACCTGACTGGTGCGAAGCTGTCGAATCTCTTCGGTTTAGCCCATGGCGAATTAGTACACATGAAGAGGATCGACTCCTGGAATTGGTTCAGTTGACGTTCATTCTTTGCCAACAATTTCAGCTTTCGCTCGGAATTGTACAGCTTGAGAGAGTGATGTTGAGAGTGTGCCGCGTTATCTGTTGCTGCCTTAGCTTTTTGTTTGGGCTTTGGCTGATCTCTGACCCGCTTCCGGTTGGTTGATACACGGAAGTTGGAATCAACCAGAAAGACATCATAGATATTCATGGCCTCTGGGGAGTCCACGCAAACGACATAGCTATGGCGGACCGAAAACCATTTGGGTCCGTGACGCCCAACGATCAGGGAAGGTGTCCATGCCTTTCTGAAATCGACGCCTTTACCAGATTTAATTACCAGCAAACCTTCCTTCCCATGATAGCTTCCCTCAGCAGCTAGACGTACACCGAGGGCAGAAAGCTCTAGGAATTTGCAAAGTCGGTTGCTTTCTGGGCGGAAGATGAGATATCTTATCATTTGCTGCAAATAACTTTCAAGCTTCTTACGTTGTCGTTCGGGATAGGCGTCCCGGCGAGCGCGAGAGGAAGCGCCTTCGCCAGGTTGTGATGCTACACTCGACTTTCGACGAGCAGGCAAAGCCGGCCGAGCCTTTTTCTTCTTCTTCTTTCCTGTTCGATCAGGCCCACTGCCGTCTCCACCACTTGTCGCAGTGCCGTCCATATCGTCATCGGCTTCTTCCTCAGACTCACTATCAAGCCCTCTGATTCCGCGGAGGTATGGAAATGTACTCCGCGGAAAGTGCGGCAGCTTCGTGCGGGCCTCGTCGCCTTTGAGTTGAATATATTTCTGAGTACCGATCTGGACCTTGTACCGAACATGAAGGTTTGCAAAGTCTCTGAGCGCTCGGTGTATCACCCATTTCATCCTCGTCAAGCCATTACCGTACTCCATCTCGATACGAAATATCACATGTCGGTCACCGGACTTTGAGTCGATTTGCTTGCTGTCAGTGATTCGAACCTTCAATTGCTCCAGCAAGATCGGTATCCGCCTATTGCCATGGTCGTCTCTTTGGAACATGCTAGCTACAATCAGTGCTGCTGGTGCGCCTGCGGTCAGCTCGGCTAGTAGTTCTGCCGACTTCGCATGATCTATTGTATTTTCCGCTTTTCGACGTTGTCCGAGCATCTTCAGACCCGCCTTCAATTGCTTCCATTTTGCAGCACTGACAGTCGTTGCTCTCTCTCCCCTGGGTATTCTCCAAGCGGAGGAAGCAGTGCCGCCGGTGCTCTCGGCGCCGCTCGCGAGGCCCGTTATCCGCCTGAAGTTGCTCGGACGCCTTTCCTCCGAGCCGTTCTGTTGGCTCTGCTTTCGAGTCCCAGTTGAATTGAGTCCACGAGGACTATGAACCCATGAACTACCTCGACGCCACGGACTCCCACGGTCAATCCTCTGCCTCCCTTCGTCTTCGGAAACTCCTTGTCGAGATTCATCGGTGACATCGGTCATGGTGGCTCGTCGAGGTAAGAATGAGGCTCGGTAACGATCAGTCGGAGTGATTGTTGTCGTATTGTTGGAAAGCAAGCTCGGCCTAGCACTCTTGGCAGACATCTTCGGCGTGGTTGGTGCGGTTTGGGAGCCACCGTCAAAATAGCGAGGTTTCTGTCGCTTCCTCTTGAGTGCTGTCTGTCCGTCTTCGGCACGAGTGCCAGGACCGGTATCCGTGCCACTTTCGTCGGCGTCTGCATCGCTATCTTGGTGAAAAGGGGAATTTTGTCCAGAATCATCCATACCATTTCTCAATTCAGATGGCTGCGGAAGTCCTCCTCCTGCCAACGAACCTCCACTTAAAGCAGAGCCACTATAGGACCTCATATGAGGTGAGGCATTCGATGTAGTAGCTAAGGCTCTCAACTTAGTAAACAACGACCCTCCACGACGATCTCCACTGGAAGCGTCAACATCTCCAAGGCCGCCTGCAGTAGGCTTAACGGGTAGCTGCCCATTCACTTCCGACTGCAGAGGGGACCTCACAAATTGCACACTAGGCCGTGCTGGAGGCGTTTCTGCTCTTGCTGGCCCAGTTTCAGGAGCAGTCCTGTCTTCTGACAGAAATGGCTCTGGCTCTTCAGTGATTGTGTCGTCTTGGCTGCTCACTTGCTTTGGATGTACGCCACTAATTTCGTTCTGGTTGGGCATATCGGTAGGAGGATCACGGAGCTTGGAACCTAAGGAGGGCATTGGGGATTCCTGGGAGGTTTCCATGGCGTGAGAAGCGAGAGAGGCCGTGAGAGGCGTTATGATTTGAGATGAGAACTATCCGTGTCCCTTCCGTTGTAGATGAGCTCGCCTCACCGCGTCAATAAGCGTTCCAGGACCTTCCTGTCCGACTTGGCTCCTGGAATGTATCTGATATGGATAGCTGTGCAGTCTCCCATGGTGAGCAGTACAAGGAAACTGGCCGGCCAATCTCTCGCCGCGAATTTCGTACTGGCAATCTCTGCTAGGCTGTCAAGTATTCATTGGGGTGAGATTGCAGGAATTGGCAAGGGAGACCCCATTTAAAGTGTGAACGTCCCAATACCAATTGGAAAAGGATCCGAATATTTGGGTTCCTCAAGCCACTCCGCGCCTTCGATGTCCAATCCAAAGGTTCCAAGCTACTAAGTTGTCCCAAAACTGTGGCACCTTTAGTGATGTTTGGTCCCGAACGTACAAGTTGATATCATCAATATAGAAGCACCAGAAATATGATATTGTACAGCGCGGAGATAGGAGCCAAACCCCGAGCTATCATATCTCCATATAAAATATACATCAAATCCCAGCTTTACGAATCCCGAATTCCATTTTGTTGCTCGCCCAAAGATATCTCAGGGTGGATCTTTAAATGCTCAAAGACCATGTGGCTTTTGCCGGACATACATTTCGCTCGACCGCAATCGGCATAGGTCCGTATGCTAAAAGAACTTTGTCGACGAACACAGCCATCAATCGCTCCTTGAGAAAATCTCAAGTATCCGCTCCGTTAAAGCGTAGAGATTGGGCTGCAGACTCAGACCGCTCTGGGCGCATCAGAAGTCACAAACATCCACCTTCATGGCAACGTCAAGGTCCTCCGCAAAATTCTGGATCCCCCAAGAGTCTGTATGATTATTCAAGGAAGCCGGGAGGCAATCGAGCAACTCGACGAGCGAATAGCTTTGGGAACGCCATTGAGGAGTCACAGCCTCCTCGCAATGGCAGAAAGAGCTACGACTTGCCCCAAGTCCCTCAAGGCCCTCGCAGTCGGCCCCCACATGCACAGCAGAGCTCCGCAGGAAACTACACGAAGAATTTGCATCATGAAGACCCTGTCGTGAGACGCTATCCACGAGATCGAGATGGTGATAATCGCGAAGGTAGCGAAGATCGCGAAGATCGCGAAGAACCGGTCTCCATACCCTACACAACGCCAGCATCAGAGTTTCTCTATGGGACTTCAGTCATAACGGCAGCATTGCAAGCCAAGAAGCGCAAATTCTATAAACTTTACATGTACGAAAGTGAAAACCGAGACTCGCACGGCCAGGACGATGCCCTCCGCAGGTCAGCTTTACAATGTGGTCTTGGTGTACAACGCGTCAGAGGCCCATGGCTTCGTTTGATGGATAAGATGAGCCAGGGAAGGCCGCACAATGTCCGTCCACTCAATGGCATGCCTCTCCATCACACTTGGTTAGCTTACAGCCAGCCAGGGTTATATCATGGAAGCATCACCCCTCCCAAGAGTGCCTGTTAGAGCACTCGGACTACCCGACCGAGACAAAAGTTCTTTCCACATTGCTCTTGACCATCAATCTCGTGAAGACGAAGCGATCAATGGGACAATCACCGAGATCAAATACGAGTCTTCATTCTCAAGATTTCCATTTGTAGTGCTGCTGGACGGAATCGTGAGTGCTTATTCGACCGTGCATTATGACTCTTCATTGCTAAGATGTGCAGCTTGATGCTGGCAATTATGGTGCCATATTGAGGTCCGCTCACTTTTTAGGCGCAGATGCCGTGATCACATGCAGTCACAATGCGCCGTTGAACTCGGTAGCACTCAAAGCATCAGCAGGCGCAGCAGAGATGTTACCGATGATGACTGTGAGCCAACCAATCGCCTTCTTGGACGGATGCAAAGCCAATGGATGGAAAGTCTACGCTGCTGATGCGCCGCAGTCTTTGGTAGGATCGAAATCGAGGGTCTTGACGACTTCGAATTTTGGCACTCCGCTTTCTCGGAGCCCGTGTATTCTCATACTCGGGAGTGAAGGTGAGGGTCTTCGCTGGAAAATTCAAAGAAAGGCAGATTTTGAGGTTGGGATCGAGGGCCAGCACATGGGCGCAGGAGGTCTAGACAGCCTCAACGTGAGTGTAGCCGGAGCATTACTTTGCGAGGCCTTCTTGAGAAGACCGAAGATTCCGGCAGATGGAAATTTGCTCTTTTGAGCCAAATCTGTCGGATGTTGGCATTGCCGTGCTCTACTCTACAATGACTAGAGATTGCTCAGCTACTTGGACTCTGCCAATTGATCTTTCTCCCAATTACCGCAGGGCGCGCAGGGCGGAGACCCGACATAGAAGAAATGAAGGGCGTGCAAGTCAATATCAACGTTGTGCTTCGTTTACCCCCGAACCATCGAAAAAGCGAAGAAATTGTGGGTATAGGAAGCTCTGCAAGATGGAATCAGCGCGAACGCCAAATACAACGTTACTCAGTCATTCGTTGAGGAGCGCAAGCCTTGGGATCGCCGGATGTGTGCAGCGCGAATTCATTCCATGTTCAAATTCTGCGACATAGGGAACAAGAGATCGTGCTCGACTGGGTTTGACATGTTGGGCGAGCCGAACAGACTTCCGAATGACTTCTGCCTGGTTTACCCCAATATTACGAAATTGCTATGAAGCTCCATGAGGAAGAAGTGCAATCATAATCTGCATGTACATGTCGACGAGCTTGAGGTTGGACGTTCGAAGACGTCTTCATCTCATAAGACAACATCAGTAATCTTACATACGAGGATCTTCATCCATGGATGTCTAGCAGAGCGTTCCTATCGATGGTCTAGGGCGTTACTCGGCTTCAAGTGGATCTCAAGCGATTTCAGAGTTGAAACGGAATCGAAACGAGAGGCATCTAGAATGTTCCAACGTCCATGGCTCAGCTTGACGCCAAAGCATGGAACCTGGGGTCTACTGCAACTCGTGTTTGACATCTCGGCCGTTTGTGTTCATGAAGTTCATTATGCAGAGTCGACCGGCTTCATGATTTACACGAAACCTAGATGTGGAAGCTATTTACATTTTCATCTCTGGTGTCAAGGCTTCTCAATATCTCTAAAACGACGTTCGACGACACATGTTTCCAAATTTGTACACCGAACATCTGTACATGCGTGGCAAAATTTCGCCTGTGATGGCCCAGGAACGAGAGAAGGCGCGTGATCATTCTTGAGTGCAAGTGCCCGCTTCGGCATGAAAGCCAATTGGAATGATGCTGCTAGCCGAGTTTGGACATAATTGAAGTGCCTCCTGCGAAATTGCAGGAGGGCAGGCAAAAAGGCCTCACGTCATACAAATTGCATTGATCCAGGAATTGCACCGTCTTCTGTGCTACGTCGGGCTGGGTTCGTTGCCTAGCTCATTCACTTTGCTATTGGGGACGACACAAACAGCCTATCCTTATTCCACTACATTCATATTAACACAACAATGCTACGGACGTGTGGCGTTCAATGCAACACAGCCATTCCTGCCCAATGTGAAGTGTTATATTCATACTGTGGTGTCACACGCAACTCGAGCAGGCTATAATTTCCTGCTGCCCCATCTTCCTTTTCTTTCTCTTTCATACGCCTACCCACCTTTTCTCCACCGGCACGCACCCGCTACCTTTCAATATAAAAGATTGTCAATCATCAAAGGAACCATCAACAATATAAAATCATACAATCAGAGCAGTACCGCTACCAGACTGGGTGACAAACGAACTGAGGTCGCTTGTGATCTTCCTGCCATTGTGCGTATTTAATTCATTCTTGCCTTCGTCTTACTCTGCCTCCCCGGAATACGACACACAGGTTTGACTCATCAGAAACACAGATCAGATCCATCAGCTCCGATCGACTTGCTCGTGCTTCAGCTATCTACAACGCCTGCAATCTCTTCAAGTCCAACCACTAGGACGCTTAACATCTCAACAAGCTCGTCGAAAATACCATCATGGCCTTCAGCAAAGCAAATGAATCTCCCGAAAATATTATCGAAACACCACCTACATCGACAGAGTCTGAATCGTCATTCAGTCCTGAGGACCCTCGCCCGCGTTACTACATCTGCCGAGACGACAAGACGTTGGTCCCTCTGATCGCTGTTGACGAATTGCCTTCCTTCATCTACATTCATGGGGTTCCTTTGTCGTTGACTGCAGCGGACATCGAAGAATGGGATATGTCTCGCTGTGGCGACGTTATCGATCGAGCCAAAAATCCGTATCGCATCGAATTCAACAGCAACTCAAGCAGCCATCAGTCAGCCCGTGACCGCGAGCCTCCTGCAGCTCCTCTCAAAGGAAAGCAGAAGACGCCAGGGGATGTCTCTGTTAACGGGGCGCATGCATACGACCGTTCTCATGTTGAACAAGACCCATCCTCCAACGAATCTTCCAGAGCTTCCGATAGCAAGAGCATCGATTACGAGTCACTCGATCCTGCAGGAGCAGCTGGCGACTATGAGGTACTATCCGAATATCCGAATTCGAATATCCGAATTTAATCTGGACTAGTGACTGACTATGTTGCAGGATACAAAAGGCCAGATAGTGAGAAACTACGGGTCAAACAAAGTGCAACATCCGTCAAGAACGCCAAACGCAGCCACCCCTGGCATCTACGGGCGAAAGAAGTATTGCACTTACTGGATCCGAACAGGAAATTGCGATTATATTCAAGAAGGATGTAAATTCCTTCATGTGATCCCGGACGCCGAGACTCGACTACGAATCGGCATCCGCGACATGCCACGTTGGGCGCGCGAAGAAATTCCGGCTCCAGAGGAAGAGTATTACCCCAAGCGCCAAACGGCGCCCGGCCAGGATTGGCGTCAACAATCTCAGCCAGCTGGCCGTGACCCACCTCTTGGGCGAGTTACTGAATTGCCTGAGGGATCTCGATCTCAGCCTCGTGCCGCGCTCCCAGACGCTGCACCACCGGCCTATGCTGGCCAGGACAATGTTGAGAATCATCACCGAGACCCTCGAGTCACGCATTTCGCGACCCAGCAACCGTCGAATGACTTCAAGCACGCCAATCAACACGACCAGACCCGTCTCAATAATGTGAAACCAAACGAAACCTCCAAGTCTTCATCAGCCGCTGCTGAATCTTTCCAGCGTCAGATGCAGTCTTACCAATCACTGCCCCCAAGCCCAACATCTACTGCTCCACGCTCCTCCCCCCAGCTGCAGCCGCCTATCGCTCGTCCCAGCGCGAACGCGTATACTGCGCCCGATAAGCTACCAACCGTTGGACGCGCGGCGAATGTAGCTGGGAATCCCTTCGGGCGTGGCTTCACCCGTACTTACCCAAACAGCGCCTTACAAAAAGCTTCTCCGATCGACACTCCAGGATCCTCCCTGTTCCGCAATGCCCAGCAACCTCGAACTCCGATGGATGCGAGATTCGCTAATATGTCCCTCGGCTCTTCGTTCAACACAGGGATGGCAGAAGGCGCTGGTTATCGTGCCCCAGATTTGATGTCTGATAATGTGAGCCCCATGTCCTCCAGACCTTTCGGAAGTCCCTACGGCCAAACGTTCCAAGCTGTGAACGAGGGAACCAACCAGAACACTCAATTCAACGGCAACGTGAGCCCCTCGTTCCTCACCCAGCCTACAGTGACACACAAGCGTCGCTTCGTTACGCCCGGAGAATCCAAATTTGTCGTGACCTCTGCTGCCGAGGACAATGGAGCAATGACTGCGACTACCTCAGCAGGACAGCGTGCCGGCCAGCATCATCGCTCAAATGCTAAAGCCCAGAACGGTGATCTGGTGGACACTGCCCCTTGAGGCATTCATGACAGAGAACTCACCAAACGGGACATGAGAGAGGACTACATCTACGGAATGCGAGCAACAATGGTGCAAGTTAGAGGTTTGGCCGCAAGGCTACTACAAAATGATTCTCGTGCGTGCAAAGTTGGTTTCATGAGTTGCGTGGGCACAGGGTGATTACTGGCTAATATCAGGTCTTGCCAATCCTCTACAGTGAGTATAGGCATTGGGCTTGGTCTAGGCTATTCAGGGTGCAAATCACTTCACCTGTGCAGCAATTCATCATTCAAGGGGGATAATTTCGGATTGGCGGTGATTGGGGGAAATTATAGACTTCATTTGACAGGAAGGACTCGTGTCACATAAATAACCCCTGCTGAGACATAGTTGCGAAGGAAATTCCGAACATACTCGATCGACCATATCTTTCTTTCGAGTCTCCCTAGGATGGTTCCATGAATACATTACATAAATGCTTTCATGTGCATGGCGGCTATAGACAGAGACGCGTCTCTCTGCTATTCTATGTACACCATAACCCCATATTCCTGCAATTTTGACTCTACCATCATCTCAGTCTCGGCGGAGCCGCCCTCCTTCTCCCGCCCTGCTGCTGCTCCAACAACACCTGGCTCTCATCCCTCTTCGGCAGCTGCTGCGCCCTCAAAGCTTCCCTCACGACCTCTCTCCCCTCTACGAGCCTCGCCCCCATCTTCACCTTACTCGCCTCCAACTCCTCCCTCTGCTTCCTTTCCTCCCCTAATCTCTGCCTCTTCTCCTTATCCAACTTCCACTGCTCGGGAAACTCCAAAAACCTCTTCGGCTTATGATGCCGGAAATCGAGCGGCACATCCTCAAACAGATCCTCCCCCTCCTTCGCCTCCCGGATCAACTTCTCCACCAGGTCGCCCAAATACCGCTTATTCTGCGCGGCCGTCTCGAACCTCTCACTACTCATCTTGACCAGGTCCGAGTCCGGGTTATACCTTACTCCCACGAGCTTCACCAACTTCACCCTCTGCGCCTCGTTCAACCCCGCCTCGCGCGCCACATCCCTCGTCGTCCACTCGACCACAATCTTCTTCGCAGCGGGGTGCTGTTCGCCCATGTACGTCGTATACCGGAACCTCAACACATTCCCCCTCGGCGGCGGCTCAAACCCCCCCTGCCCCTGCCCCTGCCCCTGCCCCTGCCCGTTTCCCTTCCCTTCCACATACCGCTCATACAGCAACGGCAACTCCCACACCGCCAGCCGCGCATACTCCCTCATCTCCCGATGCTGCTCCAACTCCCCATGCCCCAAGCTCGTCACATCATCCCCCTCATACTCCGGGTCCGGGCCGATGTTCTCGGCATCGTCCTCCCCCATGGCCATGAACCCTTGCTTGACCCTCGGCCGGGGTTTCGGTGGCTTCTGCAGCGCGAGCGCGCGCGCGATGTCCTGGCCCGCGGGGCCGGACGTGGCGGACATGGCGGCGGCGAAGTCGGGGCCGGTGTAGTAGTCGTGCGTGGTTTGCGCGTCGGCGCGCCATTCGGCTTGGTCGGCGGGGGAGAGGGAGGTGTAGGCGGCGCGCTCGTCGGGGTCGAGGTCGTTGAGGTCGAAGTGGAAGGCCTGGCGGGTGGAGCCGGGGGGTGGGGTTGCGGTGGAGGAAGAGGAGGAGGAGGGGGGGTCGGCTTTGCTGGCGAGGAGGCGAGGCGGGCGGTGGAAGTGGCGAGGTATGCCTGGGGTCAATAGGTGGGGTTTCCGTCGACAAGGTGTTCGGTAGGATGTTCTTGGAGCGGTAAAAGCTAGCTTGTGAAGAGTAGAGGCCATGTCTGGGAGATAGGCAAGGAAGCGAGGTTGAACTTCTCTGAGTGAGGCTGCATCAAAAATAAAAGTCGTTGAATCTACTCGCGTTAGCTCAGCCCTACAGTAGTTCTACAGCCTCTTGCAGGCTGTAGCCCGCTTTGCCGAGAAGACATTTCATCGTTCATGCGGCTGAAGGAGCACACGATCTCAGTTTCCCAGTTTGATGCCTATTCGAATCTCAATCAGGTGGTGACCCGCTTGTTCATGTGATCAACAGATATGTGAGCAAGAGAACATATCTTGCTGTCATTATTCATACACTTGCACGCTCCTGACAAGCATTGAAGATAGCCTTTCTGCAAATACTTTGCTTTGCACCTGCTGAAAAGTCAAGTTCTTGCACTTTCTTTGGTTAAGAGAAGACATATCAACAGGTTTCTGATATAATGGTTCAATTGAAGTGCCTGATTAGATTGATTTGATTTGCAGTCCCACTATGCTCGAGGCTCAACAGACATGTTCCAATTGCCGCAATATTTTTGCCAATCAAAGTTTGGTTGAGCAATCCATTTCCCAAGATGGCTTGAATGTGGTACAGAGCGCAGACGAGTACTCCATGGCCATTGAAGCAGGTTGCACGCTTTGTGTTGCGGTTAAAGACCTTGCAAAAAGCTGGGAAGGCATTGAAAATAAAATTACTGGTCCTTTCCGAAACCCGAGTTGAGGTCAGACTCTTGTGAAGAATCTTCGTTCGGAAATATCCGAGAAGAAACGGGGCGAGAACATTTTCTACGACATGTGGAACCCACGCGTATACCCTCTGGAAACAGTTCATATTGCACTCGGGTCAGCTGATAATCATGATCATATCGCACTTGATTTCGATGTTGAAGCGCTAGATGGTCAGTCTGCTATGGACGAGCATTGTGGATGATGGTTTGACTAGATTCTAACTGTTGTTGTAAGATGACCCTGCGGCCGCGTGGGTTAAAACCCGGCCCCTTGATCCAGATATAAGTCGGCCGGCTGCTTTCAGATTGGCTAAAGGCTGGATCCAAACCTACCTGGCTGAACATGCGAACTGCTCGATTGATCCAGCGGAAGCCGCAAAATTCACGCCAAAACGCCTGATCAAGCTCTGGGGGGAAAACCTCGTCCAGCTGGAATCGAGACTATATGTTACTCAAGAAGGTGACAAGCTACCTTATGCCGCACTTAGCTACTATTGGAGAGGTCTTCAGAGAATGACTCTGAGTCGGAATACGTACGATTCCATGCAAAAAAAGAATCAGCCTCGAAGCGCTCCCGCGAACGCTCTCTGACGCTATGAGAGTGACGTATGAGTTGCACATTCCATATCTCTGGGTAGGCGCACTTTGCATTCTCCAAGATGTCGAAGAAGACAAAGCTGAGCAAATAGCTGTCATGGACGAAATATATAGTTTTGCGCAACATACAGTCTGCGCAGCCAGCGCTGAAGCCTCCAATGACGGTTTCCTTCAGCAACGCACGTTTGAAGGCGACTTCATGCCTAACCGTGACTATTCAGTCTTGCGATATTCAACACCACAAGGTTCCCATGGTGACATGATACTGAGGGAGCGGCGCTTGTACTATTCTCAAATTGAGCCTCTCTATCAGCGTGCTTGGGCATTTCAAGAACGCATTTTGTCCCCACAGAAACTCATGTACGGATCCTGGCAGCCTTTTTTGGGAATGTCAGAATGGCTTAAAATGGGATCGCGGCAGAGTCAGCAACGGTGAGCCGCAATGTCAGTCGGCTAAAGCAACCTGACAGAGCTCGCCTCGGTCAGCTTGTGTGGATTACCTGGACTCGAATTGTTGGCGACTACTCCAAGCGGAGTCTCAGCGTTGCATCAGATAAACTTCCAGCACTCTCCGGTATCGCTGCAAGGTGCTCGCAGCTTTTCAATCAGGCATACATTGCCGGGCTCTGGGAATACAACCTCAAAGCCGGACTCAAATGGCATGAAGGTGGAACCTAAGGCCTACCGGCCATCAGAATACCGGGCGGCGCCCACTTGGTCATGGGCTTCTGCTTTCGGTGAGATCGTATGGCCGGAAGTTATTGGACGCCCCTACGATGACTCGGCTATCTCTCAAAGGACCAAGGTACTTGAATGCGAGGTCACTCCAGCCAATTCTGCTTCTCCCTTTGGCAGAGTCATTGATGGTTCACTTACGTTGCAAGCTGTTGTGAAAAAAATTGAATGGGATGGCGCGGAGCAGATTCCAGCCGATGATTTGGACAGAGACTTGATTCCTCCAATCGACAATCGTCTTGGAAGCGCTCTCTTTCCTGATGGAATAGTTGCTGTTGCGAAACCCGATGTGAGGGAACAAGCTTTGCATGTCGCGGATGGATGTGTGATGTCTTGACCAGCGTTAGATGATGCCATCGAGGTCCCGTTCTACATGGGAAGATTCCAAGATGCGGAGAATGGCTTCACTCGACCTATTCTGTGTATGGTTTTGGACGGAGGGTCGGCTTTGATGCTTGAGCATCTTCACGACAGTGTATATGGACGCGTAGGACTCATGGAATTACAAAGGGTCGGCCGACTTGGACATTTATTTCGAGCATTGCAATGTCATGACAGTACAAGTCCGCTGAAGGGAAATGCTGCAAGACCAAGTTGAGTTCTCAAATGTCTGGGGGTCAAGTCATGCAGCATCAAATTATACATCTGTTGCTATGCTACCGTTGCACCAGAAAACAAGCAAGAGTTTATGGGCTCGTGGCAGAGCCTGTGGTACCAGAAGAATTGGAGAAGACAATGAGTAAATAAGTTTCAGTCATATTGGCAAAAGGAAGGAGAATCATTTCTTTCTAACCGCTATTCAGCGTGGACTGTGTGTTATTCGAAGTGGTAGGGGAAAAATAGTAAGAGCGAGTGGGGGGAGCGCCGTGGGAGCAGAGAGAGTAGAATAAGACTACATAAGTGGAAAGATAAAGTGGGTTTTGTGTGGAAGCACTTTGGCGGTATAGTAGCTGTTGGACAGTACTAAACCATTCTGTCACAGCGCAACCGCTCCAGCGTCGAAGCCGGGAGCGTCAAGTTGGTGAGCTCACTGACACACAATGACGAGCAGACAAGCACAAAAGGTGAGGCTAAAGCCAACGACTTCCTTTAGACTCACCCACCATGTTACCGCTCTCCGACTCGATGCCGGGCGACGGTAGATTGTTGCGATTGGATATCGTGCGTATGCAATATCAGTCAACCTATGCCAACATCCAAGTGATTGCGGCTTTGAATAGTAAGCTATGCAATTTCCGATGAAATTTCGGTCGTCCACCGTTGAGAAGAGCAGCAGTACGACAGGTGAGTCATACCCTTCTCGTTGCATGCAGCTTGTTCATACCAACGCTCAAATATAGCTTGACGAATGACCAAGATGGTTGCCCAAACCGGTGATGATGCCTCAACCCCTTTCCAACCCAAGACGCTTATGCATGCATTCGACTATGAAGTTCAACCCCTTTCATCCATCGCGTGTCATCATTATGGGTAGGGTGTCGAAGACGACCTCGTTCTTCTCGTAATGCTCGACGAATCCACTCTGCAAGACTCGCCGCAGCCCCTTTAGCCTATGAAGCTTCCACCATCGGTCAATACGCATGGTACCCTCCTTGTTGATCTTGACCGTCATGCGGCTGCCGTATCGACTGCCATTCTCTTCATTGATGGCATTCGAATACTTGGGGCCTCGATGTGGGTATTCGATGCTATTGGCAATGTCTGTGAAATTCGTCTTGACCGCCTTACGATCCTCTTTGCTGATCTGGTGAACGCTGAGCATGTTGTTGCGCGATAAGGAGTGGAGCGTGTGAAGCAGCTGATCCGTCCTGCGGTATGCCGGATAGAGACGTAGCATCCTTGGAGCGCTAGGATTGTCCTCCTCATCCGGATCTGTGATGATGTCCGACTCGGCAAATTCCCCTGGCGATTCTTCGCCGGGCGAGGTTGACGCACGGAACGACTTCTCGTAGAGCAGGGCAATGTTTTCTCCTGCTGCGATCTGCACCGCAGCGTAGCTGCTCGACAGCTGCTCCACGAATGCCTCGACGGCATCGTCACTGTAAGGCGACATTTCATCCATCATGGTACAAAGGAGTCCCCATTCCTCCAAAGCTGCAACGACTGGCTCCGGCTCATCAGGCGCGGATATTGTATGACCATCGCTTGTGATAATCTCCATGAGAAACTCCATCGTCTTGAGGATGTCATCCTCTGAAGCACCTCCATAGAATGCGCATATGCTTAGGGCGCGGATGGCAGCAGCTTTTGTGAGGGTAGATTTGGAATGGAAGATCGCCCGTTGAAGGGACTCGGCGGCGGCATCGTAAATCATATCCGAGGGCGAGGTGACTATGGTCAGTGCGATAGCTGGGCAAAGGGTCAGCAGTATCTCAAAGCAAGAGGCTGAACCCACAATACCTTTAGCAGCAAGGACCGCTTCCTTCTCACTCCGCTCTTCTTTGATGCTTCTCAAGAACGCGGCGACTAGCTCATCTTCCTTTCCACGTATGTCCTCCTCCGAGTACCGAATGGCAAGCAAGTGCGCAAACGTCTTGTAACACTTTTCTCGTCCAGATATAGTGCTTCCCTTCCGAGCAAAGATTTCCTCTATCCGATCGGCGAGCTGACCTCCTGATACCTGGATGTCCCCATTCAGAACTTCATCAATGGAACCGGTACTATCAGAAGATCAGAAACGATCAAGCCAGGGAAGAAAGCCGAAAGGACGTTCAGAGACGTGTAAAGCTACGGGCGCTGCATACCTGTGAGATGTTTCATCACTCAAATCCCCATCGTTTTCATCGTCCGAGACCGCTCTGCTACCCGCCCCCCTGACCCTACTCGCCGCACGCGACGACGCTGGGGTGTTCAATTTCGAATGCCCGGGGGTGGACTCTCTTGAACGCGCTTTGCGCGACAGGGTCTTGCCACTCTCAATGAGGGCTTTCTTCCGCAAGTCGTGCATTTTGTGATGCGTCAAAGGACGCCTGATGGTCTGGTTAGATTTCTGTTCGCTCCGTGTCGCACAAATCCCAAGAGAAAGGCTATGGGTCCGGAGGATGCAATATGTGAAGTTCTGAGGGCAACAAGTTCACTCGCAAGTCCATAAAGAACGATGACTCGGGAACAAAGATGACCAAGGTCACAAAAAAGTTATGGGGAACAAAGGACTTGTGCGGTACAATTTTCATGGGGTTGTGAATGTGTCAGGCAGTAGTCATTCACGCCTTAGGTAGATATTCCCCAGCTCTAGAGTCATTTACCATTGTGCGGCAAAGTCTTGGCTCGTGATTAAGCCGAGGTGCGAGCAGCGCCGGCGCCGGCGCCGGACCCAGCCGACCATCTTTGGGTCTAATGCTGGATGCCATGCATACTTGAGAACATGCTTCTTAGTCATTACTTTTACTGTCATGGACATGAGCCAGGGGTGGCTTCATAAGATAACGTCTTTCAATTCTGATATCATAAATTATCATCAAGTCATTATCTCTACTGAAAATATGTATGATCGTGCGCGTGCTAGAGGAGGTAGCCGTTGGGTTTGAATTAAAAACAACCCCCCTCCGCCCTGTTTTGTTCTTTTCTTTTCCAACACCTCCCGCTTTGCATGCCTGGTAATGTCATGACTCGAAGAAAAAAGATGCCACGCTGAGCAGTCTGTAAATGCAGTCCAAAGCAGGAGTCCGTAGTGGGTGGTCTAATATCTCCAGCCTAGTGCCGATCTCAAATCTCAATGTCAATGCCTAGATCCATGTTTGCGATGAATTCGTCGTCCATATTGCGTGAGCCCAGCACGGGAAGGCCTTTGGTTTTCATGACAGGCTTGAGCTCGGGCGTGCGAGCTGGCTTCTTGGCTTCCAGCTTCGGTGTGCCCAATCCTCCAGGAGTAGCCGAGCGACTGATGTCCCTGCTCAGAGGTTTCTTCTGCGCTGTGTGAGATGCGTTGACATCATAGTGAGTCTTGGACATGATCTTGACCCGAGCGAAGGGGTTCTGGAGTGCCTCGCCACGTTCGACTGCTTGTCGCTCCCGGCGAGCCGCCTTCCTTTCTTCGATCTGAGCTTTGCGAATCTCCTCCGTGTTCTTTTTCCGGTTCATGCGGTTGATTTCAGCCAATCGTTCCTGCTGCGAGGGTGGCGCAGGACTCGATGGTGCAGCTTTGGCATCGGTCAAGCTAGTTCCGTACTTCAGTTTTGGTCCGTTGAGCTCTGCCAAGTCAGCATCGCATTTAGCAATGGCTGATTCGTCGCCTCGCTCGACAGCTGCCTTGCGCCGATTTTGTAGATCCATGCGTTCGATGACAGCCTTTCGGGATTTGATGGCTCCCGTCTTTTGAAGCTTGATATTCAACTCTTCGGCTGTGAAGGAGTGGTGGATGATGCTGTTGATATCGTCGATCTTGGCGTTTAGGAATGGGCGAGTTGGGACAGCTTTGCCTTCATTCGCCAGAGTGTTCTTGTAGTTTGCGACCTCGACCTGTCCGACTTAGCTATGTTCATGCCACTCTGGATCGGCAACGGACTAACCTCTGTTGGCATGGAGTTAGAGACACTGTTCATATGAAAATCCTTTTGTGATCCGTCTACGGTGAGCATAAGATGGTGACTAGTGACGAGCTTCTTGCCATTCTGCCTCTCAATTGCGTATGGCCAGCCCTCTTTCTCCACAATGCCTAGGGTATGTTAGTGAATCCTCAAAGCATGTGTCTTGCACTTACTCTGGATCTGCACCAATTGATACCCGTTCGAGGGAGCTCCAGGGGCTGATTTCTGGGGAAGGCGAACGTAGCAATTTTTGAGCTTCTCCTCAAAACCAGGATTGTAGCAGAATTCTGCGAGGAAGAACCTAGTCACTGTCGTTCGACGGAAGTCATGGTAATCTGCGGGTTGGGCGTTGCGCAGGCGGTCCTCATCCACTTTTGCTTTGCCATCATCCCATTCAACTTCGCTTTCGCCATCGGCATCGGCGCTTGAATTACGATCACTTGCGCTTCGCGCTCGGCGGGTCCTATGAGCAAGAGCGCCTGCCTTTCGTTGCTGGTTTTCTAGACCTTTCACTTCGCGCGTCTTCTTATATCTTTCAATCACCTTTGAAGATTCACCCACTTTTCGACCCCCTAGTGTTGTCTTTTGGCGGGTGCTTTTCCTCGGGCTGTCGTCCGCATCGGTGTCAGCTTTGCGTTTGACCGATGCCTTAGCCTCCTCGCTTTTGAGGAACTTGGCTCGCATGGAGCGTAGTTGCTGGTCTTGCTTGTTTCGCTCATAAATTGCGGCTCGTTCTGCAAGAGCTTCCTCCCGCTGAATCTCAGGCAAAGCCATAATGTGCCTTCTATCACTCTCTGACTTGAACTTGTTCTCGATTGGAAAAGGATCCTCGTCAGACGCAGGATGGTGGACCTTCGAGGCTCCTGAGTCCGATTCCGACATTGGAGCAGATTGAAGAGAGTCAGGCGATTGCCGGGAAGACGAGCTAGAAGTGCGTCGTTAGTACTGTGTCAAGTGTTGCAAAGACACTGGGAGTACACTGACACCTCGTCATCATCATCTGAGTCCCGCTTGCGAGCTTTCTTGGTTTTGCTTGCCCTTGCCATTACATTTGGAGACAGCGATGACTTCGCTTTGGTCGTCGAGGGACGGCTGTCAGATGGTTGGGATATTTCAATGGAAGGTAAAGGCGAGTTGGCGTTTCGATGGGTGACTGCTTCCTGAGGAGTGTCATCCTCATCCGACGAGTCACCTCCGGCCAAGGCCAGAAGCTCAGCATCTTCAACAGCCATAGTGTCAAGCGAGTTTCAGAGCATGTATGAGAGCTAGAATGAGAGAGAGACTGAACCGCTTGTATACAGGATGAAGGACAAAGCCAGCTTTGTCGGAAGGATGGTTGTACTTGCTACAGTCGGAGGTTCCAGGTGTTGTAGTTCGAGAATATTACAAGGAAAGTGTCAAGATCCAAAGTCAATAAAGAGCAAAGCAAAGTTTTGTGCCTGTGGCTGGGTTAGCTATTGAAATGTTTGCTTCCTTTCGAAGCCAGAAAAGGGCTGAGATCATTCACTGCCACTTCAACACATGCGGGCCGGCGCCTCGGCGACGCTAAGCCATGTCGGTAGAATATTGTTCCGGCGCTTCCCCGCAAACTAGGACCGAGGGACGCGACAATTCAACCCCTCGGTCGCGTAGGGGAAGTTGCCTTATTGCAGTATCATTTGCCAATGTCCCATGTATCCCTACTCTAAGCATGAGCAGTCTTACATCTTCCATATTCACTCGGTCGAGATTCGCTCCAAGCATCATCGCCGCCGGAAGAGCATGCGATTTCTCCAGACCACCCAGTCGAGGCTTCCCAAACCCAAAGCCCCACCTCGGAATACGCTTCGCAGCCATGTCGACAACCAATAAAATTCAGGTCAAAAATCCAATTGTTGAGCTTGACGGAGATGAAATGACACGTATAATCTGGAATGATATCAAAGAGAAATTTATACATCCATATCTGAACGTTGACCTAAAATACTATGACCTGGGTTTGCCCTATCGGGACCAAACTGGCGATCAGGTCACCAAGGACGCAGCTGATGCTATCAAGAAGTACTCGGTTGGTGTCAAATGCGCGACCATCACTCCGGATGAAGCTAGGGTCAAGGAGTTCAACCTGAAGCAGATGTGGCTGAGTCCAAATGGCACTATACGAAATCAGCTGGGAGGCACCGTATTCAGGGAGCCAATTGTGATACCTAGGATACCCAGACTGGTTCCTGGATGGAAGAAGCCTATCATCATCGGGAGACATGCTTTCGGAGATCAATATCGGGCCAAAGACCTGGTGGTACCTGGACCAGGTACTTTAGAAATGGTCTACACCCCTACCAACGGGCAGCCAGAACGAATCAAGGTCTTTGAATTCGAGGCCGGTGGCGTTGCTCAGACCCAGTATAACACCGATGAAAGCATCAGAGGTTTTGCACAAGCAAGTTTCAAGCTTGCCTTGAGCAAAGGCCTTCCCCTTTATATGAGCACCAAGAATACCATCCTAAAGAAGTACGATGGGAGGTTCAAGGACATCTTTCAAGATCTCTATGACCACGAATACAAGCCCAAATTTGAAGAGAAGAGCATTTGGTATGAGCACCGTCTCATCGATGACATGGTTGCGCAGATGATGAAGTCGGCAGGCGGATATGTCATGGCGTTGAAGAATTATGATGGCGACGTGCAATCGGACATCGTTGCCCAGGGGTTCGGATCCCTGGGACTTATGACTTCGTGCTTGATAACACCAGATGGTAAGACATTCGAGTCCGAAGCTGCCCACGGCACGGTCACGCGCCACTTCCGGGAACATCAGAAGGGTAATCCAACATCGACAAATCCCATCGCCTCGATCTTCGCCTGGACCAGAGGCTTGGTCCAACGGGGTCAGCTTGATGAGACTCCAGAAGTCGTCGCCTTTGCCGAGAGCCTGGAGCGGGCGTGCGTTGACACTGTAGATAAGGACGGGATTATGACCAAGGATCTAGCAATCGCTGTTGGGCAGAAAGATTACGCCACGACGCAAGAGTATATGAATGCTGTAGAGAGGAGGATGAAGTCAAATCTGAAGGAAAGGCTGTAAGATACCTACGGTTGAACGTACAATAGAACCACAATGTTCATAGCCTTATGATGGAGAAGAATCAGCGATTTGGTTGGAAAGATGGAGCGAGTGTAGCAGGCCGTATTTGATAACTGTCATCTATTCATCTATCGCTGAATGCACGCCAAGCTCGCTCAGAATTCTGCACCAACAACTCATGCGGGCGGATCATAAACCACAGCATGCATGTGTCGGTGGAGCTGCCCCTGATGACTGCTCACTTGTCATCCAGAGGCAGCCCGGTCTTGGGACTTATTTTGAGCACCCGGCAGACCTTATTCAGCAGAGCCTGATTCTTGATGGCCTCCCCGCTCTCGAGGGTCTTGATGTCGTTCGCGGGAGCGTTGACTTTCTGTGCCAGCTGGGCCTGAGTCATCTTGTAGGGGCCTTCCTTGGATCGTCGGTTGCGAATGGCAGCACCTAATTCTCCGGAGACCTTTTGGGGGGCGACGATATCATCGGATCGGTCCACTTTTGTCAAGCGCTGGCCCTCTACTCCGCCCTTGTTGGCCTGCAAATTTCTTCGTTAGTCCACCATCTCAACAATATATGTGGCAGCAAGACAAGCATATATGAAGGGCATACCGCATTGCTTGTAGCGAACTTCTTCTCCGTCCCCACGATGGCTCCTGAACGCTGAGCGGCATTCAAAGCACCTTTGCCTTTGACAACAGTCTCCCGTTGCGAACCGCCACCAGTCACTTTGCTGCCAATTTTAGTTACGGTATCCCATTCAGACATTTTGAGGGTACTTTGCAATTTAAAGCGTAATTTGATGATGGTAAGATTAGCGCAAGATTCTTCCCGTCAAGTCTTGTAGGCTTAGGCAATAATGTGTCAAGATGATCTGTGCTATGGAGAAGGAAACCATGGTAGCACAAGACGATGTCTTGGCGATGGGCTCATCTGGCGCTAAACCCATTTTGTCACTGTCCTCGTTTTCGGTCCATCTCTAAACCCACCCCTACCCACTCGAAGTGGCAAGGAAGTCAAGGAATTTTACCATTCAAATGAAGCTGGTTTGAGAATACCACATCAAGATCTCGGCTTAAGATCTCGGCAAGATCTTGCCGAGTATGACATTTTATGCTATCCACCTTTAAACAACGTCGTCTTGAGTTGAATGCCTTCTGGAGAGGACTTCAAGGTCCTTGTCATCTTTATTGGTCCATGGCTCTTGAGAGTGTTCTACAGCTCTCGGAGGAACAATCAATATGATGCATTTATAGTCTTCTCTACCATTTTGTGTGCACAAAGTCTTTTCCTTCAGAAACAATTTCAGATAGTGTTCGTTCATGGAGGAACGAATAGGATCTGTCTTTCCTTATCTGCTCTATCAGTCTGTATTATTGTCTCGTTACTTAGTTTCAGACGAATCCCAACCCTATCCACATCAACCTCTCTGGATGGGGACATTAGTCGACAGATTGATCGCTCAGTCAAGAGAATCAGAAAGGAGGATAATCTGAAACCATTGATCTTTCCTTGTCGAACCAATCACACACGATTCTTCCCCAAAAAGCATTCTTTTTTGTATTCATATCTATTCGTTGGCATTCCAGTCGGGTGGTGTGGCTCTGTAGGGTCGTTTCTATCAGCAGATATCCGACTTGCTAAGGAGAGTGTCAAGTCGCGAGAAAATGCATGGTTCAGCGTGGATTCTTCCGATTATCTTGCAAGAGGCGAAAGTCGCAGCGGTCTACGTGGAAAGCTTGACGCGTATCTTCGATCTCAGGTAAGTGGCAATCAGCTTGAGGATCTCGATTGTCAGCACTGAGAATCATCGAGGACGAGGACCCAACCCATTATCCATATGCCTATCTTGTGACAGCCCCTCGATTCCTCGGCTACTCCTTTAATCCTGTCTCATTTTGGTATCTGTACGGCAAGGAGATGAATCTGGAAGCAATGATCCTGGAAGTTAATAACACATTCGACGAAAGGCGAAACTACTTTCTAGACCGAGGACCGACAGCGACAGACAAGCTCCTTGCAGATGATGGAGGCACGCCTTCGTCAACATTTTCGAACACATGGACTAAAGATTTCCATGTCTCGCCCTTCAACTCGCGGAAAGGCTCGTATTCTTTGAACGCCTCAGACCCATTTGTGTCTACTCCTACTGCTGTCCCGCTAATCAATAATGTAATTACCCTCAGCTCATCAAAGGGTCACCCAAAGCTCGTCGCAAGTATCAAGTCAACAGCATCAAGCATTGATCCTTCGTCAAGTGGGTTTGCGGACATCATACGATTTATCGCATCCTGGTGGTGGGTCGGCCTGGTCACTTTCCCACGTATTGTCAAAGAGGCTGCCAAATTATTTTTCAAACGCAAGCTCCACGTGTGGTATCGACCAGAGGTCCTTCAAAGCAGTATTGGCAGGAAGGCCACAATCTATGAAAGGTACGATGATATGCTAGAAGACCCTTTCAACTCCAACTGACCAGCTTAGCTCTATCGCAGCGATCTTTCAGGAATATCTGAGAAGCTTGGTTGAGACGTCATCTGCGCTTGCAAGGCTGGAGTACCTTCCATCGACCGTCCAGGATCCAGATCCCAAAACATTCGTACCTGATATCAAGTCTTCGGACCCTCGTCAAGATAATGTCAATTTCAAGCCGACTACACCACTGTTCTATTCCTACCTCGCCCTATCTCTGGACAATGCAGAATTCATTTGTCATGAATTGGATGAGCCCGATCCGCTCAAGTCTATACTGTACACCAATCATGCCCCCTCGATTCGATCTCTGTTCTCGGCATCCCAACAAAGGCAGCAGCGCCTTGACACCATTTCTCTCATCTCGGGGAAATTTTCTCCGGTACCCTTGCGATGGCTCCCAATCTTTGTGCTCAGAGGTTGCGGCTCGTCGTCTTTAGATGATTTTGCAATGCATTATCCGGACTTGGCAAAGCAGAAAAGATATCGAGAAGCAAATGTCAAACTACTGGTCTCGAAGTATCTATTTTGCGGTATACCAGAAGTACTTGACATGATCTTGTTCCTTATTAAGACTTGGCTTCTCTGGGTCTGTGCCAGAACGCTGATCGAGTGCCTCAATACGGAGCCATCGCAGTGGGCGTCAAAAGGTGCAAGGCTTGTTCTGCGCTTGACTATTGCTCATGCATTCTGGCTTACTGGGCAAGTATGCTGAGGCAAGCCTATCGCTTGCCAACGGCCTCGTGCAGACGGACGTCTTCAGTTTCACTAGGATTGAGGACGGCTTTCGGCACTATTGACATACTGAGGCTACTGTGCGTCAATAGGCCATCGGGCCTCAGAAATGTACAGACAAGCTACAATCCGAGGGGGGTTCAATGAACGAAACATTCCCTCATCCAGATGTTGTTCTCTGGTATCCCAACAACGCCTTGCTTCGTGCTGGATTCATCCAATCATCCTCACTCGTACCGAGTTGATACATAAAATCACGCATCTCACAACCTGCTAAGCGCGTCCGCCACCTTGCTTTCCATCCAACACTTCCCTACCGCCTTTCCCTTGATAGTCACCCCTATCATTCCCCTTACTTCCCGGACACTGATCCATTCGGGCAAAATCTCGCCCATGATCTTGACGCAACCAGCAGCGTCTTCACTTGCAATCGGATTTCGCAGACTCATCTGAATATTCTGCACCAACGTCGGCATGGTGAAGCTCACGTGCTTGGCAACCTGGGCCCAGGGATCATCTTCGGCATCGTCATTACGGTGGCTCTGGGCCGACAAGGCTAGACTTTCAAGCACGGGTGCGATTTCAAAGACTCGCTGCAGTGCCGCTTGTCGGACGAGCTGCTCCTTCGACAGCGGCGCCGGAAGAGTCGATCGATGGAGCTGTCTGGCGAAGATGCGAGACTTGAGGTCTGCTGACCTGGCAAAGGGGTCTTTCTTTGCGATTTCCTTCTGGGATTGCACGTTTCCGGATGCGATCATCAGCGCGCGTTCCTGGGCCTGTATCGCGCCGGCCTTGAGGTCTGTGAGCCTGCTCTGCCCTTTTGACAGAAGAGGGGCAAGTTTGGTGAGGGATGGGTCAAGTTTGATGGGGTCCAAGGGCAGATTGTCGATGAAGACCTGCGCTGACCTCGTCGACGGGGTATCTTGAAAGGCTGTCCATTGCTTCAACACAGCTAGCCGGAAATGCGCATTGGATGCCTCCTCATCGATTGGTCGTTTGTGTAACCTGGCAGCCGTGGTATCCGCGAGCTCGATGCAAATCCTTCGATGGCCAAAATCCGTGAGCATGATCTTTTGGGGCGGCTTCGCTCCATCTTCCTCGAGCGCGTTTTGCTGGATCGACAACAGTCGCTGCAAGTCGCGCACCTCGACACTTCGTTTTCGCCACGTCCTTGCGATCGAAGGGCATAGGGTGCGAAGATCCGCGGGCGTGAGTAGGCCATTGTGTGCGAAATGTAGCGACAAAGCTGTCAGGAAGCAGGAATGCAGATCAATGAGGTCCTGCAACTCGTTTGGAAGCTGACAGTCTGGCTCTGGCTCCGGCGCCGGCTCCGACTCCTGGGATGATGGCGGAGTCTCGAGCTGTTTCGACTGTTCGACTAGACGTTGGGAAGAAGTGGAGGATAGGTTGAATGACTGAAGGAGAGAGCGAGCGCCCTTGGTGGGAGTATCTTGTACATCGGCGCGTGTGCAAGTTTTCTTTCGTGGGGTCAATGGCTCCGAGGATTGCGATGCACACAGGTCATCATTGACGTCGTCTAATGCTTGCGCAGTCCGCTTTCTGCCTTTGACAATTGTGGCCGCAACGCCTTGGGGCAGGTCGCGACTGCCGCGATCTTTCTCATTGATGCTCTTTCCAGGTCGCGAGCTCTGCGCCTTGGAAACCTTGCCAAATTTTGCGATGGATTGCTGCTGCTGCTTGGATGCCGCTCTTGCTTTGGACATCATGGCTCTCGGCATCGTGATTGCCTTGAAGAGTGCGTTGTATGCGCAGCCTTAGATGGAGTTCAATTTGGGCAGTCGCGACTTGAAATCAATTTGACCGACGCGTTTGGCACGCGCTTGCCGAGGCTTTCCCGAACCAATTAGTGGCACGAATTATTCACACGACTTAGCAGACATACTTCCTCTACCAAAACATCCCTTCAGGGTCTTCACTCTTTCAGGAGGTGGTGATGAAAGACTCGACTCGGAAATGCTCCGAAATGAAACTCAGAGGCTCTGAATTCTCACTGACTGATGACCACTATGAAAGCGTTTCTGCTACATCATGGAGTCTGTCTGTAGGATATGCCACTTTACTTTGGTGCTTGGTCCACCATCTCATACGACGATGTCAGCCTATTCGTTGACAGGTCATCCAACGGGTTGACTCTTCGAGCTTTTCTGAAGCCTCCGTTCACACTGTCCCATGCGAATTGTTTGAAGAACGAGCGGATTTCTTTCCAATGCCTTTTCTGGAACGGGATTGAGTCCATATCTTGCTGCTTGAGCACTCTGTGTCCTTCAGAAAAGTATATCCAAATGCCGACAAACATCAGGATCAGACTAGAGAGTAGACATCCAATGATGATGGGAAAACGAAATTCGAGACGATGCTTTATGAGCTGGAAGATGAAGTCGTCCTGGAGAAAGCTGATATATCCAGACGATTTTGGCCATTTGCACCAGCATTCGCATTTGTTTAAGATACCTATTGCGGTGGCCGTCAAGGTTCCAGCTGTTGCCCCCATGAAGATGAAATCTCTGACGAAGGTAACCAGATAAATGTTGAAGTAGCGTGAGCTGGACCTTTCTTACTCTCCGTCCCCAGTGCCTTTTTGAGAGGGTGAATCGGTATGGACGCAGAGGAAGAACAGCCAAGCCGTGATCGCAATAAATACCCACATGATCAGGAAGGATATCTGGGTCATAGCTCTGCAGCCACAGCCTTCTGTTGGTGTAAGCCATGACACAGCTATTGCGCAATCAATGGGAGTTGCAACAATCGCGAACGACAGGGTTATTCCAAGCCATGCAAAGCTCCGATGGCTTTTCCCCTGAATGGACTTGCTGAAGTCCTTGAACTTCTCAGGCTGCCAAACCGGTAAACCACCGCAGCTCCATCTATCGCTCATCTCTGACGAGAGGTTTGCAGATGCGTCTTTCTCGAGCGTGCCCAGGGCATCCGAATGAACGCCAAATTGAGTTGAGTCCTCTGCAGCCTCAGGTCCCGCCGCTTCAGGAATGCTCGTCAATGGTCGAGGCAACCGTGACTTATCATAGGTATGGCTCGTGGCACTCAACGTCTTCCGAAAGCCAGCAGCTATCTGAATGAAAAAGACCAGACCCGCAGCAACTGATAGCAAGAAACGTGAGACTCGATCGGAAGCGAGCTCTACCCAACGCTGCGACGCATGCCCGGAAAGTGAGAGCCAAGACGTTCTCATTCCGATAAGGATTGGTGATATATTCGGAGGGTGTACTATTGTGGTGGGTAAAGCGGTGACGATGTACTATTGTGGTGGGTAAAGCGGTGACGACGGTCAAAGTCGAATTGATTTCTACATCTGACAGTTGAAGTCATCGCCAGCTTCTGGGCTGATCAGATTGAGGCTTGGATTGCAAAGCCTCGAGCGAGATCATAGGCGCGCATTGAATGGGCACGTCTTGCTTTGAAGGTGCCTGACAGGAAAAGGCCGTTTACCAACTTGAGCTCCATTGACAAATGTTTCACAGCAGGAGCGTAAGGGCCTTTTCCTGTGGATTGCAACCCATAGGAGTCGCCCGGTCGCATCAAGCAACCACTTTCAGATCATAGCCTCGTTCCACGTTCTCAAAGCTCCTTGAGCTCTCGAATAAGGAATAGCTCCAACCAGAGGCAACTCCTGCTATTGGTGATGGCGTACCCAGGCCAAACTAGAACCCCCAAAGCAAGCCGCCCTCAGGCGTGGCGATTGGAGCGGAGGGTGCCTGAAGAAGATTGTTGGTCACTTGGAAATTCCTCCCCATCAACCCTTGTGACTTAGCGCCTTCATTACGGCCGGGGCGTTTGGCCTCACACCATCAGCACTGCGAAGGCATCTTCAGAGAGCTAGTCATCGGGATGTGAAGCTTCACGGCTCTTCAGAAACGCTGCAAAACTCTGCAAAGATGAAATTGCTCAGACAACATCGACGGTAGTTAGCATTCGAATGTATGAAGGTGGTGAGAAAGATGTCCAAATAGCGTAGAAACGTATGGCAATTATTTTTCCTGCAAGAGTGAGAGATCAAGGGAGTGAAGACTGATTTTGGCACAACAACGAAATCATTCAGCACCGTAATCCTTCGAACATAGAAAACCCGTGAAGAGAGGAGATGGAGAGAAACCAATGAAGAATAGAGCAATGGAAGAAAAGGTCACTTCCAAATTGGCCTGCAGCAATAGATGCTGTCCTCAGTCCCAGAAAGCGCAATCTCATTCGCATATCATACACTGCAAATCAAGAGCTGATCGAGCCAATACTCTACTTGCCGAAACCAAACCAGCTCGAGATCCCACTCTTGGCCTCTGATGCCTTCTTCTCGACCTTGCTGTCAATCTCATCTATCTTCCTGCCAGCGTCCTTGCGCGTTTGATCGAACTTGGCGACACCGTCCGACTTGAGCTGAGACACCTTGTTTTCTGCGTCGGCGGTCTTGTTTGAGATGACCCTGTCGGCTTCACGGGCCTTTGCGCGGGCGTCATCAACCTGCATTGGGAGATAAGCTTGTCAATACCTGATGTTTCCCAAAGTAGGAAGGATGAGGCTTTTGGATGAGATTGAAGTGCAGCATCTGATGACTCACGGTGCGGTCGATCTGGCTACCAGCTCTCGCGGCCCATTCTTCACCTTGCTTCTTCGCTGCCTCGTTCGAGACCGTCTCGCCCTTGACCTTGGACTTTGCTGTAGCGAGGTCGTCTAGACCGAAGGCGTCAATAGATCCGTGCCATCATCTTGGGGAAGCAGGAAATCCCACGTTCAGCCTCTTTCCGAGCAACCTTTGGATCACCTCCAGCTTGGTAGAAGTAGTATCCGACACCTCCTGCGGCCGCAATACCTCCAACGGTAAGAGCTCTTCGTGACATTGTGTGGGTGTGTAAAAAGTAGGCCCGACGAAAAGGTGATGATCAATGGACTTTCTTATCGGGATGTTGATATGCTCGTCACGTCAAAGCTCCTTGGACTGGAGTTGGTCAAGACTGGTTTCCGTAAATCTTGGTTCCCCGCTTGCCCGCATAGCGCATCGGCTCCTCGGCTGGGGCATCTCTGATTGGTCCGACTTTCACCACGCTCACTAGCCACACCTGAAAATTACGTAGCTTGTTTGAGAAGATCCAAGATGTCATTGATCCACCGAGCCTTTCCAGGCAGGTGCCATAGGTGCTTCTTTTGACCGGTACGCTTGTCATACTGCCATCATTGTTATGTCATTGCCATGCTTTCAGTCCTTTCCATTGTACAGAGACCTTACTTCAGGCCATGAGCATGCTCCTACGATGAATCCACAGGCACACACTCTTCCGAGGTCGCGCAATGTCTGTCTTGGGCTTGGAGCGAAGTCATACCAGCCCCGCAGATCTCTACGACCACTCGATCAATCTCATTGACTCAACCGCCCCGGTACCCAACCTTGACGAGAACCAAGATGACCCTACTGGCTCTCGTACTGGCAGTGGACAGTCTCTTGGTCGTCAATGGACAAAAGGTCATCTGAGGAAGGAGCTTGCTCGCAGAAAGTATGCAAAGTGGCAGGATGATAAGAAAGGTCCCAATGTTGAGAGTGTGGAAATCAGCGGCACGGACAGTGATGCTGATTCAGAAGGCGTGAAGCAAGCGAAAGCAGGAAGCAGCACTATTGGCCGCCTGAAAGACAAGGTTCCGTTTAGGAGCAAGAAGAAGTCTGCTGGTCTTCATGATGAGCATGATACCTTCATCGATGTCCTGTATGAGAACCAGCGGGGTTCTTTCTTTTGCGGCATACCGTTGTATTCCATGAATGGGCTGCTCAACTTCGATCCTGCCGGCTGGCAGAATTCGACCTTCCAAGATAGTGCTGTCAACATCACGAACGCTCAAGTGCCCGACCCGAGCTGGCAATGGGATTGGAAGACATGGTACGTGGACATGACCGGCGATGTTGACGAGGAAGGATGGCAGTACTCGTTCAGCTTTGGGAGTTACTTTGCCTGGCACGGCAACCATCCCTGGTTTCACTCCTTTGTCAGACGAAGACGATGGTTGAGGAAGCGAAGGAAAGTCCACCAGCGGCATGGACGAGGCCGACAGGGTGGCATGAAGGAAGCCCACATGCTGAACACGGATTACTTCACCATCCATGCCGCTGGACGGGATCGAAGCAGGGATTCCAGTGCCGATCGAACCACAATGAACCGATCGAGTTTCGTTGGTGCCTATGATACGGCGGCTGACGACAGTGACGATGACATGGGCGAGATCGCGGACATTGCTGCCCTGCTGGCTGCATTCAAAAGGGCAGTCATCGACCGAGAGAAGATTGTTGCTGTCAGGACCTTCCTCCAGCAAGGCGGGGATGAGCTGTATTACCTCGCATCCACCATGCCAACTATCCTAAATGATTTTGTCCATCAGACTTCGAAAAGGCAGCTGCAGCGAACGCTGCTACAAGCTCTCGACGAAGCTATCAAGGCTGACGATGATGGAATAGACGATGAGGACAGGAGTAATGCGAACAAGCGGAGGACTCACAATCTCCTCACCGCCATACGTGCTTCCGGGATACACTTTAATGATGGTCAATTTTGGGCCAGCTTGAGAGTCAAGGCTCCGGGTAGCGAGGCAGACTCGACGATACATGAAACGCATACTCTGGATGCTACACAAGCGGCTCAGCCATTCAGCCAGGCTCCCAAAGCTCCACGGGGTGGAAATGGTGGAGGCCTCGACGTGAAGGAGGAGATCAGAGGCATTTCCGATGACGCTGACATTTCCGAGGAACCCCATATTGGATTTGGTCAGCCGGCAGATGATGAGTCCCAGGTGACTGCTGGAAGACAGGATAAGGGGAAAGGAAAAGCATAGCATTTTGGAACATGGCGAGGTCATTGTTCTTGATATTGATTTTGAGCGATGGCATGGTTCTAGCGACGGCGCAATGGGACCTCGATACGTACATAGCAGAGTCTTTCGGTTTTGGACATAGTCAGCGAGTGGCCTTGGCTGCTCTTCTTGCAAGCGCTGAATGTTATTATTAGTGATGTACAACATCTTGATCCAACTCCATCATCCCGTGATTTCATAGGAGGATGATGGGATGTTTATGATGATGCCAAGACTGGTCCAGTGGCGTTCTTGGTCAAGAGGGGTCGAGTTGGCATCGTCTTCAAATTTCAATGATCGATCATTTTCTTATCATTATCAATTGAACCCACATCCTGTGGCTCCAATGAGCAAAACGGCTCCATCTCACAATCTCTGCATGGCATCATGGTGGTGTTTATTGACCTTGATGAGGCCGAGGACCCTTCTGCCGATCCCCTCAAATCCGCGGGGTTCGCATTGCCTCCACGCCAACGCTTCACCAATAGCAGCACGATAGCCGGTGCAGAGGCCGAAGATCAGACGGACCCGAAAAAAGCGGAGAGGCCCAATCTGAACCTGAACACCTGCTCGGAGGCTCTAGGATGTTACCCGTCCGTTCCACCAACCTACTACTACACTTGCTCTCAAGATTGATGATCATGGCTTGCACATCCGACTAACAGAACTGCCACAACAGGATCATCACCGCCCTGGCCAGTAACATCGATCTCAACACCCTCCACCATCTCTCCCGCACCTGCCGCCAGATCCGCGCCAACCTCCTCCCGTACTGCCATCGCCTCAAACAGCAGACCTTGCGCTGCTCCAACGAGCCCTCCGATCAAGAAGAAGTCGAGCCTGGCTCCCCTGGCACGCCCGCTGCTTCTTTTTCAAGATGGCCCGCTCGCGGACGACAGGAGGATCGCATGACATCGGGCAAGGTCTCCTTCTGCGCCCGAGACTGCGTGCGTGAGTGTCGCCGCTGTGGCCGCGTCGTTTGCCGGGTATGCCCCTGTTACCCCTTTTCCTCCCTTGATCCGGGGATTGAGGCCATTGCAAGCTGCCGCACCCTTCCCCCCCTCCCTCCCTTTTTTGTTCGGAAAGGAAGGGAAGACTGACCCCGCCGACGACCACCACACACAGAACTGCATCATCAAACGCCCCCCCACTCACCGCTTCCCGCTCCGCCTGCGCCGCCTCTGCCCCACCTGCCTCGCCGCCCCGATAGACTCCGCCCTCACTCGCAACCCGCGGGACCCTTGCATCTGCCCCAGCACGGTCCACATCTGCGGCCCCTGCGGCGCCAAGCTCGCCGAGGCCGATACCACCTACGCGCGCGTCTGGACGTGGCGGACCCGCTACACGACATACCTGGGCGGGCTGGGCACGGGCATCGGGGAGGGGAATGAGGGGGTGAAATGTGCGCGGGGCGCGGATTGTCTGGGCGCGATGGAGGTGGAGGTGGAGTTTGAGTGCCATGCCGCGGCGGCGGGGAGTGGTAATAGCAGTAGTAGTAGTCTGCTGGGCGAGGAAGGGAATCTTCATGTGGGAGGAGATGGAGGAGGAGGAGGAGGCGATCCCCCGGGTGATCATGCGGCAAGTCTGGTGCCGCTTCCGGCTGCGGCGGCTGGGAAAGGCGGGCATGATTCCCCCTCGGTCAAGGACGGGGCCGGGTATTGGAACCTGGAGGTCGAGGGGCTGGGGGGCGTGGTGAAGAAGAAGGTGAGGAAGCGGGAGCGGGTGGGCGGGACGGTGAGGGAGTCCGAGGAGGAATGTCGGGGCGGGGAGGTGTTGAGGAGGGAGAAGGATGGGGGGGAGAGGGCGTGGTGCGCTTGGTGCCACCGGGTGGTTCCGGGGAGGGAGGATTTGGGGTAAGACATCACGTCCAGATCTGCTTCTGTGGGTACTTCTTTACTTGGATCATCCTATGAACAACGTCTTCATCATCATCGCATTGAATTGAATTGAATGAGTGAATTCCTGCGCTTCCCTAGCGGTTTTCCCCATGATATAGACGTGCAACCGCTAAGCGGCTCTCCCGTCTAAGAATATGTTATGATATTCCTCTCTCTAAGTAAATGAGTGGCATGTAGCATAATTCCCAACCATCCATATGACCGATCCAATTATCCTGTCCCACGCATTTACCAGCCGTGAAACCCCATGAAAGTAATACAGTAGTAACCCTCATCTAACGCATCACTCTGCCATGAAGAAAAAAGATGGACGGAAAAAAAATCATCCAACAAATGAAATCCAACCCCCCTTTTTTCCCCCTTCCCTCCCATTCTTCCGGGTCAAAGAAGATAGAACATTCCAAACACACACCAGTGAGCCCAGCCCACCCTCATATTTAGCCGTGTGATCTGATCCACCCCTGGATGGCGCCCACCGCGGGATCGTCGTCGAGCCAGAACCCAGCCTGCTGGTCCTGGGTGCGGAAGAAGTCGACGATGCGCTCGTCCGTGATGCCGTTGAGCTCCTGGATCTGGAGTGTAAGTGAGTCTTTCGTTTCCCCCCGGACCTTCTTTGATATGGTGATGGCAGAGGGGATAAGGGGGGGTTGGTGCATTGATTTTGGTTGGCTGGGGGAGGGAGAAGGGGGGATTTGGGAAGGCTGGGGGGTTGACGGGGGGGGGCGGGGTTTGTTTGGTTTCTTGTGGGGCGGGATGCAGATCGAGGGCGATGAGACGAGTATTGGCTTCATGATGTCGCACGTGAGGAAAGCATGGATGAGGATTGTCGAAGAGATCGAGGCTTTCCAAAAGGTCGTGCGGATCAGGAGTAAAAGGGGGGAAGAAAGGGGAAAGAGCCAAGGAAGGAAAAACTCGGGGGGGGGGGGAAAGAAGAAAGAAGGACCTTACTTGACGAAACGCGTTCCCCATCTGTTGCATTCTCGCCACGTCGCCGTTCTTGGGCTTTCCGTGCTTCAGGATGGATTGCCGTGCATTCACCCATTTGATCGCCGCCGTGGCGCGCAGAAAGATCCGTTGGGCCTTGAAGCGGCGGACGCTGGCGTCGATGATGACTCTGTTGAATGAAGAAGTTAGACCACCCTCGGTCCCGTTTCAGCTTCAGTGTTGGATGACGGTACCGTTGTAGTTGTCGTTTGGCTGCGTCGTCCGCCCCGGTTGGAGGATGCAGCATTTCCGGCGGGAACGGCGCGCTGAGCAAGGCTTGAGCCTCGGCGTGGCACTGCCAAAGCGTCTGGTAGCCAGCCTCATCTTGTTCGCCTGGCCCAGGGGTGGCCTCATACTCGGCGATGTTACTCTGGATGGCTTGATAGTCGCGGAGTAGCTCGGTGACACGCAGCGCTCGGGCATCATTGACTGTTCAGGCGCCAGGCACCGGAGATTAGTATGTCAAGGCATCTTCTTTGTGGAAGTTAAAGGCGATCCAACAAGGTGAGCTTACGTCCGTCTGCCATGCCAGTGGCTTTTCTGGGATTACCCGTGCGTTCTGAAGCTGCGAATATGCGGAGGAACTTCCCCTTGCTGTTTAGTCTTCATGATACAAGGCCTCTCAGCGACAATATATGCCTTCCCAACGGCGCACCATGGCATCAGGGGCTCGTAGAGCTCGGGTAGATAGCATGACAGCCTTCAACCACGTTTTGCATGACACTCGATACGATCCATGATTGATTGGCATCTAGACAAGCACCAGTAGTGCGAGCGGACCGCAACAACGGTGTGAAGGGGCCGTCCATGGCGTTGGGTGGGTGCCATAGAACGACCAAAGGTAGCAAAGTCATCGTGAATAATCCGTGGGCTGTTGAGCTGGAATGACAAAGAGAAGCAATGGTGATGCAGAACGTTATTTTGATAATGAAAGCTCAGCCCAAGCGCCGTTGATGGCGTTCAGCTGCGCCTCATCTTCAAGATTTATTTTCAGCAACTTTAAGCTAGCTCCCATCGAAAGTTGCCAGAACAGGCTTAGCTGCAGCAGAATAGGAAAAGCGGAAGAGCTCAGCGGCTCGATCCGTCTTGTTTTGAATGAGTTCAGAGCTGAAGGAAAGATGTCTCATTGGTCAAAGCGCTTCGTCTGTGGCACCCATTGACTTTCCCTCTGAGCATTGAGCGTGGCTTCAGTACGGTGTTCTTTTGGTAGGAGATAATGCGATCGGAAAAGCATGTAATCATCGAGTCTTGGCAAGCACGTTGTCCGTGTGGCTTTTGCGTATTTGCTGAATCTCAAGCCACAATCTGGATGTACAGTACCTGGTAGGCTGGCTCTTTCTCTTCCAAAAAGGTACCACAGGACGAAGCAGCACGCGCGTGAAGATGCTCCCTATGGTTGGGCTGAGACTGCAAATTCCACAAACGGCATGCGAAGTCGCGCTTCGTCCGTAAAGATCCTTGTAGAAATCGACGTATGTTGCCCCTTTGGCGACTGAAGAACTTGATAGGTCAAACTCACAACGGCAAGATGTGGTCTTGTCTTCCTCCTAATCCTTTTCGGCAATGGCCTGTAACCGTTCGTCTATCTCTTCTTCCGACAACACTCGGAATGATGATTCAGCGCCCTCCTTTGCTCCTTCTTTTGGTGCACCAACGACTCCGATTTCCAGCTCAGTCTTCTTGAAGTCGACACTCATCACCGTACTTATGGCAGAGATCCCTAGCTCGACAACGTCTTCCCATGAGCCATCGGCGCAGTCCTTGTTCTTTAGTCTCTTCTCCATATGATTCAGTACCTCTTGCTGCTTCGGGCCGGCCGCTGTAGCCTTGTATCCCACGTAATATCCTGCCGGGTCACACTTGTAGAGTTGAGGGCCGTATTCAGCGTCCAATGATATCAGTATTTGCGCCACACCCAGAGGTCGCATGTACGCCTGTCATCCAAGTCAGGCCTGAGTCACATCAGACGAAGCCGCGGCAGGATCTGCTTACCTTTTGAGTGTAGACTTGGTTGATGTTTGCCAAACGCTTCGCCAAGACATCGCATGGCATTTCGTAGCCATACTTATACCTGAACTCGGCAGCCTCACCCTGCGCTCTTGAGGCTGATGCTCGAGCATCAGCGATCGAGCCAGTCATGACGCAGCCCACGGATGGCGAAAGTCTGAAGAGGTACGAGACGGAGCTTGGATCGATCAATTTATCCTACACGGCAAGCTGACTTTCAGCCTTGAAGTCATCTGGGCCTCTTTGTCATCACACTGACCGGCACTTTCTTTTGCGAGAGAACTACTGCACAGTTTTTGCCTCTGACTCCGACAGATGTAATGTTCGCCGCAGTAATGGCTTTGAAAGCATATTCTGAATGCCAATGAGTATTTCTTCTAGCACAAATAGTGTCACGGCTCGGGCTGCTGGACCGAAACACGGACGCACAAAGTAAGATCGAACGCACCGACTTGGTATAATCGTCCCTGATCGGAGAAGATCGTAATATGTCTGTCCATACCACTCGCTATACCACGTTAGCTTTTGTACTTTAATTGAGATATGAATCCAGCCAACCAGCCATCTTGACGGTTTCAACCTTTAAAGGTCTTTCACCGCGTGTAGTGAGTTATCTCACGAGGAGGAGTTCTCGCTGAAGCTTCGGAATTGCTTGAAGGTGTCGTGTAGTTGATTCTGTTATGCTGCGTATTGAAGATGATGCAGCTCGAGCTGCCTTGACCGGCATCGGTAAAACAATCTTCCGAGCAGGGGAATTCAACCACTTTATTATATTCGAAATAGTAGAATCCAGCGACTTCTGACTATTGTCTTGATTGACGATCTGGAATGCTCGGTCGTGGTGATTGAATATCCGAATATTATATGAATGCATGCCGCCATGCTCTGATTCGTAGAAATCGACCATGCTACCAGTGTTTTTGCGAGATAAACACAAGGGCGCATCAACATCTCCGCAGATCCAATGCGCATCCTACGCCTTGGGCAAGCTCCGAGGATCGTTGTTTGATCCACCTGAAGCGTCGGAAATCAACATCTACAAGTTTTTCCCATTGCAAATGGCTTTTAACAACAGCAGCAGCGTCGACAAGCGACAGCTGCCCAAAAGCTCCGCTTGTCGAAGATCACCAGCACTTGATAGAGCGGACCAAGGGAGCAGAGCGATCCGAAAGGCACGAGATCACACAGGCGCCTGAACGGCTCAAGGCAGCTGTCCGGCAATCGCGTTCCGAAAAAGAGCAGCAGTCAGGAGACACAGGACTTGAAGTCTTGAATGCCGGGGAATCTACACTTGATGATTGGAGAATAGCTTACTCGATCCTATGCGAGCACTACAATCCGCATCCTCGCGCGCAGGCTGCGTATCGCCCTCAATATTCCCACAGGAGGTCGCGACTCGAACGCCAACGACGGCTTCCCCGGCAACCCCGAATATGGGACTGCACAAGTTTGACGAAGTACATACATGAGCTTACAGAATATATGCCTCCTCGACCAATTCTTTCCCAGCTCCTACCGCCTGAAGCCAAAGATGACCGTTTCGGAAGTAACCTGGACTTGGCAAACGTCGTTCTCTCGGTCCTGCGGGATGAAAACCTGAGAGACTATGTGACTGTCGAAGCGTGCCATGTGGCTCTGCGATTCTTCTACCAACGCCGCTTTATGGATCATGCCCGAGCTTTATACATGCGAATGGAATATCTCAACATGGGGGTGTCCACCGAGACTTGGAACATTATGCTTGAAGCTTCCGCCGTCTGCAGAGACTTAGCGAATTTTACGAAATTCCTCCAAGGAATGGTCAGACGAGGATTCAGGCCAGACGCCAGCACTTGGAGCGCATTTACGAAAGTCCTGGACTCTGCACATACCAGAAGCTTAGTGATCAGAAAGATGAAAACCCTGGACGTGACGAAAAACACCACTATTCAGCGACGTATCTCAAGCCTTGTGATAGGACATCATTTTGAACAGCACATGCAGGAAGACGGTACCATTGACATCACCTCCTTGTTCTTTGAAATGCATGACTTGTATGGCCCACACTGGCTTTCAATACCAGCAGGCAATAGTGTCCTGTCTAAACTAATCACATCTTCCAAGGACAGTAAGTCGGCTGGCATATCGAAGGCTCTGGAGGTACTGGCCCAGATGAAAGATCACAATTTCACGGCAAACCATAAGACCTTGGGAATCTTCTTGCATGGCTGTGAAAGGGTGCTCCAAAGGGACATCCTCATGCAAGTCCTCGTCGTCTTTCAGAAAAATTGGAAGTTGCGGCCAGATCATCAGGGGCATGAGAGGCTTTTTCGCTGCGCGTGGTTACATCGGGATCTCAATTTCCTACGAGCTATCTGGATCTCTGCTTGTGTCAAAGGCTACGTTACGTTCGCCATGCAAGACAGGATCATGCAAAGCGTGCTGCAGTACAGCTTGCTGTCACTTCCGGATAGCCAAGCTATACCATTTACGGCTATGGCTGGCTGGTTTGTGCTCAGTGTCAACCCACACGGGCCAATCACAGGCATTGAGCAAAATGAAGACATGCTCAGAAGTAAAGATCGACAAGTTTCTGCGGCACTGGTGGCTTTGAAAAGCAACCTAGCACTAGTGGGACAAGCAAGCATGCCCCCAGGGTTCCTCAACGTTTTACGAAAAGCTTTAGGGATCGATTATCGATGGTATCAGCAAGGCTTCTGGACCTCTCGGAAAGACCAGGACAACCTTATAAAGGATAGCCTGAGAATCAGCATGGCAGATATGGGTCGTGCTCGTCCAATGAAAGCCGGCTTTCGCTGGGTGGGTACCTTGCCAGGAGGCGCTCGCCCAAACAAGGGGCCCATCTCCCCATTCAAAGACGTCCCAGTCAGACAAGATTCGTGATTACTCCAGCGCCAATAGGTTCATCGTGTTTCGGGAATTTGCGAGAATCGTATCCGATGACCGATCGACTGATCGGCTAGGCTCGGGTATGTTGCAGATACTTGGGGGGCAGTCAAGGCTGGGGAACAGCCTCAATGGTCGAAGTTCACGGGACTGCGTCTCCACAGTATGCAGGAGCGAAGTGGGGACACGGGTAAGTAGAAGACGTTCTACAATGCATTCAGAGGGACAACGAGCATCGGCGGCGGAGGCAAAAGCGCATGGTGCTGAGGGGGCGATGGCAACGATCCACCCAGCTGTAGTGCTCGATCACTGGCACCATTGTCTCGTCGCTGCTTTACTTCTCAGTCTAAGCTGCTGATTCGGTCCAAGCTCTGGGATCTACTCTTTGGCTTCTGATGTGCTTATCCCCAGGGGCTACGGAATTGCTCTACAACAGGCCGGCACTCATGCGGGCAGCTCTTTGTCTAAGGTTCTCGAGCAACCACTCCATGACCTTTCTATCGGAACCAACGGATCGGCGACTTTGTTCATGGGTGGGAGATGTCGACACATTTGACCTCGCCATTCCTGCTGCATTTGACGCTTCCCATGTCTCTTTTCACATGCTTCTGTCGGAGGTCACCTGCACTGGCCCTTCCTGCACACGCCCATGCTCTAGCAGACAGGGGTGATTCGGCTCAAAAGGAATGTCTACAACTCTCCACCCACGTTGGCGTATCGAGCTTGTGTCTGACATAGCCAAACATTAACCAGCTTTGTACACAATGAGGCTAGTAGAGTTCGATCCAGGGTCTTCCGCCTTTTGGCCAATGGGTGTCTCGCTCCTCGGTCTTTGCGAGGAGGTGACGTGCCTAGCCGGGGGCACAAGAAAGCAGGCAACGTCGCTTTCGGGAGGAGGTGAGACTAACGGGATAGCATCTCGCATGCATAGACGGTAGGCAACGCTGCTCGCAACGATCAGCTTTCTCGTCGCTGCTTTTACACAAGGGTCCATATTGTCATAAAGACTGTCCCGTTGTGGGCAAAAACATGTCGCATCCGCGGGAGGAAGTGTGGTTGGCTGGTGGATACATGAATAAGACAGCGCCCCCCCCCCCAGATAATGCTCTCCTCTTCATTTTAAGTCTCGACACTAGCTTTCATAAAAGATCTATCTTCCTCAGAAAATAAAGCAAACTCTTTAATAGTTGATGCTTTGGACGGCTGTGCAGTGGTGTTCGACCTTCAATCCTCGGTGTTCTATTTTTGATTTTCGGGGACTTGCCGCAGACCATTCCAAATATTCATATACATATTGTAAATAGCCCCATTCAATATGCTTCAATACAAACATCCAACCAGATTGCCACCATGCCAGCCGAGTCGATCCCTAGAGCTACGAAAGAATGGCGGGTGGAGGGTCAAAAGGGGTTTGACTGTCTGCGATTGAATGAAGATGCGCCTATCCCGGAGTTGGGAGATACAGAATGCCTTGTGCGGTGGCAGTGCGTTTCCCTTAACTATAGGGATTTACTAGTCACCAAAGTATGTGATCCGTCTCCTGCCTTGATCAACCTACTCCTCAGTGGCACTAAACGATCTGCATTACCCAGGGCAAATATCTCTTTGGCAGCAAAGATCACGTCGTTCCAGGCTCCGATGGCGCAGGCGAAGTCGTTGCCGTCGGTCCCAAAGTCACCCGCTTCCAACCGGGCAACAGGGTCATGACTCTTCTCCATCAAGGGCATCTCTCTGGCGCGCTGACCCCCACAATCATCTCGACCACCGGTGTTGGTGGCACGATTGATGGCTGCCTTCGTGAATTTGGTGCCTTCAATGAGCAAGGTTTGGTGTCGATCCCGGACTCGCTCGACTTTGCCCAAGCCAGTACCCTGCCTTGTGCGGCGATCACGGCTTGGAACGCGCTGTATGGTCTTGAGAGCAAGAGTCTGAAGCCTGGGGACACGGTACTGACCCAGGGGACTGGCGGCGTCAGTCTCTTTGCTCTCCAGGTAAGTTACACAGATCCCCATCATCCACCTTCCCCAACACGCGGATGCAGGTGCGCTGACGCAAGTCTTGCTCGCGAACCTAGTTTGCCAAAGCCGCCGGCGCGTACTGCATCTCGACCACCTCGTCCGAATCGAAGGCCCAGATCCTGCGCGACTTGGGGGCCGACCACATCATCAATTACCGTGAAGATCCGAATTGGGGCACCTCGGCTCGAGCGCTCACGCCCAACGGTAACGGCGTCTCGCACATCGTCGAGATTGGAGGTCCCAACACCCTAGCGCAATCACTCAAAGCCATCAAGATCGAAGGCGTCATCAGCATCATCGGCTTCCTCGGCGGCGCGGTAGGCAAAGGTGCACCGAGCTTTCTGGATGTTTTGGGCAATGTCTGCACGGTCCGTGGCATCCTGGCTGGGAGTCGACAGCAAATGGAAGACATGAATCAGGCCATCGAAGCAAACAAGGTCAAGCCATTTGTGGACGAGAAGATCTGGGACTTCAAAGATATCAAGGAAGCAATGACGCACATGGTATGTATTTGGACCAGACCGTGTGCCTCACCATATTGACTGCTGCAGTGGGATCAAAAGCACGTCGGTAAGGTCGTAGTCAAGGTTTGCGACGATTAGAGTGAGTGCACAAAAGAGGAAATGACACAGATCCAAAGCTTCACGTGTATTTTTCCTGATAACAAGCTCTATTTGAATTTCTCCTTCCGAACTTACATCTAACATTCCCTTGAGCACGGCTCGCAATCTGAACAATGTTCCGCTGCTTCATGACTACTGGAGAAAAGACCGAATTTCCAAGAGCGTTCGTCAAGGCATAACAACCCGCAGGCTTTTTAAATCAGACTTCCGACGACGCTAAGTTACATGAATTAGAAGCATTCGACATCCGCGACTACCCGATGATCTCGGTAAGCTGCTCAGCCATGGCAAATAACGGTGCCATGGGGTGCCCAGCGAGAGGGCTTGGGAAGGCGCTGGCGTCGCACACTCGAAGACCCTCGACCCCTTTGACCTTGAGGTCAGCATCTAGGACACGACCCATCGCGGCAGTTCCCGCAGGGTGTGAAGTGGATCTAGTATTGACTTAGTTGATGGAGCTAACAAGGAATGCCGGATGACTTACTGGGCTCCCTCTTGGATTCTGGCATCAAGTTCTTCATTGGTGGAGCTACTGGATATCGGCTTTACGTTGGACGGATGTGTTTCTTCGATGACCATTTCTTTGCCGGCTGGTGTATCCAGAAACACCTGCTGCACTTTCCGAAGACCTTCACGAACCACGTGCTTGTCAAAGTCGGTTGCAAAGTAGTTCGAATCAACGACGGGCAGATCTTTGGGGTTCCACGATTTGAGCGTTACAGTCCCCCGCGAAGTTGGCAACATGTTCAGGCAGACGGTCTGGATATGGGAGCCATCGGGATTGATTTGTGGGTCGCCCTTGCTGATAGCTGCATACTGCACGAAAGTCTCAACGTGGCAGCGGTCTCCGTTCAGAAGATGATGGTCATCTGTGACGTTGGGATCCTCTCCGGCAAGTGCGGCTTTGAGACCGTCTCCTTGCACAGTGTGTAGCACAATGTAATCAAGAGGATTGGCGCCCTTGAAGGCCGGATTCGTCCACTCGGGGTGGCCAACCGAGGCGCCGATCTCAGGGTGCCGAAGCTTCCAATATTGCTTCACGTTCATGTGATTGAACAGGTTCCGGCCCACGCTTGGGGAGTCAACGATCTGCGGGATCCCGTGGCGAGAAAGTTCACCTGAGGGTCCGATCCCTGACAGCATGAGAATTTTCGGCGTATGGATCGCACCAGCTGATAAAATTACTTCACGACTCCCAAGCAGAATCTTTCCATCAGCAAGCTGTACGCCCGACGCTCGCTTGTTGCCGTTGACTTCCTCTATTAAGATTTTATCAACCAGGGTTTCTGTGAAGACCTGGACGCTATCGAGCGGGTACACATCGCTCAAGATCACCCTCTGTAGATTCTGTCGACATTCGACCGCATCGCCAATTCCAAGGGGTGAGCCGTTGTTGGGGTCACCAATCCGCGCCACGCCAGCAGCCTCCCAAGCAGAAGCCAGCAGGCTCCGAAGTGGGTAATCTCGACCTGTGGATTCTGTTGATACAAGTGGTATGGGACCACCACTCCCGAAATGCTTCTCGTTGGCTTTGGGGTCGTAATGATTCTCGGAGCGCTTGAAGTACGGCAAAAGGCCAGCATAGCTCCACCGATCGCTTCCGGAGGCCTTTGCCCATTGCTCATAGTCTTGAACGTCGCCTCGAGTCCAAAGACCTAGGAATTCAAGTCAGCTCTGGTCGAGAGGGGAAAGGGACCAGATACGGCCCAGAATGATACCGTAATTGATGACCGATCCTCCACCGAGAGCTTTGCCGGCAGCTTCATAAATCGGTCGTTTGGCCAAATGTACTTGGGGGATACTCTCGTATTTCCAGTCCAACTCGGATCCACGGAGCATGGGAGCGACGAGTGGCTGAGGGACGAGTGGATGGTAACTTGGATTCGGCCCGGCCTCAACCAGGAGGACCGATCGATCCGGATGTTGGGTTGAAAGCCGTGATGCGAGTGCGGATCCGGCACACCCAGCCCCGACTATGATGTAGTCGAAGCTGTTCTTTGCGCTCCCATCGGGCAGGAAGCCGCTCTCGGAGACCTCAGGATACGGGTGAGGCACCAGGTGGCCATTAGTCGCGGCTGGCATGTTGATGGCTGTCTTGAGGCTTGATGAGCGTTTGCTTGACACGCAGAGAACTAGGGGGGCGTTTCTGATCCGACAGGATGGGCGAAATGGAAGGTTGGGTAGCCGTGAGTTGTAGGAGCGTGAAGAATTGTCGAACGTGGACGGGCATGGTGCAACGAAAAGTGACCTGGCCCGTGTATTTGACGCAGGAACACTTATCGGGCTGCAGCTTCCAGAAGTGGGTGTACGGGGTACATGATCGGCGTTCTCTTCCGGTAATCACAGGTGTTCCGTCGTTTGACGGGGCCTTGCAGACCGTTACGCAACGTGAGGACCCTTTGCACGTGGCTAAGCGAACGTTATCGGTGCCACGCCCCACATATCTATCTGAGGGCCTACAAAGGCTTGATGGTTTCCACCAAGGGGTCCCAATCCTAGGATTCCAACCGAAACTGCCTCTTCGACCCTTCCCATGACAATCGAGACTACAAGTGGTGAGTGGCCGCTAGGGACGCAAGAGCATCTGGCGCTAAAGGCATGTAACAGTGACGTAGAAGGGTCTTGAAGGGAAGCGGGTCCCCAATGGCATGATGGAAATTCGCAAACCAAACAGACCAGGCAAGAGGAATCATCAGGCAGCGACAGATGGGGTAATGAGAAGATATGGATGAAGAGCAAGGAGCGTTTCCGATTTGATTGAAGCTAGTAGACATTGAGACTCAAGAGCTCCTACCGTCCCCATCACGAGGCCATATTTCAGCAGCTGAGAGCGAAAACAATCCACTTGGAGGGTAAGGACAGGCACCAGACCAGGCTCCATCTGTATATTGTACGAAAGCATCATCATTAAGGCCGTGAAGATCAGAGATGGTCGGTAAGTTGTATGTTCGAGGATGGTGCTGAAGCTTGGCAGACATATCTACGGTGGCTCCACGACCTTTGATCGAATTGAAAGGTGGACTGAAAGGCATAAAGAATGAGGTCGATTGTGCTCAGTGATGTGACACAAGGTTGAGCTTAGCGCGCGCGGAAGCTTGCTAGGCGCTCCGTCGAAATGAAACGTGCTTCCAAACACTTTTGAAGATTGTCAACACTGCCTCATCGGGCAGGGCAAGTCTTGGCTCTCTTACCTCTGGCAGGCATGCTCTGAGGCTGAACCATGTCCTTTCAAAGGGCTGCGGCAGAGGCCGTTACGAGCAGCCTAGACGGGAGTGGTCGAGCCGCTACGGATCGCTCGCACAAGACGCTGGACCGTACTTTCTAGGTTGCGCCATACCTGCTCAAGATGCTCCAGATCCTCGACACCCCGGTCGTACTCGGCCAATTCATCGTCGTCGTCGTCATCATCGTCATCCATACCGTCATGGGTGTAGCTGGCCATCGTCTTCCGGAGGGCCGTAGGTCTCATGGTCTTCTTCTTCCTCATGTTGTCGAGACGCTCCTTGAAACGCATGAGCGTATATCGAATTCGATCGAGAGTGCGAGACACGAGCAGATCGGTGACGGCCGTCCGCTCTTCTCCCGTGATCTCGTAGATCCCAATGGTGGACTTGATGTCGTCATTGTGGCAGTTGCCGTTGGTGATGATAGGGCTCGCTCGTTGCGAGAACGCGGCTCCTGGAGACGAAGCACCGCTCAAAGGCATTTGGCCCCTGCTCTCCATGAGGAGACACTGCAACCGACGAAGAACGGACCGAATGCTCATGGCAGACAGGAGAAGCACCTCCTGATTGTCATCGTTTCTACAGATCCGGCACTCGATCACGTTCTTCCAGGGGACGAGCGCTTGCTGAGCACTGACCAGGACAACGTCGATGCGGGGGATGATGTGTTTCTGCTCAAGTTCCTTGAGGCGGCAGAGCAGATCCGCGTGATGCTCGAGACAGTGGCAGCTATTGGAGGGAAAGGACTGACCCGAATCCGCGGATTGATAGCGACTCAGGTTGCTGGGGATTGTGATGTTCGTATCCCGGTCACTGGACCTCCGGGATGATCCGGGGGGCGACATGTATGCTGTAGCGCCATACGAAGATGGCTGAGAGATCGCACCTGGGAAGTGGCCAGAAGAGTCGAACGGAGGTGACAAGCTGAGCTCGCCTTTGATGAACGGCGACTGGTGATTACTTGGAACCTAATGCTTTGAGATACAGCTCCACTAGAATACTGAGCAGACATACCTTCATGGGTGACGTGCTTCCGGTGGCACTGCTCATACCTCCGAGGCCGTCAAGATCACACCAGGTATCAATGGGGTCGGTGAATTGCATGGGTCCAGGATCAGGATGGAGAGAGGAGGAGAGAGGGTAGGAGAAGTCGGCACTGGTGCCGAGCATAGCGTCAATCGACATGTCTTCCGAGAATGTGGGAGTCGTGCTGATGGGACTGCTCAAGCAGGAAGAGCCTTGGCTCATAGCCTGACGGGGCATGGAAATGGGGTTGGTGACTTGATGGCTGGAATGATGGTCATTGTCATTGTCAGGATTCTGACGATTGAGCCTCTCTAGAGTCCTTTTGTTCTTGGTTCCCTTGGGCCTTCCGATTCGGTTGGAGACACTGTAGGAGCAATCATACCCAGAATCACGGCAACCATCGCAAGGCCGGCCACCTGAGCACTTCATCTTCGCTTGGTGGCAGACATCACAGGCAGTGCGAAGCTTCTTAGGTTTCTGAGGCTGTTGTTGGTCCATTGCGAGCAGCCTTCACGCACGGCGTAGGGATGGGCACGAATTGTTTATGTCCAGGAAGTGTGGTGAGACGGGTGACTTTGTCGTGAAGGTGGGAATCAAGCAACACAACTTAACTCGAACAGAGAGCGAGAGTGTTGGATAGAGTCGAGGGAGGGACTAGTCAATTCAAGCCAGCTTGCAGAGATCTGCTCCGGCAGGGATCCCGCACCCAAATTGAACATGAACGCCCTTGCCTTGTACAGCGATCGAGATCAGGTGCTCAAGTACGAGGGAATCAGCAATCAGCAATCAGCAATCAGCAATCAGGAAAGAAGCGAGATCTGGCGCTGAATGCCTCTTGGCTCTGACACGGCGGTCTGACTGCTGTGGGCAGCAGTGTGAAAGAAATAGCAGCAATAGCGGAAGGGGAAGGAGAGGGTGGGAAGTGCGTGTAACCCACCTTGTTGGACAGCGACAGGCAAGAGCAGAGCCGGCTCCACAAGCACGCATCTGGCCCAATGCAGGAAAGTCTCCTATCGCCTATCGGACAGCAATTCCAGACCGTTAGGCTGCATGGTTGTCGATTAGCCCTTCAACCCGTTAATTGCTCCTTCAGGTGCGTGGGAAAGAGCCTTTGACCATCAGCAAGCACATCCAACTTGCGAATCCCACTCCCTGCTTTCTTGCTTACCGGATCCACTTTTCTTTCCTTCTGTCACACCCGGGGCAATGGCTCATGTCACGCACCCGAGCTGCCCTTCACACGCACATTTAACGTCTCCACTATCCAAATTCATCAGCAATCCCTGGGTCATTACCTCATACAGCACCGACTGGATGAGAGCATGAGACGGCCCACTCTATCAATCAGCTATGCCTCCTCCTCCCTCGTAAGCTACAGCTACTTCCGCTTTCACTTTCGCTCTTTCCCCACGGAGAACGGTAAGTCGGCCGGCCTAGCATACCCTCCCGATTCCTAATTACGACTGGGAACGAAGGGTAAGCGCTTCAACCCCCCCTGTCAATCCTTCGCTTCAGAGCGGCAGGCCTCGCCAACCAACGAATAGTGACGGACCATGCAAGAAGATAACCCACGCTGCTGGCCTACCGTCTCAGGCAGTAGGCGGTCAGGCTAAGAAAGCTCTCCAAGTCTCCCATGATAGGACAGAGCACTGACCAACCCAAGGCCGGCAGATCTGAGGTGCCCTATGCGATCTGAGGTACCCCACCATGCACCTGAAGTTGTCGCACCCAGTTCGTTGGGTGGCTTGCTCTTGACCAGTTGACCTTGGCACGCTGAGCCTGCGTGGGGCCGCCCCAGTCGGCTGGAATGACAAAGGCTTCTCATGACATACATCTCCCTCACACCTGAGCTGATAAACCATAACAGCCGACTGTTAAAATACTGCATTAGGGTTGCAGCAGCTTATACAGCGACCACGTCAGCTAATACAATTCTTCGCAAAAGTATATTTGCTGTCTTTTGTGGGTGGAAATGCATGGCCCTGCATAAAGTGTTGGTCACCTGGGCGTTGGATCCCTCGCACACCGCCTCGAGGATATGGTCTTGTCCCTGCATTCAAGCTGCCACCCACAGCTCATTGCCATCGTCATGATGCAAATGGGTAAATGCTGTCAATGAGCTTCGAGGGTCAGCTCAGTCAGGGTTTTTACTCGCGATAGTCCAGCTAAACCACAAGGTTTTGGTGATTTGGGTCTACAGAGCGATTGGGGTTCCACCAGTCCCTTAGAGTCTGTATAGCCACTATTGGGGGCTGACGCAATCTACAAGTGGGATCCTATCCGCCTGTCAGATCTTGAATGGTTCTACAAGACTTGTCCCTGGTTGCAAACCGTGCATCAGCCTGCAAGCGGCCATGCGGGAGGCAACTGCGGCTTAGCAACCACACCATCTGATCTCTGGACAGACGGTGTGCTTCATAAACCCCAATCATTGGTTGGCCGCCTCATCCGGCGATCATTCCAGAACGGGCCTTTTCGACTTGGCTTGCAATAATCTTCGGGGACTTTCTTCTTAAATCTGAATCATTTCCAAGGGCGCTACTGCGACCCTGAACGCCCCGCGTGACCTGATCGTGCAGGCAAGGCAGGTCAACGGTCGCAAGGAATGCCTTATTGGTTTGCAGCTGTCCAGGGATTCTTTGCAAAAGAACAGAAACGGCGCTGCAAAGGCCCCGTTCGAAAAAGAAAGTGCACCAGGAAAGTGTCCGCCACAACTCTCAGGGACGGCCGGTGATCTAGGATGGCGAAACATTGGTCGTTTGGAACGAGGTGGGCTTCAGGGACCATCATCAGTCATAGCGTTGTCGGGGAATGGCCATGTGGTATGAGGGAAAGATCACCGCGCGTTGATCACCGCGGTCTGGAGGGCCAAGCATCCGGGAGCAACTCGGGCACCAGGCAATAGGGCAACCGGATAGCCTCGAGCCCTGATGAAAGCTTGACAGCCGGGCCAAGCCGACGCTGAGGCAGGAATTATTTCAGCCAGTCGAGCCAGTCACGGGGACTGAGAATGAGGAGTGTTGAGGGAAAAGCATGCCGTAGCTGTAAACCCTCGAATCCTACGACGGCCGGTGTCGTTGACTTTTGAGCCAAAATCATGGTCAGGAGGTGGGATGAATGAGGGTGCCGACATACCCGTTCACATGCACGGTAGCATGCAATGACTAGACTGACCGTGCCGTCGCTCGTCGGCTCTCGAAGGGAGATCTACGGTGGATCCTCTGTCGTCCGGAATTGCATATCGCGAATGCGATTCCCACATGGGCAGTCGAGTCGCAGTCTGCGGGCCCGAGGAGTCCTTAGTAGGCCACCGGTCGCACTGTCCGCGGGTCAGGTGGCATAAGCCTGGGAGGCCCGAGAGCCCGCTGGCCGATGAATGCTATTCCTATGGCACCGACTCAGCGATCGGCGACATGATCATCGATGCATCAGGGTTTTCCGTGGCCAGGTGAGTCCGCATGTAACAGGATTGCGCTTGGCTCCAGAAGGTGCCGTCCGTAGTCTGTGGGACAGTGCTCGACGGCCCGGCAGTGCCGGCGAGCAAGGCTGCAAGAGGCTTGAAGACAGGGGGGCACGAGGACTGCCTTGATCACGGAAGTCTTGGCACGACCTCCTGTCGAGCTGCTTCCTGAAGTGAACACATTGAGAGGATTGTTGAAGATGAGGAGAAGACAGATTCTTTGATAAAGGAAAAGTGTCGGGAGCCAGAGTCCTGATTTGTTTGCCGGAGAACGCTTTTGCTTCTTCCATTTCAGTTCTCACCACGCGGTTAAAAAACACCCACTGTAACCAAGGCGAAACCTGCGTGCAATATATCGCCGCACATGGAGAACAGTCAACGGAGGACGGTGAACCTCCCTTGCCAATAAGTCCTACCTGACCGCCTCTGTCTGCTGTTGAAAGGGTCCATTGGCAAATACGCCGAGGATATCCAAAAGGAAGGTACATCTCTTTGAGGTTTCCCAGGACGGATGCGAAAAGCCAAAGGCATTCAAGACACGAGCCTTTGATCACGGAAGTCGCTATTTGTTTCATGCTGTGTTGCCCTGGTGCACCTTGATCGTTCAAAAGCCTCCGAATTTGCAAAAGGGGCGGCGGCGGAGCTCGGTACGCCGTCCCTTCTGTACAAGTAGCCGACCGATTGCTTCACCATGAATCTATCGGTAAGGGTACTTCTCTCAACACAGAACAAGTATTAATCAAACAATCCCCTTTCCCTTCGACCGATCCCCTTCAGAAGTTCCCACGTCCCAGACCGCCCCTCCGAATGGGAAAGACCAAAAAACCAAGAAAAAAAAAAAACAAACCTCAGAACACCGGAGAAAGGCGCCTGTAGGTTCCATCCAAGCTTTCCTTTATGCATCTTTTCAGGAGCCCGTCAGAGCCGCAGAGCCCTGCAGATGAAACCTCATGCACGGGCAACGTTACGTTCTACTTTCGGTTGCACCAAGATTTTCCTACTCTCCCTCACATGTTTGCTTTTGGCAGATCTCATTAAGGCGGTGAGGCATAAGCGAAGAAGCTCGAGCCAACGAACTTTTGACATGACAGCGGCTACACCACCACGGCTTTGTGCCACCCCCACGCTCGCAAAGTACGGGTTGGGAACGATCGAGGCACATGTACGGACAGGCAAGATCATCGCTGGCCGTCTGCCCGGCAGACCAACTCCCCGGCTTCCCCACCCCAGTCCCAGCCCCAGCCCCAGCCGATAGGGTGATAGATCCACATGCATGCCGATCGAGCGGGCCATGCTCGTTGGTAACCAGGTACTGGGGAGCTGTCGGATCGAGCGGTTGTGCAGGATCGGCTGATGGGCTGAGGAGCCCTGCCACGGGTCCCAGACTCACGGGCCTCGCTTGTCAAGATCACCGTGAAGATCATGAGGGGCTTTTCTTCTGATTGGGCTGAGAAAGATAGCGGGGGCACTTCTGTGAAACAGGGAGTCGCGGGCCATAGAAACGAAACAGAAATCGAAGAAATAGGCCGTGTGTCAGATGGAAGGAAAGAAAAAGGACGAATTTGCAATGGGCGCTTATCTAACGCTTTGTCAAATTCTCTGTCGAACCCCAAGACATTCTGCAAACAAACGAATCTGCCTGAACTCCCTGCAATCCATGTGTTGAAGAGTCAACAGTGACTTCGTAGTCGTCAAACCCCCATCCCAAGCTTTTGATCCCATCCCTCCCCCCTAGCCGTAAAGGCGTGTACTGTCAAGAACTCACTGGCCTCCCCCTCATCCAATCTATCCCACCCCCTCAACCCCCCCCATTTGCTCCTTTGTGACCCGCCCGCTCCCTTTTAATTCCCATTCATTGCCTTCTCCGCCAAGCTGGTGATGGTGTTCTTGCCCTCGAGATCCTCGAAGGCGACGTCGATCTTGTAGGATTGGAAGTACCAGGTCCGGAACTCGGTGCTCATCAGGCTGTCCAGCCCGAACCCGCTGATGGGCTTCGTCTCCGAGATCTTCTCCACGTTCGTGCTCAGCTGCTTCGCGAACCGGGCGCGGATGTTGGCGATGGCGGCTTCCACGGGCGAGAGGTCCGCCGAGATGCCCAGGTCGTCCTTGTTGTCTTCCTCCGACAGCCCTGCCACTTCGAGGGCTTTGGCCCGCGCGGCGGCCAGGACGCTGGTGCGTGGGTCGCCGTCTCCCGGGAGTGGGGCGTCGAAGCCGGAGATCTTGGCGTAGTTGGGGTCGTAGGACTCGAGGCCCGTGAGGATGTGGGCCTGGTCCATGCTGTTGACGGTGGTGTACTGGTGGTCCGAGGCCGACGACAGGGCGATGTCCATGATCTGCAGGAGTTCCTTCTCGTCGAGCGCCGTGATGCCGGAGCGGCGCAGGACCCGCTCGACCTCCGGGTTCTCGTGCAGGTAGCCGACGTCGGAGATCATGCCGAAGCCGATGGCGGTGGCGGGTAAGCCCTGGGCCCGCCGGTGGCGAGCGAACATGTCGAGGAAGAAGTTGCCGGAGCAGTAGTTCGCTTGGGCGGCCTGCCCCACGCTGCCGGAGACGGAGGAGGTCATGAAGAAGAAATCGAGCTCGCCGTCCTTGCCTTTGATGGCCCGATGCAGGTTGAAGGAGCCGAGCATCTTAGGGTCGATGCAGGTGTGCCACATGTCGCTTGGCATTTGGGCAAAGAGTGCTTCCTGTGTGATGGTCAGTCCTCCATCAATGCCTCGTTTGAGTTCCTTGGGATCAAACACTTACGCCTAGGGCCATGGCAGCCTGTACGACACCACCCAGCGGACCATCTGCGGCATCGACTGCGCGCTGCACATCCTCAAACTTGGTGACATCGCCTCGGATCACCTTGACAGTGGCTCCCATGTCTTCAAGCTCTTCCACCTGTTGCCGGGGTTTTTCGCGATCAATGCCGGATCGGCCCATGAAGATGAAGTTCCTGGCGCCGCGCGTCATCATGTACTTTGAGATGCTTCTCCCAAGTCCACCGAGACAGCCGACGAGAATGTACCATTTGTCAGAAGCCATCTTGACGACGTGCTTCGGCGGCCGCACCTTGACGAGAGCGTTGGGATTTTCAAACGAGACCGACACCTTGCCCAGGCGGTTCTCTTGAGCATACCGTTTCAGCGCCTTGGACAGATCGGAAATTTCGAAGGTCTCCAGAGGTTCGATGGGATGAATGACACCTTCCCGATAGAGGGTCATGACCTGGGTGATCAGCTTGGTCCAGGTCTTCTGCCCGGCGGGCGCGTGGTACAGGCTGCTGAGATCCACGGCAGAGAAAGTGGCATCCCGTTTGAAGACGTCCATGTCTAATTTACCGGTATCAATAAGCTCTTTCCTGCCGAGCTCAACGAACCGGCCAAATGGTGCCATCAGACGCCAGCTGTCGTGGAGGTGGTCACCCAGCAGCTGATTTAGCACCACATCAATTCCACGGTCCTGCACCGCGAGCACAGACTGGTAATAACTATTGTCTCGCGAGCTGAAGACATTTTCCGGCTTGAGGTTGAACTTATCGATCAAGAATTGCCTCCTGACAGAAGTCCCGGCCGTAGTGAAGATCTCGGCGCCGGCCATTTGAGCCAGTTGAATAGCTGCCATACCAATGTCCGACGCACCGCAATGAATGAGTACTGTTTCTTGAGGTTGAAGGTGAGCGCGGTAATGAAGGGCATATAACGCTGTGGCATAGACGACAGGGAGCGTGCACGCCACATTAGGATTATCGCCTTCGAGCTTGACACACGCCCACTCCGGGACTATCTCATGAGTATTGAAGTGACCTGGTGCCATGACAACGACACGGTCTCCAATTGAGAACTTGCTATCGGCACCGGTCTCTGTCACGATACCACAGTACTCTTGGGAGGCAGTAGCATTCCTCGAATCAATCTTGCCATTCATAAAGTCGATGTCTCTGGAGTTAAGCCCGACCGTTTGCACCAGGACTTCGATGTGACCAGCCGCAAGAGGTGGGGTCTGGAGGCTCGAGATCTCGTCCTTTTCAAAGCAGATGGTATCGAAGTGCCCTGGCTTCTCGATCTTCATGCTGTATTTGCCGTTCCTCAGAGTCATCAGAGCCGGCTCGTTCCCAGTCCTCTGTCTGAGAGTCCTGTTGAGACCAGCTCGAGGGACAAAGCGACTGACATGGACCATCCCATCTTTCTGGAAGAATTCGCGATCTTTGACCGGTATAGACTGTTGATGATAGATGGAGAGGAGACCGGCGACAGTCTCTGGCGAGGTAAGGTCGCTCGAATCGACGTCAAAGTTGTAAAAGCCAAGCGACGGCTGCTCCATCGAAACTGCCCTTTGCACGCCCAAGGCCATTCCGAACTCTGGTTTTCCTCCGGCCAACAGTCCGCCTCCCGTCAGCCAAAGCAGTGTGGAGGCGTTATTCGTGAGGACCTTGACCAGCGACATTTGGTCGCTGTCCAGCGTGGCAAGCAGAGCCTCTTCAGCTTCTAGAAGTGAGATGATTGGGGCCCCCTTCGAGATAGTCTGTGTGCTGACGTCGCTAAGCTTGACGATCTTCGCCGAATGCCCAAGAGCAGCTGATAATTTGCCAGACAAACCTCGAACAGCATCGCTTGCGCCATCCCGTTCAACAATGACAAGGTTCTTTGTGTCGCGTTTGTCATGTACGACGGGTCTTGCCAAGATGAGTGGGAAGTGAGCCAAGCTGTAGTTGGCCTGCAGGGTGGAGAAACCGTGTTCTGCAAATCTATAGTTCTGCGTGCCTGGAAGATCAGCTAGCAGGAAACTGTATTCTGAGGCAAGGAGACTCTTCATCCTCGGTAAGAGGGCATGCAGATACAGGTCAGCGGATATTGCGTTAGGGAGGACGACAATGTTGTATTTTTGGTCTTCGATCCGAGACGTCTCCAAATGCCGCGGTGGCGACCAGCGACTGCCTTCGGTTGACAAATATGTCTCATTGGGATCGATAGATTGATTGAAGGGTAAGCCCCAGAGCTCACCTTCACCAGACAGATAGCCTGCGGTGAAAGATCCAACTGGATGTGTGAAAGCCACGTCGTCCGTCAGAGTCTCACATGTATCTGCATCGACTAATTCCAGAATGCGCAAGTCGGGTTTCTTGTGAGCCGCCAGAGAGATAACACGCATGATGATGTCCTTGTTGTCGCTTGGGCGCACGGCACGCATGCCATCAATGTACTTGGCAAGCTTGCCATTTGTCCAGCCTGTCGTGTAGATATCGGGCTTCCATGCCACCTTCAGCATAGGATGCCGCGGCGTTCTCTCCGCGGGATTTTGGGATACATATGGAGACATCCGGACTTGGTCGATCTTGGCACATACCTGGCCATCGCATTCTAGTTCGGCAGAAACCTCCACAGAACCTAGACCAACGGCATCTGCTTGGGCATTGATAACGCAGTCACGCTCCGAAGAGCGAGGTAAGCGGAAGAGAGCCGATTCCATGCTGATCACAGTCTTGGCTTCTAAGGGATCGTTGGAGCCTGCTGCATTTGCGATCATGCCACTCTGCAGCATGGCATCCATGGTGATTGGGTGTATGGCGTATTGGCGCTCATACCGTGCGCCCCTTTCGTTGTCCCTGAGACACGCTGCGGTGGTTCGGGCGAAGCGCACAGGACCACTCTTGTTAGTCTCGATGGACTGGAGTGTCTGGTATCTGGAGCTGAAGTTGACGCCAGCTCTTGCGAAGCGACCATACCACCCGAATGGAGCAGATGCCTTCAACGAACCATCATGACTGATCTTGGAGGTCAGCTCTTGCGCATGCTTGCGAATCCGGATCGAACCAGTCGCGTGAGTTGTGGATCCCTCTTCGTGATATGAGACGATCTCAAATCTCCACCATTCGCTTGATTTCGTGAACGAGGAGAGACGCTTCGGGTTGATGCTCGTGAAAAGCTCCAAGGCCTTATCCAGGGGGAGTGCCAGTGTGCTCGGTAGACTGACATTCTGGAATTCAAAGGCGGCGGCAGGACCCAATTTGGTCTGTGTTGCCTGAGATACTGCCTCGATGGCCATCGCCAAATAGCAAGCACCAGGGAGTACAACACTCTCCTCCAATCTGTGACCATCAATCCAGGGAAGATCTTTGACCTCGAGCAGATTCCGCCATGATAACGTCTGGCCATCTCCACCAGGGATGTGTGAGCCCAGTAGCTCGTGGCGAGGGTACTTACGAGAGCGATTCTCACGGCTGACGCGAGGCTCATTCCACAGAAGGCTTTCGTATGTTTGTGAATAGGGTGGCAGACTAGCGATGACCTTGGGACCAACATCCCTTTCCGCATCGTTGACCTTGAAGAATGGGCAGTCGTAGCCGTGCAAAAACAGTTGGCCAATCAGTCCCAGGGCACAGTCAACGGCATTTTTGCCTCTGGTCAACGAGTTAGAATAGGGCAGCGAGCTCTTCTTCGCCTTGCTTCGGATTTGTTTCAGCGGAAGCTCCAAGGCGGAATGAGGACCAATCTCGAGGAGATGAACGTTTTCTTGCGTGATAATATAGTGCGCTGCTTGGGCGAAGAGAACGGGCGACTCCATGTTCGTCTTCCAATACGTGGCATTGATGCCTTCCGATTTTGGTTTTCCAGTGACACTGGAGACAAATGTCGCTCCGGTGCGCAATCGTGGAGAGTTTGATGGCAGCTTCTTGCAAGCTTCGGGAATGAGTCTTTCCAGTTCTGGGCCCAAAGCCTTCATGTGATGCGAATGGTAGGCTTTGCCTCCGGTCCCAAGCTTGCGGGCAAAGATGCCCCTGCTCTGCAAATCTTGCGAGAGCGAGGTAATGTGGGCGGCGTCTCCGCTCATGGTAATGCTTACTGGCGAGTTCACGCAAGCCACAACCACTTTGCCTTGTAGACCAGCTTTCGCAATCTCAGCTTCCCCTTCTTCGCTGCCCATTCCAACAGCCATCATGGCGCCTTCCAACTTGTTGATCCCGTTGCAGTACCCACGATAGAACGCTGCAACAATGGCTTCGGCTTCAGTGGCATGACCGGCAGCAAAGGCCGCAGCAACCTCGCCCGAGGAATGACCAACGACATATTTAGGAATAATCCCCCACGAATACAAAAGCTGCATGGTAGCAATCTGTAGAGCTGTAGAGACTGGCTGTGCGCAAGCCGACTCTTGGATTTGACTGGTCTCAGCAGGCGCGTAAAGGGTGCCTTGAATTGTCCAATCCGGAGGGTGCGGTACTTTTGTCAGTATTGTATCCATCTCCTGAATGCTCCTTCTGAAGACTGGGAATTCTTCAAAGAGCTGTTTGCCCATTCCAGGCCACTGGGCACCTTGACCAGTGAAAATGAAAGCAAAGGGCAGCGGTCCATGAGCTGGAGGACTAGGCAGTGTTCTCAGGTTGTCAATATCCAGATCTTTTAGTAAGGTATCTCTGCCTCCAACGATGTAGCCCCGCTGTTGCGTGAAGTGCGTCCTGCGACACCCGAGGGTGTAAGCAAGATCGACAACATCGAGGTTCTCTGTTGCTGCTTGCGCAGTATCTATTATGCGAGCCTCTAAAGACTTCTCGGTGGTAGCAGAAAAGGGAAGGAGAAAGCTGTTTCGCTCGTAAAGATTCGAGGTAGCACTCGAAGCAGAGTCTAGACTGAGAATCTCCGGCTCAGAGTTAGAGAAACTCTTGGATGTGGTGCTGAGGGAGTCTGCTGGCGTTGGATTGAACGAACTGTTGGCAAGACTGCCCGCGGGGGGTGTGAATCCTCGCGCTCGGCGAGTCCAGGCGTCAGCTGCCTCAAGGATAACATGCCCATTTGCACCACCGTAGCCAAAAGAATTGACACCGGTGCGTCGTACCTTCGATTCCGGCCAGTCCTTTGTCTTGGTCACAATGTCAATACCCCATTCGTCGACTTTGATCTTTGGGTTGATCTTTTTGACCCCAACTGTGGGAGGTATCCGGCCTTGCTCAAGTACGAGAACCGCTTTGATGATGCCTGAAAGGCCGCTGACAGCCTCACTGTGGCCAACATTGGTCTTGATGGAGCCAATCATTAGAGGTTCAAGGCTGGAAGACTTGAAGACCTTTGATAATGCTTCCACTTCAAGGGGATCACCAGCTCGGGTGCCAGTGCCGTGACATTCGATGAAGGACGTCTCAGATGGATCAAGCGCTGCCCTCTCATATGCTTTACGAATCACATTCACTTGGGCATCGGCACTGGGAGCCGAAATCCCACGTGTCCTACCATTCGATCCTATAGCAGTTCCTCTGATGACTGCACGTATGGGGTCGTTATCTTTCACCGCATCGCTGAGTCGCTTGAGATATAATGAGCCTAGGCCGTCAGCACGAGCATAGCCGTCCGCCGAATCGTCGAAGGTGTGGCACGTCGACGTCTTTGACAGCACACCGGCCTTCATCATTCCCATGTGTTGCTCCACGGATTGAATGAGATTTGCGCCCGCGACAATGGCTCCCTTGCAATCACCCGTCTCAAGAGCGGCACATGCCATGTGTAGACAATATAACGAGGATGAGCACGCCGTATCTACGACCAAGCTTGGACCTTCCATATTGAACGTGTGCGATATTCGATTCGCCAGTAAGGTTGCCCCCATTCCCGTGGCACTGAAACGACTGAAATTTTCCGGGTCTTTTGTCTGCATCGCCAAATAATCATTCCCAAAATTCCCCACGTAACAGCCGGTATCAGATCCAGATATTTGATCCAATGTGACGCCAGCACTTTCGAAGCACTCAAACACCACTTCCAGCAGCTTTCTCTGTTGTGGATCCATATATGTTGCCTCTTGATTTAAGATGCCGAAAAATTCATTATCAAATTCGCGAATATCGTCCTTTATGAAGTAGCCTCCTCTCATGTCCATGCCAATCTCAGGCTTGTAGAAGCCATCAATGTTGAATCTCGTCTTTGGGACATCGCATTGCCCTGCCCTTTCGTCAAGCAGCATCTTCCATAATGAAGATGGGCTGTTGACTTGCCCGGGGAGTCGACAAGCTTATTCACAGTCAGCGAAATAGATGATGATCCACCCAAATGAATTCCACTTACACATCCCAACAATAGCAATTGGGTCTTGTGCATTTTCAGATATCGACGGCGGCTGTTGGCCGCCATCTTGTGCAGGGCCAGCCATCTTGGTGCTATGAAGCAATCACTACGGTCCCATGAGTGGTCTGAAGCACATGTACTGTCGATGAAGGTGACAGCTTGAGACCTGGGCAGAAAAGAATGTATTGAACAGTGAAGAAATTGGATGGCTGAGCGTCAAAACTGACTAGCAAACCCTTTCTGGCTGTTTAAGCACAGGAATCTGCCAGAGGAAGAACATCCCGGACGTTTAGTATGGGTGCCGAAAAAACATGGCAGCCAAGCGACGTTCAAAAAGCCGCCGAAAAATACCCTGACCCTGAAATACGTAACGCATCAAGTGACGCTGGAAGGCAAATCAAAAATCCGAAATCCTTGTGATTCGTCTTGTGGGGAGGAAAGCAGGGTTTGCAGTTCCGTACAAACCTGGAGTTTTACCGTTCTCTTAGCAATCAATGGCGCATGAAGCTATTCCCCACACATCTCAATATTTCCCTCTTCCCAGACTCTTCAATGTCATCTCAACATGAAGTCCTTTTCAATCGAGCCATACTAGTGATTTTATGTTTCTCAATTGCATGGAGTCGCAATAGAGATCTATGATATTCTTTGGGAACGATCGCATGAAGCACAATCTTTGTACAGATCTCGCGTACAGCCGAAGAGGTTACCCTATTTCTCCAATTCGCGGCGGAGTGAGCAAAGCTTCGCTGGAGGAGTGTGCGAAAGTATTACCCACTTTGCAAAATTCAAAATTCTCATGAGGAAGCATGGAGAGCAAAAGCGACCTCATCCGGCATTACACACAACGGAGTTGCTTTTATCGCAATTGAGGCAATCCATCGGATAGGCTTGTCGAGTAGCGCTTACACCCTAGGTATTCTAGCATGAACGAAAATTCAGGCGAGCGGTTCCCGACCGAGGCGTGTCCTAATCCAAACGAAGATATTACCTTGGGTTCGCTCTTTGGAGAGGCCTCAGCCGTGGCTTTCAGCTTAGCAAATAGCCTTTCCAAAAGGCCAAAATGGTCGATTCTACCGGCCGCACCATTTTGATGCTCTACGCCGGTATCAGCTGCCGCAACCCCGGTTGCATTAGGTCATGAGCCAACAAACCCATGTCCCCGAATCGGCACAACCGCTGCTCGTCGTCTTCAAGGGGGCGATTGAGCACCCAAATGATGGGCACAGGTCAGCTCATCAGGTTTATGTCGCTTTGCCAGCAGATCAGCCAGAGTTAGGATCACCTACCGAACTTCTTAAAGAAGCAGGCATTGTTCATGCTCGCGGCGAACGCCTCGCTGGATGATAGTATATCATCAATGATGGCCAGCGGATGAGCAAAGCGATTCACTGTCTCTTCAGGCTGGATCTGCCGATGGCCAAAGGCGTGAGCAAAGATGTAGGAACCACCGATGAATAAGATCATTATAACGTGATCGTCTTCGAGATCAATAAAGTTATTGTGAAGGGGTATGCAGCGTTGGCTGGCAAGATAAAAATCGTCGCCGTCCTTCACTATTTTACTCATAGGAGGTAGGTGCTGCCTCATGGTGATTCCAGGCCCGCAATCTCAGTGTTTCTCGCCGGAGGCCAGCGAAAGTCTCCGCTCCTCAATGAAAGAAAACCGAAACCTGACGATGACACTTCGATGTACATATCTTTCGGAAATTTTTCTTACGGAAACATGAACAATAGGAAGGCAATTGGCGCGTGCCTCTGACCATGTCAACATTTTGCGAAATGATGATGCTCCCCATGCGCCCTCAATCCTTTCAAAATCGCAATGGGAAGACAACACACGGACCCGACGTCCGAAGGCAAGGAAGAACACATCGAGTTCGTACATTCTAGGTTGACGTCGTCTGATGAAGCATGCTAAACAAAATTCAAAGGGGTATCTCTGTTGAAGTGAAACGCTCACCTCACATAACTTTTGGGAGTATCGCTGAACAAGAAAAAGGGGGTAGAGGTTGACTCTGTGGGACCGAGTATAATGTAACACGTGAAGCTCATCAGAAGAGACCGTCGATCTCGCCGGTCTCCGGATCTACATCGACGTTGAGGTAGCCAGGTGCGGTCGGTAGACCTGGGATGGTCTGGATGTCAGCAGCCAGGGCGAATCTGTCGCGTCCTCGTCAGTTCTGGAGCAGCAGAGATGTGGAAGGCTCGGGGAAAACTTACAGGTACCCAGCTCCGACTGCCAATTTGACATCCCGGATTGGTATCGTGAACCCAGTCGGTGCACCCTTCAGCGCCGGGTCGTGGCTCAGGGAGTATTGAGTCTTTGCGATGCAAATCGGTAGGTTTCCAAACCCTTGCTTTTCGTACGCGTCCACCTTCTTTTGAGCTAGTTCGCTGAACTCGACCTTGTCGGCACCGTACATGACCTTGCCGATCTTTTCGATCCGTTCCTGAACGCCGCCATTGAGGTCGTAGAGGAGGCGGAAGTTCTTCTCCTTGGAACTGGCTGCTATCACGCTCTTTGCCAGGTCAACTGCGCCCTTCCCACCTTCGGCCCAGTGATTGGCCGGGACAGCATCAATGGCACCAGCTGCGAGAGCTTCCTCTTTCACTACCGTGATTTCGGCGTCGGTGTCTGTCTCAAATTTGTTGATGGCAACGACGACGGGTACTCCATATTCTCTTGCGTTACTGATGTGCTTCTTCATGTTCACACATCCTTTCCTTAGAATATCGACGTTCTCTGTTCTATACACTTCAGGTAAAGCGGAACCAGGCGAGATCTCTGGGCCACCACCATGCACCTTCAGTGCTCGCACTGTGGCTACCACGACGACCACATCTGGGACTAGACCAGAGGATCGACATTTGATGTTGAAGAACCGTTCGCCGCCCATGGTGAAATCAAAGCCGGCCTCTGTGACGACGAAGCCAGTCTTGTCATCATGGTCCTCGTCAAGCTCAGTGCCCGCAAGCTTCAATGCCACTTTGTCCGCAAGCACAGAGCTGTTGCCAATACTGATATTTGCGAATGGACCAGCATGAACGAAGACCGGAGTGCCTTCAAGGGTCTGCATAAGGTTCGGCTTGATCGCGTCTTTCATGAGTGCCGTCAAGGCTCCCCCAGCTCCTATGTCATCGCAGGTCACTGGCTCGCCTCTCCTGGAGGTTGCCACCACCATTCGACCCAGTCTTTCCCGCATATCACCCAAGTCGTTACTGAGAGCGAGAACGGCCATGCATTCACTTGCTACCGAGATGTCGAAACCAGTGTCCCGGGTCAACCCTTTTTCAGTCGGGGCTTTGCCAACTGTGATAGATCTTAGATAGCGGTCATTGACATCCAGCACTCTTCTCCAAGTGATTGTCTCAGGATCGATATCGAGCCTTGCGAACCTGTTGATCTCATCAGCTGTGAGCTCGTCCGGATTCGTCTTCTCTATTCCGAGCTTCTTCAATCTACGGAACATGATGGGTTGAAATTGACGCTTTCCCTTCTTGGCCGGTACGAGACGTTTGTACAGGGCCCCGTCCTTTTGGGTGGATTCGTGGAACATCCTTGTCTCGATTGCGGCAGCCAGAAGGTTGTTGGCGGCGGAGATGGCATGGATGTCACCTGTCAGATGAAGATTGAATTCGTCCATAGGAATGACTTGACTAAAGCCACCACCTGCTGCACCTCCCTTGATGCCGAAAGTAGGACCCTGACTTGGCTGCCTCACGTTTGCAAAGGCAAGTCGGTCAAGGTGACCTGCCAGGGCTTGCGTCAATCCCACGGTGGTCGTAGATTTGCCCTCTCCCAGAGGAGTCGGCGTGATTCCTGAGATCAGGACATAGCGTCCGTTTCGCCTGTGACGAAGTCTCTGTAGCACCGTAAGATCTACCTTGGCCTTAGAAGCACCATATGGCTCAAGTTCGTGATTCTCGATGCCAACCTCAGCTGCCACAGTTGTGATAGGTTTTGGTCGCTGTGACCGAGAGATGGCTATGTCTGAAGGTACAGGACTGGCGATTTTCAGAGGAAGAGGCTTTATGTGCCTCGCCTTTTGTCGCTCAAAATATGCTGTCGCTGCATTGACAACGTTTTGTAGCAACATGGCCACGGTCATAGGTCCTACGCCTCCCGGTACAGGGGTAATCTTCGAGGCGATCTTTACAGCTTCCTCATAGTCCACGTCGCCAACCAAGCGCTGACCTGACTTCTTGGACTCGTCAGGTATATAATTTGTGCCCACATCTATGACCACTGCACCTGGCTTGATCCAGTCTCCCTTCACGAAATTGGGTTTTCCGATAGCAGCAACTACCACATCCGCCTGTTGTATGATGCCGGCCAGATCTTGAGTCCGTGAATGGCAGACGGTGACGGTAGCATCAGCGTTTCTGAGAAGTGTACTAACAGGACTCCCGACAATGTCACTTCGGCCAAGGACTACAGCATTCTTGCCCTTCAGATCGACACCGCTTTCTTTCAAGAGGACCATCACCCCTTGAGGAGTGCAAGGTACGAACAATGGATGACCCCCCCTCTTCGATAGCTCCCCAATATTACTGGCCCCAAAGCCGTCGACATCCTTTTCATCGGCGACTGCGGAGGTGATGGCATGCTCTGAGATCTGTTTGGGGACGGGCAATTGCACCAGGATGCCGTGAACGGAAGAATCATTGTTGAAATGAATGATGTTTTGCAACAGCTCAGCTTCCGTGATGGATTCAGGGTAGTGTACAAGATTGCATATGATGTTGGCCTCTTCCGCTGCCTTGAGTTTCATGCGGACATATGTACTGGAATCGGATCGGTCACCAACCTGGATGATGGTGAGGGAAGGTTTGAAGCGGGGATTGATCTCTTGAGTCTTCTTGATGTCCACATTGATCTTTTCTCGTATGGATTTCGCAATTGCGGTGCCATCTATCTTCTCGGCAGCCATGTTGCTCGTGGAACTGGAAAAGGAGCGCTTGTCTATTGGAGAGAGACCCGTTTGGATATCCTTATTGACATATAGGGAGTGTGATGATGGACGGCAAGTGAAATGTAGCGATCGTGGTAAGATCGGACGCCGAGACTGTCGCTTGCTGATGCTATTGCGGAGCGGATGCACTATTGTCGAGATGCTGCAGCGTGACGTGATTCCAGGGTTTTGGAGGCCCTTTGTCAGTGATTTGGTACTTGTAGGTGCAACAGAGCCATAAATGGGCATCTTACGACCCCTGGCGGCGCTGAGGGGTCAAGACTGTCGTCAAAAGGAATGGAATCGCAACAGTCCAGTCCCACAGAAAGTAACGAAACAAGACCGTTTGGTTGTGGCCCATAAAACTCAAAACTTTTACAGCCGAAGTTGCGGGTGTGTACCCCGGAACAGAACCCTAATCGACCCGCTCTAGGCCATCCTTATCCGCTTCTAGGGACCGAGCTCTCGGAGTCACAGTGGACCCACCAAAGTTTTTGTAAAAACGCACAAGCCCATGCCACTCATAATCCTTCCAACTTACCAAACATGAGACCAATATTATTGCAAGGCCATGTAAGCTCCCTCATTCTGCATTGCTCTCGGACTTGCCCACATTCAAAGCTGACCAACACCATCTAGGAGCGGTCCCTAACCCAAATCAAGTACGCACCTACAAAGAAAAATGATGTCCATACAGACGCCCACAAGTTCTCACGACTAATCCTCCTTCCCGAACAGATACACCAAAGATGGCGACATCCTCTTCTCTTGTGCCAAAGATCAGATCATATGCGCCTGGTTCTCCGCCAACGGTGAACGGTTGGGCACATACCACGGCCACCAGGGCGCTCTATGGTCCATCGACGTCGATCCCTCCACCACCCTCCTAGCTTCCGGTGCTGCCGACAACACAGTCCGATTATGGGACGTACGGACGGGGAAATGCATCAAAGTCTGGGACTTCAACACCGCCGTCAAGCGGGTCGAGTTCAACGAGGACGGCACCAAACTACTCGCAGTGACCGAGAAACGGATGGGCTTCCTGGGCACCATCGTGGTCTTCGACATCGTGCCGGACGTGGATGCCGAGCAGACGAATGAGAGGGCTCTGACCATCACCTGCGACGAGAGCAAAGCCACCGTCGCCGCCTGGAGTTATTTGTCCAAATACATCATCGCCGGCCACGAGGACGGCAGCGTCTCGCAGTACGATGCCAAGGTTCGTCCACTCCAGACCCTCCCCCCGAATGTCAAAAGATTTTCCAAACCCCCTCCCGTGCCCCTCCCAAGAGGAAACGATATTAACACCAGGTACGTATCAGACAGGCGAACTCCTCGACAACTTCCAAGCCCACGAGGTCGACATGGAGATCAAGGACATCCAGATGTCCCCCGACCGGACCTACTTCATCACCGCCTCCAAGGACAAATTCGCGAAACTCCTCTCCGCCCGCGACCTCAGCCCGCTGAAGCAGTACGCCACCGAGACCTCCCTCAACTCGGCCGCCCTCACCCCCAAGAAACCGTTCGTCGTGCTGGGGGGCGGGCAGGCCGCCATGGACGTCACCAAGACGAGCAGCCGGCAAGGGAAGTTCGAGGCCCGCTTCTATCACAAGATCTTCGAGGATGAGATTGGCCGGGTCAAGGGCCATTTCGGGCCGCTGAACACCGTGGCGGTGGATCCGTTGGGGAGGGGGTATGCGAGCGGTGGGGAGGATGGGTATGTGAGGGTGCATCATTTTGAGGGGGCGTATTGGGGGTTCCAGTATGAGGTCGAGAGGGAGAAAGGGGAGGAGAGCGCGGATTTGTAGAGGAGAGAGAGAGAGAGAGAGAGAGAGAGAGAGAGGGTGTTGGGGCAAATTTCTCATGACTACAATGTTTTTCACGTTGCAGGTGAATTCGGGAGTTCGACGAAAAGAAGAGAGAAAGGGGCAACTGGCGGCGAGCGTCAAGCTCGTCTACAGTAAGTCACACAACTAAGGGTTGCATGTTGGTTCCTGCGTCTGAGAAGCCTTGGTCACTCTACCCTTGCGATAGCTGCAACCAACTTGCCATGATTGTGGACCAGTTCTTGATTTTTCGCACATCTGATCCCGCCAGGCATCGCAATGTCCTGACCATCTCAACGCCATCTCTCCCCTGCACGCTCATAGGTCTCTGTTGTAAGATGAAAGCTGAACAGGTTGTTATCATAGCGTTACGTGCAGCAGTAGCGCGGTTGCAACCTGCGCCGGCCGCTGTGCCACGATAAGTCCCAACACGCATCCCTCAAAGCCGGAGCCGCCAACCGACAAGGCAAGATAACCTTCTTTCAACGTCGGAAAAATCGGTTTGGACCAGAGGAAATCAAAGAAAATGTGCAAGAGGGGGGATGTTGTGGTAGATGGGACAAACACCCTCTTCTCGTGGTGGAGTAGCCTCGATAAGTGTCCCGCGATCACGGGGCCAGTATGAATTGGGAGAGGTTGGTCTTGCAGGAACCCATGAATTGCGAGACATGAAGCAAGAGAAGAGGTGCAAGCATGGTACGAAGTTGGCGCGAATGCAAATACGTTGGTGGGCATACAACGTTTCCATGGGAATGCTATTGTAAGTCTATGCCGTTGAGTCCTCACAAGTGAGATGCCTTTCTTCGTCTTCGTCTCCTCTGCCAAATGATCTGAATCAAATATATACAATGTTTTGAAAAGAGGGTGACAATCTTCGTCCGCCGGCCAAAGCAGCTAGGCACCAGATGTTCCCCTCGTTACCGTTCCAAAGATCGAAGAATTTTGGTCGAAAAGAAAAGAAGGTGTTTTGGCAGATCTCTGAGCTCAGATTTGTCCGTTCGTAAAAATATGCACGTTTCCCACCACTTTCATCTCGCTGAGATTTTAAAACATTCGAGTTGCCTTGTCGCTGAGAAAATGCGAGGATGCTGAAGTATTGGGCGATGGGAATGAATGCTCAGTGGTAGTCGCAGGCCCAAAGACCTTTCTGGCCATCGCCAGTCGCGGTGCCGCCGGTCGTCGATGCTTGGTAAGCGCAGCCAACAGCGCTGTAGCTGGCGCTCTTGATAATGTCTGCATGGCCAGTGTCGCCATTGGAGTTCTTGGCAGCACCGCAATCGAGGGAGCCCGCTGGTTTCTCACACATCCACATGGCAGCAGCCTGCTCGAAGCCGGTGCGGCCGTCGGAGCCGGTGCCGTCACTACCTTCAGCAATGCATTGAGCGTTGGAGCCCGAGTTCAGCTCATGCGTCATGACGGAACCACCGTCATCTTTGACGGTTTTGGCGGCATTGGCGGCTAGAGTGGCATCCCAGGTATAGGGTTTCAAAGACGAGTCCCATTGGGCTCGCAATTTGTTGAAGCTGTCGAGCATGGCGTTGCCACTATCTCCGCCAGAAGAGGGTTGAGTGTTCGAGTTTTGAGTGTTTTTCTGCTCCGTTACTGGTGCGGACACGGGCGTGACGGACGGGGTGACAGATGGAAGGGGTGTGGTCGTTGTGACTTGGACGGTGTCATGATGCTCTGGAGGTGAGTAGGCCGCTTGCGGCTGAGCCTGCTGTTGCTGCTGCTGCGGCTGGTCGACATGTTTGTCCTCGGTTGCCGGTTGCTGCTCGCTGGTGGTGGTGGAAGGAGCTTGTTCACCAGCGGGGAGAACAACGGTTGTGGTGGATTCAAATTCCTCATAATGAGTGTTGCCCTCGTCCCATGAATTGACGAGCTCGGCAGGTCCACGTCTGTGGTGTACGTGAAGACCACGGAGAGTTGGGTGAGCGATAGCGCCAGCGCCGAGGAGAGCAGAGATGACAATGGATGAGGTACGCATGATGACGATTGCTTCTGGGAACCGTTTGGAGATCTTGGATTGTGGTGAGGATGAGACAGTGAGAACTGATTTGTGGGCAAAGGATCTATTTGATCGTGATGTTGTGAGATTGGATGTGGCTGACCAGAGCTGTCTTGGTGATCAACACACAAAGATTGGATGTCACGATTGTCAAAGGACTGGAAACGACTGAAAGAATGTGTGGCGAGACCTAGGCTCAGCAAAAGAGTGGTTGTCAGGGACAGATAAAGGAATGAATCTGTCGACTGGACTGAAAGACTGAAAGACTGAAGAATGAAGAAAGGAAGAAACGGAGGCGGCGCGTGCTATTAATTGCTGGGACGCTGGGGAAAAAGGATTGGTAGAGACACTCTGCCGTGAGGGGAATGCAGATTTAATCTCTACTTTCAGGACTAGTTCCTAGCGTTCGTTCATCATCGAAGAAAGGGGAAACAAAACGGGGCCGCTAAGCTGGATCGTCAATTTTATCCCAATGGACCAATTGACCCCGTCGCAGCGGCCCTTGTTTCGCATTCTGACTTCTGAGGGACAGGTCTGTGGGCTCCACCCTCCCAGCGGTAAAGACGTAATGGCGTTTTTAGTCTTTTGTCAGTTGACTGCATGTGCCCACGGCCCACCAGATCAAGGAATACCGAGGCCAGCCGGCATGGCTGGTATGTGACTCCCCTTATTGTTGAGGTGCTTGCTTTCAAGTCAATGCTACATAGCTTGAAGTTCCTCAAGGACTACAATGTGGAACTTCGTATCCACAGATTGCAGTGCATACTGGAATCCACGTAATAGCTGATGATCATGGTGTATATCTCAGGGGCAGATTAAGGATCTTCTTTCGGCAAGCGCCTGGCAATTCACTGGACGGGAAGGAACCGCCACATACGAAGCCATCAGCGTTTGCCGAATACTTGCTTGGCGTACAGCATGGCATGCATATTTTAGTATTTTAGTCAGGGGCAAGAATCCTTAGGCCCCGGCCTCTCCGGCAACCCCTGTTTACGTCCTTCCGCCAAGTCCATTGCATGACGCCGGATGATGCCTGTTACAGATAGCGAGCCACATGACTGCCGCCCATTGTCCTTGTCTGCACCGGTGCACAAAGACTCATCCATACGATCCTCGGCTAAAGGTTGTATGTGAGACGTACCAAAAACGCAGGACGGTGGCGAGACGACGGGTTTCTTGCAAGAGGGATTTGTAAGACGTGCTCCTCCTCATCAAAAGCTTCATACATGCAGCACCGCCCGTCTCCGTCCCAGCATCTCTTCACCTCCATCCAATGGTCCACCGTCTCGACCGCCAATTCCTTACTCCGTACCCACTATCAGCATAGTTGCCCCAGCCGCCGAGATTTTGGATGGGGGTCGAAGGAGCATTAATTCATGTTTCAAGTTGTCGGTGCTCCCCGCTGTCTCAGGGCAAATTCCAAGGGCTCTTCTGGAGTTCGTTTCGAAATTTCAATCCCTTTTGCCAGCACGCCGAGGGTGGACTGACCGACCTATTTAAACGCCCAGAATCCTGCATGCGGCCCTTGGAGGGTTGGAACACCATCGTTTGCGTGTCAAGAGTTGATGTTAGATGACTGGGTGACCGTCGTCGCTGACGTTTGGGCGAGACGCCGCCGTGCAATAATATCCAATCCCTGCAATGCCGCTGGTGATACAATATTGTCATTGCAAATTCATTCGAGCAATCGGAACAGCATGGAAAGAATCTGATGCGTATAATGTTCGATTTATGAACGTCGCTATCTTCTGACGTCTCGCCTTGACCGCTAAAGGTTTTTCACAGCAGGCAAACATATTTGTGTGTCGTGACTTCGTTAGTGATGAAAACGCCGGTGCCCAAATATGCCGCTCGTGAAGATGGCATAGAACCCTTCCTCCCCTGGACCACCCCTCCCTTCCCCTTTTCCCCCCAAGCACTAGTCATGTCTCTCACATCCACGCATGCTCCCCTCCCTCCCTGACTTACCCTTCCTCCCTGTCTCGTCCTTTCTTCCTAAACAATCCGCTGCCAAACACTGCTCTCATGTCCTTCTTTTCAGTGGTGGGGCTTCTGGGGGTGCCGACGCCACGATCTTCGGGTTCCGGGTTTTGAGAACCGGCCTTCAATTGATACATGCTATGCCCTTGATCCCATGTGGCGCCTTCGTGGTGACTGGCGTCCCGGCTCATGAGCGTCCGATCCGACCCTCGACTTCCAACAGTTTTGCTAATATCCGCGCGTTCTTTGGCTCGCCGCAGCGAATATGCACTCCGAGCTCCCTTCTCTTGATGGTGACGCCATCTACTGTTGATGTTCTGGATCGGTGTCGCTGGAGCTGGCTTCCTGGGTGTGATCGTCTTAGTCGTCGCAGAAGAGTCGCGCTTGGAGTTACCTGGGGTGAGCGAGTAGATGCTGGAACCGAGGATGTCGGTGTTGTTTTCGGGATCTAGGTCTAGCTCTGAAGTGTCGTCGCCATCATCCTCTGTCCCTGACGACGGAGCGGAGAGCAGATTCCTATGGTGATACGAGGCCATGCCATTCGTACGAGGAGGACCAGAGGATGATCCAGGCGGGGTATCAAGGGCTGCGGACTCTCCAGTCTCTGAGCTGAGACCCTCGTCTTGCGAGAGCGGCGAGTGTGGTGAGACGGGCGAACGTACCATGGCAAGCCGGGATGCAGCCGGTGAGCTCCGCGACGGATGGTGGCTTCGCTGAAAGTAGCTGTCGGCTATGCTGGACGTGCTACTGTTTATTGTGCGGGATCCGTGTGTTGAAGTAGGTGTGTTGGGCGAGCTGTTCCCTCCCTTCGGCTCCTCGACGCGGGCTTTACGTTCCATGTCCCTGACCAACTCTTGCCATTTTGGCTCCAGCGTCCCACTTGGTCGTTCCGCTTGCTCTGCCAGCATGAGACATTCCTTGGCTTTCTCCCGAGACTCCTCACAGAGATCATCGAATTGCTTCAGTTCCTCGCTCCATTCGACGCCGTTATCGATTTCATGGCGAGCATCGAGCCAAACAGACACGAGATTCGCGCATTCTCGAGCTTGGTCAATTAGATACGGGAGACTGGGGAAGCCTTCTCGGCTAGTTCCGGGCAATCGTCCAAGGATCGTGATGGGAGTGGCATATGACGGTGGGATAGCGGACGTGGCTCGCTCAGAACTGATGTCGCAAATCTCGTTGATGAAGGCTTTGAATTCAGGACGATGGCCTGTGAGAAAGACATTCATTGGTTCCATCCAGGGCTCCTTGTTACCAAAGGTGGTCAAATTTGCGAGAGTCTGTAAGGTCTTCGTGATCAGGGTCAACGTTCTCTGAGCCCGAGGTCGCGGATGATCTAGACCGTGATTAGCAGACGTTACACCACGGCCAGGCAATGGCAACATACCTTTCAGTAGGCCGAAGAGCCTAGGATTGAGGACCGAGGGACAGAAGAATCTTAGGAACAGGAAGCCAGAGACGCTACTGTAAGCTACCGTCTGCAGGAAATCCCCATATCGTTCCTCAGCACAGTCACGGATGCGGCGCATTATAATCCTGAGCTCGGGCGGGCATCGTGAAGCAGACCCACTGATGGCCTGCCATATGTTCTCGGTCAGGCTAATGAGATTCCTCCAATTTCTACTTAGGTCGTCTGGATTGCGAACGCGGTGCGGATCGACTTCGCACTCCGGATCGCTTTCTTCAATGTCCCGCATTTTCTGGCCCAAAGTGTCCTCGAGGTATTCCTTTCCCAGCCGCCGCATGTGGGAGTCCAAGGCTTTTGTGAGTAAAGAGTTCCCACGAAACAAGAGGTTGGCTTCAGCAGTGGCATTTTTGCCCAGATCTCGCACGAAGAGCTCTCGCTCCGCGTTGGATTCGTACGAGTCATGCGAAGCAATCCGCCGCCCATGACGATACTTTGACATGGGGGTCTCCTTATGGATGCTGTCAATTTCCTCCTCGACGAGCGTCATTAACCAGGCGCTCGCATGGCCCGATACCTGGAAGATATTCAGGAGGATTTCGGATAACCTTTTGAGCTCTATGTGCGCCATTTGAGTAACCTGATTCGTAAGCCCATTTGAAAAGGAGTGTAGCATCTCAGATATGGGCGCATAGTCTCGGCCCATAAGCACGACTAGCTCATCAATGCGGATTTTCATTAGGATCTCTCCAACAACTTGATCACGCTCATCCACAACCTCCCACCACTTTTCATGATCTATAGATTTGGGAGCTTCGTCTAAGCGGAAATCGACCTTACCATAGGTGAGGTCTAGCGGCGAGACTTGGATGTCACCCTCAATGGTACCAGGGTTGATATCGCCACGTTCCAGGTCTGAAGGCGCACGGGTCAGACTCCAGTTCTTCTGACCAGGGTTCCGAGACTTCAGCTCGATCGATGAGCTAGCAAGGACTGGAGGGAGGTCACTGAATTCGAAGTCTTCGTAGAATCCTGGATTGCTTGTATCCAGCTTAATCGAAGTCCTTGCTCTGGCTTCTCCGTCCAGTTGGATTTCAGCGTAGTAGTTGCCCGAAGCCTTTACCTTCTTGCTCCTTGGCCTTTCCCCACCATCCCGAGAAGAGCTTGCAGGTTTCTCCTGGCGTTGCGGATGCAGTCGAGCCTCGATGATCCGTAGCGTCAATCTTCTTTCAACGCGAAACATATCAACATTTGGAGGCTTTGGAGACGTTGCCGAGGAATCTAGAGACGTGGAATGTGACTCTTGCCGCATTGATTCTGGACCATATAGCTCTGGTATGGTGAAGGCCCTTAGGAGCACGAACCAGACTTCGAAGAGGACCCGCGAATCTAGGGAGAGGTAGATGGTTTGCAGTGGGACTAGACGGGAGTTCCCCAAAGTATACTGTGGCAGAATCGCGACAGAGAACTCATCATCCAGCATTGACTGATCGAGTCTCTGGATCGCGCATCTTGACAATTGAGATAATGGGACGAAGGCCTCCAATGTGGCTTCAGGCTCAGCGAAAACCTTCAGATGGCCATTATCTTGGAGCGTACAAGAGACCCGTCTCCAATTCTTGGACATTGGTTTCAGTGGCTTGTAGGTAGAGACTCTGCGAGAGGCTGGGTGTGGTGCGTTCTCCCTGGCTTGGGGGTCCTTGTCCCACATGAACATTTTGCCTACCTTGATGATGGTGGCATCTTTCGCATGAGAATCATGAATGCCACCTTTGCGCTCTCCGAGTCTCCTCTCCAAGGCGTAGGGTTCCGGGGGCTTTGACATTTTATTCTGAGCACCTTTCGGTCGGATGGGCTGCCAGCAGAGCAATGCTGCCAGCCATGAATCAAATGCCTCCGGTACATGCGGCCGAAGATGAACGGCATTCGCGTTACGACAGGATGATACATCGAGGAAGGTAGACCTACTTTCTGCGTCGTAAAGAGTTCTGACTTGGCAGCCCCGTAAGTCACTGATGAGTGTCTTTGCAAGGTTCACCTCGCCCTTTGCCTGATAGATCAAGCTCCCTGAGGCTACATTGATGGCACAATACCCTGAAGCCCAATTACTTGTAGCAGACATTCGAAAGGACACCACCCCAGCCATTCGTCCACATGTGGTCTTCATTAATTGCAATATCTTTTTGGCGTCTGTGGACGATGAAGACAGGGGCGTGCCTGGCTTTGCTGCAATTGGATTCCTGATAGGAGACAATGGCCGGGATGTTGTATTGACATTTCGCTGACTTCGAGATTTGTGCGTTTCAGGTCTTGGGCTGGGTACAATGGATGGATAGCCGATTGAGGCCTTATCAGAACCGTCCTCTTGCGTTGGCGGAGAATTCAGCGAGCCAACCCTGTTGCGACTCCTGGAGATGACCGACTCCGGTGACCTGTCTCTGAAGCGTTCTTCGAGAGTTCTGGTCCTGGGCCGGGATTGAGAGGATTTGCTGCTCGGGCGGGACTGACGACCGTCGTCTCGCTGTGGAGAGGGGGTATTGCCGCGGGACCGAGCTGTTGGGGTCTGGTGATCCGATGGCAAGGGAGAATCGGTCCTGGAGGTATTGTAGGCTGACATTGGGACCGGTGTCTTGGGACGAGGTGCAGACGCTTGGTCTGGCTTGCTTTCCGGTGATTTCCTCCTTCCCGCGTTGATGCCATCTTCGGTCCTATTCTGGGCGGCTCTCAAAGATGATTTCCTCTCCGGTCTATTGTTCTTCTCTTCCGCGCCTGAATCATCAATGTAGATGCGGGACTTCCGCTTTTGCTCGTTGCGCCGCTTGCCTTCCCCTCTTTTGTCCATTGCTGGATAGAGCGGGGCCTTTAGGATGCGCCTCTATGCAAAGCCCCCAGCGACACCACTGTCATTGGTCAAAGGCAGTTTCCTTTCCGTGAGATAACATGAGGATAGGTGACACTCGAGGCGCTGGGGAGCTCAAAGGGACGTGCAGGACAATGCTGGAAGTCACCAGCAACGCGAGCATCCGGAGCAGAGGATCTATAGTGTGAATCGGTCTGCAATGGTCTATCTTGTGTCGACTGTCGCTGTATATCACAGGCGAGTCGCAGTGGGGCAGCAGCTTTGATCGACCCAAGTAGAGGGGCTGTTCATTACTTCATTCACGCTGAAGCGCAATCAAAACCTATCCTGCTGCATAGCCTTGCAACAAGACGCTGTCCACACTGTGCGGAAAGCGCTGCGAATTATTATCTGACTCGGAACGTGCTCGTCGATGTCATTGGTGTCGTTGGAATGCGTCTGAGTGATCCCCGCTATCTCCGGTTCACCAAGTCGATCGTGGGTGGTGGGATACACACAATCTGGATTTTTGCCCAAAGCTATTGAATTGGGCAAAAAACTGCCGAGTTTCGATCGCACTCTGGAAAAACAGTCGTGATTCTTTGGGGAAAATGGCTAAAAGAAGAGTGACGGCGGCACCACGGCACCCAGAAAGGCTTCAAATCTTCATCTGGAAGCGCTCCATGCGCCAACTCAAAATCATATCCTTCAATCTCTCTGACTCGACTGATATCGAAGGTCCTCATGATGACTGTACATACATGATGGCTTACCGAAAATAACACAAACGTTGAGCCGCACCTCACGCTAATCATGATTGCTTCACCTTGAACACCCCAGACCAACGCATTCTGCCGGCGGGGTGATGAAAGCCATTGCATTGAAACTCCCCCAATCAAATCTGCAGCTCCTTCATTTGAACGAGTGCTCGACGCTGCCCTCGTTGTCCCCCATGGCAGATAGCGGGGCGCTTCTTGCTCCACTCAAATCGCCACTTCCTGTCTTCCTTAACGCTTGCCTCATGGTTTCAATGGTCAGCTCCCCACCTGCTGGCGGGCTGTGGCCGGGCAACGGGCTCGCCATAGCCCTACTCAACCTGTTCGGGGACGTTTCCAGCCCTTTGGATGAGGCGGAGCCAGCCAAGTCGGGAGAGCCTCCCAAGCCTTGCGAGGATAAAGGTGACCGAATGGGCGACGGCGAGCGGTTTTGAGAAAAGACTGGACTGGAAATGCTCGGGGCGATGCTGCTGGCGTCATGGTTGTGCTCTGCATTCACCACGTCGGCGAACGAGATGAAGCTCAGCCGACGCACATCTGATGCGTCCAAGGCCCCATAGTTTGAAGTGCCATCCTCACTTTCGGGATGATTGCTCATATCATCCGGGAGGGAGCTTCCGACAGCTTCACCTGAGCCGAGTCCAGTGACGGTCAAAGAGGCTGGCTGATGCGCAGCATGCATAACAATCTCGACGTTATCGGGGCTGAGTTGGTCATTTGTGATGGCCTCAGAGGAAGCATCGAGTACGGGGGGGATGTGATTCTCGGTAGTGATGTGTCCCGGAATGGGAGATTTCTCGGTGATGGCAAGCGTGTCCTCTTGCACACTTCGCTCGAAGATCTGGGAAGAGGCTGGCGAAGGGGGCGCAGGCGAGGATGAGCGCAGGTTATGCGAAGGCGATGAAGGCGAGTATGGAGATGGGCTTGACTTCGAAAGGGCAGAGGGGAGCGCAACGGGTCTCTGAGTCGATGCAGCCGTCACTTCAGATGTGGATTCTGAAAGTCCCGCCGATGGAGCGCTCGTTTGCGCCGATTCTCTCTTCTTCCTTGCCTTCTCATCCTCCTTCCTCTTTCCCAGACCCCAGAATCTGCGTTTTCCTCCCTTGCTCTCTGAATCTGGGGCTTCCTCTACACTTGGGGTGGCGTTGGATCCCGTAGTCGGAGCGTGGTCCTGGAAACCCTCGCCGAGGATGGGCACCGTCGAGTCAGGTTGATTCTGGGACATTTTGTGCGGATCCCGTCTTAGAGAAATTGGTTCGAGTACATGGATGGCTAACGCGCCTCACATATCATGACCTCTGCCATAATTCAGGACGATTCTCTTTCAGGCTTTTCAGGGGCTGGATGTCTTGGATGCTTACATGCGCGCGAGCGTTGTTGATGCCAATCCGAGTTAGATTTGTTATGCGATTGGCGAGTCTTCAAGTAAGGCAACGAGGCACTTCGGATCAGACCAGTATCTGAGGGACACTCTTCGCCTGGGCAAAGGTGATGAGATAACGGCAGTTGAGATAGCAAGTCTTGCTGGCGGTGCAGTAGTGCCTGAAGCCCTGAACAGCTTGTCTTCTTCTGGTTGATACTCATAAGAATACCGTAAACGTTTCAGAATCCTCAGGTGTGACGATGCCAAGCCACATCCCCCCGAAAGCTCTGACGCGGCCGATTGGGTATCCACTTCCCTTGCTGAGCCTAGGGTCCTTTGGGGTGCTAGCCCTTGGAGTAAAAGTTTCTGACATGATCCTCAATTTGGATTTTGGGGATTGCTTATTCGGTTCGATACAGAAGGACAAACGTAGGGAGGTCAGCGATTGAGATCTCTCATCCACGATGCTGTCATAACAATGTCCATCCTCCTACCCGGGCGCTCTCCAGCCATCTTGCCCTTTCTCTACCCATCGTGGGCTGGTCTTCTTCCGCAAATCAGCCGCCGTCATGAGTCCTCCGCCCGTCGAACCACCAAACGCCTTCGCACCAAGCCCGACGCCTCCTTCACGGCCGCGATCTCTCCTCAGAACATCAACGATCACATAGTCTTCAATCCGCCTTCCTCAGCGCCCTCCCCCTATTACACGCCACCGGCCTTCCTACCACGCGATGACCCCCGCCGCACCTTGCTCTCGCAATCACACGCCCACTCCAACCCCTACATCGACCAATCCCGCCGCATGCCGCCTCTAGCCCAACCGGTCCAGAAGGAGAAGAAGTATCATCTGACCCCCAAGGAGATTGAGCAGATCCGGACGCTCAGGGCCAAGGACCCCTGGACTTGGACGCGGAAAAAGCTGGCCGAGAAGTTCGATTGCTCGCAATTCTTCGTCGGCATGGTGGCTGAGGCGCCAAGGGAAAAGAAGGCCATGGAAGAGAAGAAGTTGGAGGAGGTGAAGGAGCGATGGGGGCGGCGGAGGAGATACGCGAGAGAGGATCGGGGGAGGAGGAGGGAATTGTGGAGTAAGGATCAGTAACGCCTTCGTTTGTACGAAGCTCGACGAGATTTCTCAGAGTGTCTGTTACGCAAGAGGCATGTGGTTCTTGAACGAGATCAAGGGCGAGGTATCCTTGACCTGCATTCTGTATAGCACGCTAGTCGACATTATTATACCCCGAAATCTTGGTCGCTACCCAATCCTCAACCTTTGAATATTTGAAAAGGAGATCAGGGATGCTGTCCTCAACGCTTGGCTGAAGTCAATGATCAGTCGCGGCTCGCTATGTCGCTAATATTGCTCCTCAGACCGCCAGATGCGTCAGTCGAAGAACTTTTTGTATGCTGCTTTTTCCTTCTTGGCTTGCTCGGCCGCCTTCTTCTTCGCTGCAGCGAGCTCCTTGGTGATTGAAGCATCTCCTGGCGCAAGCTCTTGAGCTTTCTCCAGGTTCTTGACGGCCTCTTCATCATCCTTGAGACCTAATAGTGCCAAGGCCTTGCGGTACGATGCCTTTGCTCGATCCTGCTTGCCCACAACGTCTTCGTCAAGCTCCAACGCATTGCTTGCGCTGTGTTGCGCTTCATCAAAGGCCTTTAGCTTGATCTGGAGCAGCGCTGAGTTGGAATGTAGTGTGAACCGTAGATGGGTCAGTTCCTTGGTGACACTGGGTGGATCGTCCGGTAGGGCTTCCGGATACTCGTTCAGATACCTCAACCCTTTTTGATACTTGTCCAAAGCCAGATTGAGGTCGCCTGACTTGAAGGCCTTGTTGCCAATGTCTTTGAGCTCGATGGCAATCTGGACAATCTCGGGGCCCTTGAACTCTTTACTCTGGTCTTCCGGGAAGTCCTCATAGGGATCACCGGTGCTGTCAGGTTGCTTCTTCCCAGCGCCTTCGGCGTCATCGCCCGTTAGTTCACCGCAATCTGCATTGAGGCGATTAAGCTGCGGCTCCTGTACGATTCCAGTGACACTGACCTGTAATCGTTGCATCTTTCACTGGTTTATCGGCTTGCGTCGTCAGACCCTCTATCCTTCTGACTATGGCTTTTCCCTCGAGCGCTTCGCCAAAGACGACCTGTCCCAAGTGAGTACATGGTTCGCACTTGGCAGGTGTCAAGATCTATGTACGTGCTTATTGTCCAAGTGGGGCGTGGGAACGGTTGTGACGAAGAACTGAGACCCATTGGTTCCTTCCATACGCATAAGCTTGGCTCGAGCTCTCTACAAGAGAAGATTGCAATTGGAAGCGTACCGGGACCCGCATTCGCCATTGAAAGAAGGAATGGCTTCGTGTGCTTCTTCTCAAAGTTCTCATCCTCGAATTTTTCGCCGTAAATCGATTCGCCGCCCGTGCCATTGCCTGCCGTGAAATCCCCTCCCTGGATCATGAAACCTTTGATGACTCTGTGGAAGCTAGAGCCTACAATGCCGACATGAGTACCCAGCCTGCGTTTTGATCAGATTCACAGACCTTTAAAGCTCAAGGGTTTCCCTGTCTTCCCCGTCCCTTTCTCCCCTGTACAGAGACATCGGAAGTTTTCTGCAGTCTTGGGGACAACTGTCGAGCCAAATCAATTCAACGGTTGCGCATTTGGCAAAGACTACAGCGCATGTCACGAACCATCGTTGTACTGTGTAAAGGCCGTGTGTTAGAAATCTGGATTCATGACGAATGGTCTACAGAGGCAGTCTATCTACTTACCAATTCGAACACGATTCGGCCTTCTTTCGCGTTTCCAATCTGTATGTCAAAGAAGACTCTGCTTCTTGCGACTGTCATGTGACAATTAGTTGGTCTTGTGGGTTCCTCAGAGCTGAGGAAGTTTCCCCTCAAGATCTAGGCTTACCTGACTTTTCTGATTCCATTGCAAGCATGTGGTTTCATAAGAGAGAACAGAGACAGATGGCTCAAAGTTGCTTTAGCCAAAGTGTCATGAAGTTGTGCGCCATGACAGTACTTTGAGGCGCAACCCAGTGTGAACGGCATGCGGATCCGAAACTCTTCCGAACCTTCTAAATTCACTACACTAGGTGAAGAAATCTGTCACAATTCCAGGACTGGTACCCATTGTCTCCAATTATTCATCCATCTATAAACAGACAATGTACTCTCGTTCAAATTGCAAACGCCCTCCACCTATCTACATCGACCCGTAGCTCAAAGTTCTCCTATCTGATTTAATTCAAATTGTAAGAGGATGCCAATCCCCATAGATTGGCCCAAAGCCAGGCTCCTCTTCTCCTATCGCTTTGCTCAGCCAACTCCATCAGTCATTGAACGCCGGAGCCTTCATCAATCTGCATTGCTCCACCCGGAATCTCATGAACAATTGTGCCCCCCCATCATCTGTGAAGTTTGAGGAGAATAGAACACTGTAGTAATTACCATGACTGGATCTGATTTATTGCCAGTGGAGCACAATTGTGCTCATTAGTATCCTTGAATCCATGGCACCGGTCCGGTCTTGCTTGTTGCGGATTCGGGTTCTGAGCATGGTAGTTTGGTACAGGGTAGCCATATCCGAAGGGAAATGCGAATCTTGATAGCCAGTATACATCGCTGCCTGGGACAGATTTATCGCAAATCTCAAAATGGTAGATCCGCCTGTCCGGCGTGATCGGAGTCTGTTCATAGCGAGAAGTCATCTGATAGGGGACCTCAGCAGTCATATTTCATGCCGGTCAATCCAAAAAGCCTCTCTTCGTGACTATGATACCTCACGGCTAAATGCTTGTACCTCGAGGATTAGGACTTCGAGCTGAGAACTGGCAGATCGTACGCCTTTGCACCCAAGCTAGTTGAAGGAATGGTGACTTAGACGTAGAGCGCAATTCCGTATCAGGACTGCTGAGCCCTGCTTGAGATTGCAGTACCGTTCAGAGGCTCATTCAAGTAATTCCGAGGGCATCTGAAAGGTATTCGAAGGAGAAGGTTCACGCGAAGCTTTCGATTCAGTCTCTTTATCATCCTTGCTCTCAGTCGCACTCTTCGCTGGATTGGTATCTATCTCCAAAGTGACCTGGTACCTGTCAGCTTGCGTTGAAAAGCGATCATGACAATATTAGGAGCGAGCTCAGTACCGCTCCGTCGAGACTAGAATAATCCACACTCACGGGCCCTGAATTTTGACTATGTACTATTCAGCGTTAGCGAGGACAGAGGGCTAGTATCGATGACAATCTTGCCTTCCATCATTGCTTGAAACACTCCATTCTGCACCTTTGCTGGATCATAGAGCTCCTGGACCTTGCCGTAGAAGAGGTCATACAGCTCTCGAGCTTGTTCGGAGCCAGCAGCTCCGTGAAAGTCTGGCTTGTTGCCTTTCTTTGTCGACGCCTGAAGGGTGAATTGTGATACTGGTTACCAATTCTGAGATCAATATTCGTGAGAAGTCAAGCGCGACTCGCCAACGGTAGACGTACCACATAGGACTTCACCCTTGATGTCCTGTACGTTCTGTTTCCACTGCGAATAGAGCGTGAGTAATGAGCTTCCCAATTCGCCTTGATCCTAGGAATTGATCTTACAGTTCCCCCATTTTCATCAGGCCACATCTTCATCTTCAGTACCTTGGATGCCATGGCTTCAACTTCCTTTCGCGAATCCTTGTCGGAGACACCAGCGAAAACAAGGACACCCTTCCCAATGGACGATATCAATTGACTATCTACTGTCACAGAGGCCGAAGCGACCCGTTGGATAACAGCTGCTACCGATTAGGAATTTCAAGCAAGAGTACCTTAGGAGTTCACCTTTCATATCGATCCGTAGTCGGCAATCTACAAGGGCCAATCCATCAATCTCGCGTGGTGATCCCCATGGTCAACTGAAGACGGGATCTCTTTGATAGGAAGATCATGTAGTCATAGCAGTGATGCAAGCGCACATCTAGCGGAGAATGGTGGACAGCACAGCGGAGGTGATGGTCCCTCCTCCATCGAACCCCGTAGAAAGCCGTAGGTGAGGAGTTTAGTGGCGGAGATTGTGGCTCTTGGCAGATCAGCCTTATCCGCCCATCTTAAGCTCGAGCGACGGGTGAGAAAGGCACGACAATTCAACACTGCACACGCGCTGATGCCATTCGGTGACTGTTACATAAGATCTCAACTCCAGTATTACTTCATGCCGACACCACTATTCAATAAGCGGCCTGCTATACCCGAGAAGGATATTCCCAGGCTCCTACAGCTGATCCCGAGCCTCCCCCCGCCAGGAACAAGCTGTAACTTCGACCTTGTCCCCGCATTATTGTCTATTCGGCTCCCAGCATGGCGGCAAGAAAGCTCCAGCAGGAGATGGACAAGCTGTTCAAGAAAGTGGCCGAGGGAAAGGAAATCTTTGACGGCATCCTCGAGAAGATTCATCAATCCAGCAATGGATCGCAAAAGGATAAACTCGAGGATGCGCTCAAGCGAGAAATCAAAAAACTCCAACGATATCGGGATCAGATCAAAACCTGGGCGGCTGGGAACGAGATCAAAGACAAGAAGCCACTCATCGAGCAACGAAAGCTCATAGAGAACGTAAGTGGCTGCTCTGAGAGCGCGCTTCAGGTTTCAAGGCGGAGCTGATATCTACTGGCTGTAGTGCATGGAGAAGTTCAAGGCTGTAGAGAAAGAGATGAAAACAAAGGCATTCTCCAAAGAAGGTTTGAACGCCACCGCGAAAATGGACCCCAAGGAAAAGGAGAAACAAGATGCCGTTGACTTCCTCAACAACATGGTAGAAGAGCTCGAGAGACAGGTGGAGACATTCGAGGCCGAGGAGGAATCTCTTCAGGCAACTGTCAAGAAAGGCAAAAAGGACACCGGCAAGGCAGACCGTCTATCCGAAATCAGCAGGACGACCGAGCGGCATAAATTTCATTTGGGCAAATTGGAGCTATTGCTGAGGTTCCTGCAGAATGGCAACGTGGAGACCGAGCAAGTGGTGGAAATCCAGGATGGCATCAAGTACTATGTCGAGGAGAACCAGTCCGTGGAATTCATGGAAGACGATTTGATATACGACGACCTGAACCTGGAAGAAGATGAGGGCGCCTTCGGCATGTTAAACGACGTGGACAGAGTGTCGTCCCAAGATACCCAGTCAAATCAGGATGATCAACAAGATCTGGCAGAGAGTCGAGCTGGAGGGCCTGTAGGAGCGAAGACAAAGCAGCCCTCCATATCGGAACCCGCCAACGTTACAGCAAGGAGGCCGTCAAACAATTTCAAATCACCATTACCTGCTCTCGCTACGCTGCACACCCCTCTTCCGAATGTGACCAATGGCGCTACCAACACCGCGATGAAACCCGCACCTGTTCCAACAAGACCGCCGGGCGAAACACTGAAATACGCGTCCGCGGCTGCCGCTGCTGCAGCAGCAAGTGATAAGAACGCTGTCGGCATAGCTCCCTTACCGCCTCCGCCGGGTGCAGCAACAACCCAACAGCCCACTCAAACTCCCTCCGGACTCTCCGCCCATCCTTCCTTGCCCAAAAAGATCTCGACCACATCGCCGAGTACCGCCTCTTCTGCTCCCAAGCCTGCCTCTATCGACGAACCAAAATCGGAAGCGTCGCAGGCGACGCAACCAATGCCCAAAGCCTCTCCACAAACTTATTCAGTCGCGCCTCCTGCTCCAAGCCTCTCACGCAATACATCCCTTCCACCACCAGCCACTGATTCGGAGTCGAACCGTTCGATCTCTCGACCCAAATCTCCGCCGCCTCTGCCAGATCCAATGACACATTCAGAGCCTGTGCATTCCATGGAGCAGATCGTCCGTACGGCAGCAGAGGACTCTGCCGTAACAGCTCAACCGAATGGGGAGTCAGCGAGACCGGATGAGATCGAGTCGGTGTATCATCTTCCACCAGGCCTCCAAGACCTTCTGCAGTCATTCGAGGTCACGAAGAGCCATGCTGCCGACCCTGATTCGCCCTCTGTGCAGAGATTACTGCAAGCGTCCGCAACGACTCGCCCCAATTATTTGGACGCAGAGAAACCGCGGCATTACAAGCCTGACACCAAATACAATACTCCTGAATACTATCCGCAGCAACCCTTTTCTTATGCTGACGACCCTGGCCTGTACAGCAAAATCGACTCGGACACATTGTTTTACATCTTCTACTATCGCCAGAACACCTATCAGCAATACATGGCCGCTAAATCTCTGAAGAGTCAGAGCTGGCGCTTTCACAAGCAATATCAAACGTGGTTCCAGCGGCATGAGGAGCCGAAGACCATCACGGAAGAATATGAGCAAGGGACGTATCGCTTCTTCGACTATGAAAGTACATGGTGCGTGAGAGAGAAGAACTCATCGGAAGCGGCTGCTATCGGCAGAAGCTACCTAGACCTCGCAGAATAGGCTGACCCAACGTATTCTAGGATGAATCGGAGAAAAGCGGACTTCAAATTCGCATATAAATTCTTAGAGGATGATTTATAATGCCCATAGCCGTATTTCGCAGATTTCCAGCAAGGCCCAAAGGCTTCAATAGCGATCCATTCGAACGTGCATCGCCCGTGGAAATGATCAGGGGCAGCATCGCTCTTTCTTCACGCATGGAACTAAGTAGGTACCTTCCTTCACCGCCCACTCAGGTGGCAGCCTTGTTGCCTCGGACCTGCTTCGACGCATTCCCGGTTGGTCAGCTTTCTCATCCTTTCGTGATTTTTTTTCTCTTCCTATCAGCCGAGAGCACTCTCTTGTCTACTCGTCTATTTCTCGGTCTCTTGAAATCATGGGGAAAGGGAAATGTCGGTGTTGTGCATGTGCGCGACTATTGCTCGGTAAGATCATCTGGTGTGGGCCTTGTCAGCCAATCAAATGTAGGCAAATCATGCATCGCCTCAGCCTGATCTTGCCCTTGACGCCTTCTTTTTGCATCCCGTCCAGGCGCAAATGCTATGAGCAACTTCGCAATGCGCCTGAAAGACAGCCGATAGGCAACCATCACTCCACATGATGCTACAATGCCTCATTGCACGTTGCCGCTTCAACAATGGCCAATGGGAATCTGAGCCGTCCAGTCTGCCTCTGGATGCATTGCTGACGAAGTCGTTCAAGATAGCCAAGTCAACTTCAAGAGAACTCAATGCGCCGCTCCGCGAAGGGGCTCGCGGATGGGTTCAACCCTCCGACTGTGCAACGACACCTTCAGCGGTCCGGCTCCAAAGCGCTCTGGGGTCGAAACTCTCACACAGCCTATTCAGCTGATCGAAAGACGCTTCACAAATTCTCTGGGACTAGGTATTTTCCAAACTCGCGAGGGGTTGCCTTTGTGTCCGGCTTCGCCTGTGCCCCCTTCAACACTGCCTCCGAGCATCAGATCAAGATTCGACCTAAGCTGCTCTTCTCGCGGCTAATCAATTTCCTTCACCAATGTTCAACACCGAATCATCTTGTCTCTACAAGCATGCTGCGCCTAAGGGTATCCTCGATCAGACGGTTCCTCCCCTGCGTCAATTCCCTTTGGCAGGCTCTGCAATACTGCCTCCTGATTCCCGACACTGCCAGCCCGCTAAAGCTTCGAGGATGACACCATCTGGATACAATCAGGCAATGCTTAGGTGGGCAGATAGGGCATTAAGTACGTGAACATGGTCAATGAGAAGACTTCCATAGGCGCTTAATGAGGCTTAGATCCGTCTACCTAGGATTTTTCTTGACGCCTCAACGGTAGATCGTGCTAATGCCCCCTGTCCGTCTGAACGGTCCGGACCTTGTATTTCGAGGCTTCCAATGGAAGTGCAGGATGGCTACATATGCGGACCCTCCTATGGCCGTGCATGGCACTTTGGCTGATTTTCTTGCCACTTGACTAGTGCCAGCTGCCAGATAGGTTGGGAGCTGTCTTGACATAAGTTCTTCTCGAGCCACACCCATCTTTCGAATTACTTGGGTTCCAGTCTCAAACGTCTTCGCAAATCGTTTGCACAAAACTTTAAACCTTTTACCGACGAGGAGCTCGGACGAGACCGACTTCTCGGTGAAGACGCAGCGTTTGAGAACTCGAAAAGGCGGACTCACCGACAGCGCTTCACCGTTTAGAGCGCCTACAGGCATCGCATATCCTCTTCTATAATCACTGCCCCGCCTCAGGATTGGGCAAAGAGTGAAGCCTGGGAGCAGTCATAACTGTCCTCTTCTGCCTTTCCTCCAAGCGGCCATCATTCAACCAGTTACCTTCGCGCTTACTGTCTTCTCGACCCAACAAAATTGCTTGTCTCGTCTCAGCCTCCGTTCACCGACACTGTTTGCCCGTCCGACGTGGCTGTAAATTCATCATTTCCCTAGGTGCCGCAGCTTTCTTCGCCATGGACAATTATTTCTACCAGGTATGGTGCATGCCTCTCGATACCCTTCACTACTTACGAGGCTTCAGGGCGGTCCGGCCGATATATATAATTCCTCAGACGTCGGCTGCCAACCCAGTCTGAGTATCAACACCTCTTACGGTCAAGGAGTACCATTAGAGCCTAGCAGCTCACAATCGTCTCACGGCACTGCTGGATCTCACGAATCTGACCCTTCTGACTTCAGTAGCCCTGGATTTGACTTCAATTCGCCCGTGGACCCCTTTGGCAATCCCTATCTACTGCAGGATCCCACGCTGCAAACCTTCAAGTCCAAGACCGGTCTTAGCAGACCAAGTAAGATGGCTTCAGGCTATAGGAACAACGGAAGTGTGAGCCCCACAGGGTAAGTCCACTTTTTGATCTGGCCCCCCTCGCCGTGCCTGCTTGACCTCCATCTGCACAACATCTAGAAAAAGCAAGTATACTCACAAAGTCCGTCTACAGGGGCCAACTGCACCATTGCTTAGCAGGAGGCGGCTGCAATTACAGAACCGACCGCCATACAGACTTGAAGCGACATTACAAGGCCAAGCATTCCTGCCCGCCAGAGGAATTGTTCCAGTGCTCGTACAAGAGCTGCACCAAAGAGTTCAAGCGCAAAGACCACTTGCGTGATCACTGCAAAAGGGTCCACTACCGAGACCTGCCGGTCGAGGTGGGCGGCAGTGGTCGAAGATTGAGCCGTTGAGGTAGATTAGCAAGCAGGGCACACCAAGGTTGACTGCCGGCCAACATTCTTCGTTTTATGTGTACACTCCATTGTTGGCATGTTGGTTTCATGTATAAAAAAAAAAGGGGGGGTTCTGGAAATGCAAAAAAGGGAGTTTAGATGGGTACTGGAGCGACGGGGGTCAGCGATGACAGGCGCAATGTATGATTCCTTCAAGGAGGGCACTGTTCTCGAAGTTTTTAGAATGGGGATTATATCTCGTGTAACAAGAAATTGAAGGCCAGGGCAGATTCCACCTCACTTTTACCTAGTTGAGCAAGTGGTACGTTTGCCTAGTTTGCCTGGTCCGTTCATCTTGGCACAATGAGGCTTCTCAGGTGCGCCTAGAATCCGGAAGGTTGGCGTCGTGCTAAGGTATGCCTCATCATTTGCTGTCAGTGGTTCGTACAGGAGCATTCTGTAGACGAAGCATTTCATTCCTGGGTCAATACTTGTTTGGAGCGAAATGAATGGCTATGAACTTCCTAAATCATGTTGACCCGTAGATCCAATCTAGAAAGCCTTCCTCCCTTTGGTTACGGCCCAGCCTGACTGGTGATGTGACAATTTCATTCATTCGTGCTCCTCGTCTTCTTCGTTGAAACTTGATATCGTCCATACAGGAGTGATCCTCGGGTGTCCTCGGTCGGTGATTCCTTAAAGTTTCAAGGGCTCGCTTGCTTCCGCAAAGGAGGAGTCCCCGGAAACGGGCTTGCTTGATTACCGGGAACACCCTGGATTCCAAGGCCCTGCAGAACAACGCTAGATGCCGTGGGGTACGTACTCGGATCTGTTGATCAATGCATCCCTAAGGCCCTATACTTGCCCCGCAAGAGCCATTGAGTACCTTGCTATTGCTCGCTTATCTCATACCGCTTTTGACATGTCATCTGCAAAACAGCTATGACGGGAACGTCGAGGAGCTATTCCTTCAGCTCCGGACAAGCCGGCAGCTAGATGATCACCACCTCCTGAAGGCCCCAAGGTGACGGTGCAAGCTTAAGCTAGGCCGCGACCATGGCAGGGATGGAGCAGCTCGAAATCCATAGCAAGGTAGGAGAGGAACGGTGCAAAGACAGAGCCTTCACACTGACCTCCCGGGCAGTCTCACCTGTTGCGCTGGGTCAACGTGAAGGAAGACCATACCATTTCATGGAGTATTCGACCAGAGAAGAAGTCCATCAACTTCGCCATCTTCAAACATCCAGGCTCTCAATCACTGTCTGCCCCAAAGCTTGATTCTTCCACGTTCGAACCGCCCCCCTCACCAGGCCTCCCTGTCGAAGATGCTCCACATGAAGCCAAGTCAGCTCACAATGCCGCCTCAACCGCCGTGGAGAAGCTGAAAGCAATCGGTTTGAAGCCTATCCAGTGGTGTGGCACCTACGAATCGAACAAGGTCAACACTGGGGAATACGATGTGCCGTCAGGAGGAGGGGGCATGTACGCCCTCGTCTTTGACAACACCTTCTCCAAGTCACATTCCAAAAGAGTCACCTTCGTCCTTCTCACCTATCCCACCAAATCACCACCTCAGGTCAGCCACCATTCCCATCATATACAAGCTCAGGAAGGCTTGATTTCCACAAGCGTAAAAGACTCCTTGAGCCAGCAGAAGACCAAGCTTCCATACCAGCCTTCTTTCGACTCGCTTCCGCACCTGCAAAGTACGACCTCCCAGGAAAGTGCCAACAGAAATCGGTCGCGTGATCGTGCTCAGCAGGCACCCGAGCTCCCTGGAAATGCCAGGTTCTTCACTGGTATTCTGCAGAAACGACGAAGAAAGCGTCATCAAGGCTGGGCTCGCAGATTCTTTTCTCTCGACTACAATACATCAACTCTCTCCTATTACCACGATCGTAACACGATCAATCTCAGGGGCGCAATTCCACTGTCTCTCGCCGCGCTTGGTGCCAATGCAACCACACGGCAAATAAGCATCGATTCAGGGGCTGAGATTTGGCATCTCAGAACAAGTAATCAGAAGGACTTCGAGGCATGGAAGCATGCTCTCGAGCTTGCCAACACCCCCGCTGATGTTCCGACACCAATCGTCGGTACACGGAGGAGCTCCGTGGGCAGACAATTCTCAGTCCCAAAGGATAGTCTAGCAGAAGAAAGGGAATGGCAGCATGTTGAAGCACTCCTGTCCAAGGTCAAAGCTTCTCGAGACGTCGCAAGAATGATAGCCAAAGACACGGATCCAAAGTATTTGCCATCCCCCGTCCTCAAGCAATCGTTCCCAGTATCAGCCACCTCAAGCCCCCTGGAAAGCTCTTCAGAACACAGCTCAAATGATTACTTTGCTGAAAGCGCCAACCCCCGTCGGCCTTTTTGGAAGCGCAAACCGAGCTCAGACAGACCGATGCCGGGGGCGTTTAGGCGAAGCGTTTCAGCAACACCTTCAATAAACGCATCCCAGAGGAGCGCACCTCCAACTCCTCATGGAACCTTTCCTACCGCGCTGGAAACCCGAGCTCTCACAACCCACGCGGAGGACGGCATCCATGATCACTGTATGTCGCTGTTGCGGCAGCTGGACGCTATTATTGGAGATTTCGATGTGCTTGTGCATGAAGGCAACAGGCGCCGAGAACCTCTTTCGCAGTCTGTTCGGTCAAGGCACAGCATCGATTCGCAAGATGACGAGTTCTTCGACGCCGAAGGAGGCAACAATTCACAGCTGCTGGACATACATTTGGAGACTGACGAAGAATTGTCAGATCGTGGAAGAATTGATGATGGCGGCTCGAGTTCTGAAAGCGAGGTCGAGGCACCAGGAAGCGTCCACTTGCCCGGCAAGGCAAAGACACCAAATGATGCAGGATACCCTTCAAAGCTCGATCAACTTACGCCTCTACCGTGTCCGGCCATCAAGCGTCGGCGTGTTGTGCGTCCACCGAGCGTCGGGCCCCCAAGCCTCATTGGCTTTCTCCGGAAGAACATGGGTAAGGATATGTCCACAATCGCGATGCCAGTCTCCGCCAATGAACCCATGTCACTGCTTCAACGTATCACCGAGATGCTCGAGTATTCCAAACTGCTCGATCACGCGGCCAGCGCCAGATCCAGTGCCGAAGGCTTGAGCTTCGTCACCGCCTTTGCCATTTCACAGCTCTCGAGTGCCCGTATCAAAGAACGAGCAATCCGCAAACCGTTCAACCCGATGCTGGGAGAAACTTTCGAACTTGTGCGGGAGGATCGTCAATTTCGCTTCCTTGCTGAGAAGATCTCTCATCGACCTGTTGGACTTGCCTGTCAAGCGGAAAGCCCTGATTGGTGCCTGACGCATTCGCCGCGGCCAAGTCAGAAATTTTGGGGCAAGTCTGCGGAGTTGACAACGGATGGCAAAGTCCGTGTTATCTTATATAGCACCGGCGATAGATTCAGCTGGACTCCAGCCATCAGCTTCTTGCGCAATGTTATCGCGGGTGAGAAGTATGTCGAGCCTTTTGGTACAATGACCGTGGTCAATGAGACGAGCGGAGAGAAGAGCGTGGCGACTTTCAAAGCCGGTGGCATGTTTTCCGGTCGCAGTGAGGACGTTACTGTGCAGATGTACGATTCACAAAGCTCAGAGATGCCGTTCGGACTGGTAGGACGATGGACTTCATCCTTGCATGTCACGGAGAATGGTAATGTCCGATCGACCGGCAATCCCATCTGGACGGTAGCCGACCTAGCTCCTGATGCAGCAAAGCGATATGGTTTCACTGATTTCGCGGCGTCACTCAATGAGATCACGGGGATTGAGGAGGGCAGATTGCCGCCGACTGACAGCCGACTACGACCTGACCAACGCGCGGTGGAAGATGGGGACTTGGACACTGCCGAGAGTGTGAAGAAAACGCTGGAGGAGGCTCAACGGGAAAGGAGAAAGGTGATGGAGGACCGCGGGGTAGAGTGGCAGCCTCAATGGTTTCAGAAGATGGACGCTGGTGATGGCGAGGATATTTGGATAGAAAAGAGGGGGAAGTTGGGTTATTGGGAAAGACGACAGGCGGCCACTTGGGATGGAATTGACAATATCTTTGCCATTTGAGGGGTGGGGAAGCCTTTGTCGTTTTGTAAATATGTACCATTGATTGTGTCAATACGTACCATCGCTACGAGCGTGGAAGGTTGTATATCCCTGGATAGTACGCGGAGTCAATTTGGAAGTTCCACATGTATCTGGTCAGGTCCATTCGTTCATCACGCTCAGTGTTCCATCCCGGTATCTGCTCCAAACCAAAATAATCCATCCAAAAGCCGCGACAAAGGCCAGAATATCCACGCCATATATGCCATCCCTTCAAAATCCAAGACGTAAGTTGTGATGATCAACTCCCTCGGTAGGTCGTATACCCCCACGGCCCCAACAACAACGGGACATGGTAATGCCTCCCTCCATTCCCCCCCTCCACAAAAAACCCCACCCTCACCTCCGGCCAAAAAGTTCTTCCTTCCCCATAATAATCCCCTGGAGGTACGCACACACATTAGTGTCAATATTCAAAAACACCCCTAGCACTCGACCCAGGAAAACATAGAACCCAACACATCCACTCCCCCCCCCCTCTCCACGCCCCAATCCATAACCATGAATCAAAAAAAAACCCCCCCTTCAAAAACTCACCAGTCTGGAACCGCAACTCCCACACCGTCATCCCCCCCCCACCCCCGGGCTTGCCACCTTCTTCATCATCATCATGCACCTGCATGTTCTCAAAGATCTCCTGCAGGGACGGCCCATCCGGTTGGTCCCACCTCGACACCCGCCCGTCCGCGTCCGTTTGCGCGGTGAAGGGCGCGGAGGGGCCGAGCGGGCGGAGCAAGGTCAGGGAGACGGTGAGGGCGCGCGCGGGCAGGCCGGTGGTGGTGTCGAGGACGTGGCAGGTGATGGGATCTTTGGTCGGGGTGGTGGTGGTTTTGGTGGAGGAGGGCGGGGCGGTGGGATTGGTGCTGGGATCGAGGAGGGGGGAGAGGGTGGTTTTGGTGGTTTTGGTGGAGGGGGGGGAGGTGAGGGGTTCCATGTTTGTGGAGGTGGGGGGTGGAGCGGGCGTGTTTGTTTCTAGGGGAGAGTGAGTGAATGGATCTGGGATCTTGACGGATTCACTTTGGGCACGAGGAGAGTGAATGGAGGTTATCGGAGGGATCAGAAAAGCTTATATGATTATCCATCGCTTCACCGTTGATACCAAGTGAATAACGTTCGAAGTGAATCAAAAGGTGGCTGTTCCTCGACGCGGTCTAGAAGCCTGCGCGGGAGCCAAGTTTGGCGGGGAACGTCCTCCAACGACACACGGGATGGCGGGGCTCCGCAACCTACGTCACCGTCACTAGATCCCTGAGCGCTAAAGATCCAGGCTTCAGCAATAGTGAATCGACAGGTTTCATTAGCATATCTAACAAACAAAAAACCTTGTATCCCTGAGAAACAGCATCTGTTACCAGAACTCTTAGTACACTATATCCTATACACTGCAACGAGGAAGGATCTACTCTCTACAACGATCTAGTAACACGCTCCTAAAATGTCCGCAGCAGTCGACACAGATGCCGACGATCTTGCGCCAACCCTTGAATCGATCATCAACCAGAAATCGCTCCGATGGATATTCGTAGGTGGAAAAGGTGGAGTCGGCAAAACAACGACATCGTGCTCGCTGGCGATACAACTTGCCCGAGTCCGCAAGTCTGTCCTACTCATCTCAACCGACCCGGCCCACAATTTGAGCGATGCCTTCAGTCAAAAATTCGGAAAGGAAGCCAGATTGATTGATGGCTTCACCAACCTGAGCGCCATGGAGATTGATCCGAATGGTAGCATTCAGGACCTACTGAAGGAGGGAGGAGAGAACGCTGAAGAGATCATGGCGCAAACCGGAGGCATGGGCAGTATGATGCAGGACCTTGCATTCAGCGTACGTGACATGTTCTAAGTCTCTGAGCTCAGATGTGGAATGATAGCTCACCTCTTGCTTTTGCTCGCAGATACCTGGTGTCGACGAGGCCATGTCCTTTGCCGAAGTACTGAAACAAGTCAAATCTCTTTCCTACGAAACCATCATCTTCGACACTGCTCCAACCGGCCACACACTCCGCTTTCTCCAGTTCCCCACCGTCATGGAGAAAGCATTGGCGAAGATCTCCCAGCTGTCTACGCAGTTCGGCCCCATGCTGAACTCGGTCATTGGGGCTCGCGGCGGTCTGCCAGGCGGGCAGAATCTGGACGAGATAATTGCCAAGATGGAGTCATTGAGGTCCACCATCAGTGAGGTCAACACGCAGTTCAAGAATGCCGACATGACAACGTTCGTTTGTGTCTGCATACCGGAGTTCTTGTCTCTTTACGAAACAGAACGCATGATCCAGGAGCTGTCCAACTATGAGATTGACACGCATGCGATTGTGGTCAACCAGCTGCTCTTCCCCAAACAGAGCAACGACTGCGAACAATGCAATGCGCGGAGGAAGATGCAAAAGAAGTATTTGGAGCAGATTGAGGAGCTTTATGATGAATTCAATGTGGTCAAGATGCCTCTCTTGGTTGAAGAAGTCAGGGGCAAGGAGAAATTGGAAAGGTACGTGTTTGTCTTGTATCACCCACTGGCGATTTGGCTGACGACTGCGGCGAATCACAGCTTCAGCGAGATGCTCGTGAAACCTTATCAGCCTCCTCAGTAAGACTTTGTATTAGAATTAGCGTTTGCAGCGATCGATCATCATTTCTTTGATAACGTTCCTCCCGAGTACCAGGCCTTGATTGGTCCACGTCACTAAGCCTTGCATTGCACTCACGTGGTGTGGCGTTTCCTTCGAGACACCCAAGTCCCATAAACGTCTGTTCAGGGCTCCGTGTGTTCTTTGCAAAGGATATTTCCTGTGAGTTGTGGCGACCATGAATACCCCGTGTTTCATCTACAACCTTTCAGACGAGCTCCTCTCGGCCATTGTTGAAGCATTGATCATAGAGCCCAAGTAAGTCATGCTGTCTCTAAAGTCGCCTCAGACGACCTTAAATGAGAGCTTTCTGAGTGTGCGGACACATCTGGTTGACATTACTCGAGGGATGCTATTCCAAACCTGAAAGCGCTACGATTAAGCAGCTCACGCTTTACCCATCTGTACCCAATTCCAAAATTCCTTTTCGCCAACATTGAACTTGTAGCCGGCGCCGAGCATCTGCAACGTCTTCCGCAGGCTGATCTTGGCCGAAATCTCTCCTTGGTCAAGAAAGTAACTTTCGTTGCTCCGTCCATCTTTAGCAAGATCCAATTGGGTCTGATGTCAGGGCGGAGCCAAAGTTGGAAGCAACATGAACCTCGTCTGTGGATACCCTCAGTCGACGATGCCGTTTTTGTGGAGCCGCCAGAAGATTGGATAATCAATCTCGAGAACTTCAAGACGACGCTCCTGCAGAAGCCAATTCGAAGACTTGCAAAACATCCTTGGATCCAGACGCGGCAGTCTGCCTCCTTCAATGCTCGCCCCTCCGAAGATGACAAACCTCAGGAGCTTCGTGTGGAGTTTCGGGATCCCCACTTAGACGGGCAAGTCCGCACCGAGTTGGAGAAGAATCATGAGGATGCCCAAGCGGCAAAAGATTTGCTCTTAGGCGATGACATCAAAGGGGCTTGGACGAATGCGCTTCGAGCGTTGCCTCATGTTCACACATGGCGCGTCGCCACGCGTTCAAAAGAAGTACGTTTTCCCGTGACGGTGTTTGATCAACCGCCGAATTCCATGCAACCTCCAGGATATCACGGTAGGAAATATCGTTGCCACACGTACAATGAGGACCTAGGTGACGCACTCTTTGCAGCAGCCACCAGGAGTCTTTCCGAGGCAAATCTCAAACCTCACGAGTTCATTGTGGATTGTGTCATGACAAGGCATTCTGTATGGGAGACATTGCCAGGATGGCAAGGACTTGATCTCAGCCGCCTGCAAAGCTTTCATTTTCAGCCAATAGTAAATTCTAAGGGAGACGACTTCAATGATATTGAGTGGGAAGGAAACATCGCACCACGAGCATCGGATACCATTGCTGCAGTACTGGAAGAATGCAAAGGGAGCCTTCAAGAACTCACATGCAGACGCGTTCCCGTACAATGGCCGGGTAGCGAAATTGTCGACTTACCTGAACTACGATCTCTTGTCCTCCAAGGCTGTTGGGTTAGGCCCCTCAACCTTGGTAAGTGGATGGCCAGAATGCCCCTACTACAAAATCTTGAATTTGAGCTTCCAATGGTTTGTGAGGATGATTACTCTGATTTCCGTTCAATCCTCGATGCCGTAAGGAATCAATCAAAGGGAATGAGACTTCGTCTGTTTACAGGGTGGACCGTGGCAATTGACTTGGACTACCACACACATGACGTCAAGCGAATCTTGGGGGAGAAAGAGCACGAGAATGATGCGGAGAACGTCAACAGAAATCTGGCGCTTTATCTCAGTGGCAAAATGGATTGGAACCCGAGTTGGCTGGATAACGACTAGCTGATATGTCATGTACGGCTAGCATCCGCGCAGCGTCTTTGATTAATATTGACCCTGTGAGCCTCTGGTGATGGATGATGGGCGGCTTGAGAGGAATGCGTGATTCTCCTCATTCGGTCAAAGCAGAATTTAATCAGCGTGTTGCCGGGACGCAATACTGGCGTTAAAAAGGGGGGTTAGTGGATATTGTTTCACTCTTCCCCATAACCCTCTCGACTCATATCATGAAAAAGTTCAGTGGTGTCGGCTTCGATCACATCTTCATTGACGACGGTAGATTTCATGTCCAACCTGCCTCGTGCTTTGTACGAATGCTTCGAAAGTGCGGAAGAGCCCCTTTTCCCGCAATTCTGCAATATGATTGGTCGATCTAGCCGAGCCTTAGTTCTATATTTACAGCGGGGCAGACGCGCTCCTCGAGAACACACCGCGCAGCCTGAAGAATTGATGTTACCTCTTCCTCACGACTTTTGAAAATGCGCTCATGGGTGATGAGAGGTCTCGGCGCTTTGATGACGCGCTGTCGTCACTGGTCGACAATTTAATTCCTGGCCTAGAAGACGAAGACGATGCGAAAGCTGACGAAAGGCACGATGATGCCGTTGATCTTGCCAGAAACATTATCGAACAGTAGGGGGAATATTCTATCTGGGTACATCCAAACTGACAGTGGTGGCTAGGCATCGCTCCTCTTCGGTAGTCTCTGACGTTCAACATGCAGCGGACTTGATCAAGAAAAGACGTGCGTCCCACATTGGCATCGTCCAGTGACCGAGACAATACTGAGACCTGACAGTCCTACGTGGCAACGGCTCGCCCGAGAAGGCCGTCCAATTCTCCAACCTCTACTCCCGACTTCTGTCCCAGCCGGTTCTGTCCAAAAAATGGGAAATCCTTTTTCTTCTCCTTCGGCTCGCAGACTCCAATCCCGGTGCAGCCCAGAATCATGCTACCGAGGGCCGACGGCCTGTAGAACCGAAGCTCAATGGGGCGCAAGACGGCCAATTCGGAAGCAGCTCTGAAGCAGACGAACAAACCTACAGAGACGCCTTCGCACCTTCAGGTCTCCCAAATTTACAGCCGGAGACTGCGAGGTCGAAGCCAGTCGCGGTGGGCGCAAGCGTAGCCGAGAGAAGAGCAAAGTCGAGAATACCCGACCGCTCCCTGGCCAATGAAGATGATGATGAGCCGACCGCCAAGGTCAGCCTGGCAGGGCCGAGTGAGGATGAGCTACTTCGCGATATTCCCTTCACTCTCCAAGGCTTATCCACCAACAACTTGAAGTTCACGTCGCAGAACACTTTGGAGCTTCCTTCGACCCTTTCTTTGCCAGTCACTTCTCTTCTCCATACCCTTGCCGAACCTTCGCTGCTGTATCGCAGCCTCTCTGAGTTTGTAGACTCCAAAGACGAGGGGCTGATAGGGCAGAGCCTGCGATCTGCCGTATCGAATGAGCTACGCTCGTACTTGGGCTTGATCTCATCTCTGGAGACCCAGATACGGCAGGCACTTGCAACGAAGAATGAATCGGGAGCCCAGCAGAGTGATGGCAGGGTCGGAGTCACTCTCAAGAGATGCGTTCTTTGGACGCGAGAGGCTACGATGGGCCTACGAATTATGAGCATAATGTCGGAGGAAGCAGGCGCGAAGAAAGGAGGCCAATTGGTTTCAATGATACACGGATTCTCCACTTCTCATGGGGACCCTTTTGTTGGGGCATTCGCAGAGCGCATGCTCTCTCACGTCACACGACCTTTCTATGATATGTTACGACAATGGATTTATGATGGCGAGCTTGCTGACCCTTACAACGAATTCTTCGTGATTGAGCAAGCGTCGAGCATCCCCGTGGAGGACCCTAGAAGAGCGCCTGCTACAAGCGTCTGGGAGGAGAAATACCGACTGGATGAGTCTATGATTCCAAGCATCATTACTGAAGACTTCGCACGAAAGGTGTTCCTTATTGGTAAGAGCTTGAATTTCATCCGCTATGGCTGTGGCGATGCCGCCTGGGTCGAAGCCTACTCAAAGGATGCTTCACGGGAGCTCAAATATGGAGACACCGCAACCCTGGAAACTTCGATAGACCAAGCGTACAAGACGACAATGGCTCGCTTGACCAGCCTCATGGACAGCAAATTCCAGCTGTTCGAGCATTTGAATGCACTGAAGCGGTACTTACTACTTGGCCAGGGCGACTTCATCGCGCTGTTGATGGAATCTTTAGCCAGCAACCTTGACAGGCCTGCCGGCTCCCAATACAGGCACACCCTTACAGCACAGCTCGAGCATGCAATCCGTGGCTCGAACGCCCAATTCGATCCGCCCGACATCTTGCGCCGATTGGATGCCCGCCTCACGGAGATGGAGAAAGGGGACACTGGCTGGGACGTCTTCACGTTGGAATACAAGGTAGATGCGCCTGTGGACGTCATCATCACCCCATGGGCGAACCGCCAATACCTGAAAATTTTCAACCTCCTGTGGCGGATCAAACGTGTCGAATTCGCTTTGAGCAGCACCTGGCGACGTTGCATGACTGGCGCTCGCGGCGTGCTCGCCTCCGTGGACGCGAAGATGAAAAAGGACTGGAAGGCAGCACGCTGCTCCATCGCCGAGATGATCCACTTCGTCAATCAGCTGCAATACTATTTCCTCTTCGAAGTCATCGAAGCCTCCTGGTCGTCCCTCAACACCACCATGTCCAAGTCCGACGCCACCCTCGACGACCTCATCTCTGCCCACACCAAGTACCTAAAATCCATCACCCTCAAGGGCTTGCTCGGCTCCACGCGAACCACCAGCTCCGGCCACAAAGAGGACGTCTTCACAGTGCAGCTGCACGAGATCCTGAAGACCATGCTCGCTTACAAGGAAGCCGTCGATGGACTCTACTCCTTCAGCGTGGCCGAGTTCACCCGCAAACAGTTCGAAGGACGTGCTGGTCAGAGCAGATACGGCATCACCACCACAGAGAAGGACGACGATGAAATCTCCTCACCTCACCCCAACACCACCAAGAAACCCGCTGCCAATGGCCTTGGTTCTCAGCACACTGACTCCCCCTTCCCCCTAACCTCGAACCCACTCACCCACCTGGCCTCCGACGAGGAAACCTTGCTCCCCGCCCTGCGCCACCGACTGTCGACTTTATCCGCGGACTTCAAGACGCGGATCAACAACCTGTTGGGCGATCTGGCGGTGCAGCCGGATGTGGATATGAAGTTCCTGGCCGTGGTGATGAATTTCAACGATGTCTACCAGCCGAGGAAGAGGCGGCGGCATCATCCGGGGGTGGGGGGGGCGGAGAGGAAAACGCCGGCTGCACAGATGCAAGGGGGTGGTGGTGGCGGTGGAGGAGGAGGGGATGCGACTACTGTGAGGAAGGAGGGAGGTGAGGGGGCTAGTACGACGAGTAAAGGGAAGGAGAAGGAAAGGGGCAAGTAAGTGATACGACCAATCTGGAGTCTGGGCTTTGGGTTTTGGGCGTCCGGTAGGTCCCTGTTTTTTTGAGGATGATGCGGTGCATCAATCTGTCTCATCTGTGATGTCTTTCATTGATTTTTATCTTTCGCTATGCTTTATGGTGGTCCATATCTACCCAGAAAGGCATTGACAGGGGAATGAAGCCTGTCTATCAACATCTCTCATTCCATTTTAATCACTTTCCCCGCCTGAGCCATCGCTGGAACTAGAAGCAGAACCAGAACCAGAACTAGAGCCAGAGCCAGGACCAGAGTCAGACCCAGATCCTCCCGAATCCGAATCCTCGTCATCATCGTCATCATCATCATCATCATCATCTGATCCCGACTCCTCACTCGACGACAGCAGCGACCGTGACCGCGCGACTTGTTCCTTGTGCGACTGCACAGCCGGTCTGACCAGTTGCCGCTGCAGCACCGGCTTCTCCTGCCTCGGTCTGCGACCGTTGGTTCGGCCGTCACGATCGCTATCATCACTGCTGCTGCTTGAGGAGGAATCGTCATCGTCCGGGACCCCCGACCGCTCCACCGCCCGCATCTTCCGACCTTGCCGCTTCTTCTTCTTCTTGTGTATCATTGTCGTGTCCCGTTGCGCGCCATTGCTCTGCCGTACCCCGCTGCCGGTCGAGTCCATACCGTTGATCCGTCGGCGGCGCTCTTCGCTCATGGAGGATTCCGGCCCCAAGCTTGCAGCAGCACTCACAGAGCCATTCGGTCCACCGTGCATCCCACCCTCGCCACCGCCAAAAACAATCTTCCTCCCCGCATTCCCCGCCATCGCCGGGATCGTCCCCCTCATTTTCCCCTCATCCCTGCCCAACGGCTGCGTCGCCCCCACCACACCCTTACCATTAGCCCCGCTATTCACCATCATCATCCCACCGGCAAACCCATTGACCTGCTGTCTTGCCACCATCACCGGGGGCTTGACCTCCCGCGGCTGCGGCTGCTCAGCCACCTCCCCCACACCCCAGAGCACCACCTCGGCTCGCCTCCGCTTCCGCAGCCGGAGGTTCCATTGATCGGATCCGCCCCCCGGCATGGTCCATTCGCGTTCCTCGCGCTCGGTCTGGTGCTGCTGGAGCATGGCTCGTAAGCGGGAGACGGCAGCGAGGTAGTCGGCGCGGTGGCGGAGGGCGCGGCCGGGTTCGCCTCTTTCGGCTCTTTCTCCGGCTTCTGGTACGGTTTCGTTAGGGGTCATGGTCGAGGAGGTGTCGGTGGTGGTGGGGGAGGGGGAGGGTTCTTGGGCGGGCTGGGAGCTGCTGGCTTGGTCTTGGGTTGTTGTTGGTTCGGCGGAGGAAGAAGGGAGAGCCTCGGCATCAAGCTGAGATAGCCAGGCCTCGTCGTCCTGGCGGACTTGCAATGCCTGTTCCCGGATCCGCTGCCGGGCGTCGAAACCCTTGAGGCCGGAGAGGTAGGAGAGTAAGAGCGGGTCGTAGGATGGTGGGATGTGGTTGTCGTCGCTGGTGTGGTCGGGTGAGAAGAGGTGTTTGAGGATGTGGTTCTGGTGGGATTTTGAGAACTTCCAGGTGCCAGGTGCGGTGTGGTAGGCTGTGAGGTAAGTGAGGTGAGGTGGGGTGTAGGATTGTGAAGGGGTGGGTGGAGTGGAGGTTTGATGTTTGGGTTTGGCTTTCTTGCCCTTTTTCCGCTTTTTGGGTTGTTGTTTCACTTCGGATGAGGATGTGGGCCGTTGTATCTTGGTCGCAAGGTTCTTTTCTTTTTCTTTGGACTTGGTTTGAGTTGAGGGTGATGGCGCTTTTGAAGTATATGAAGTCGGAGGTGAAGCGTGATTCAGAACCTGTTTGCCCCCTGTCTTGTATGGATTGGAGGTGAGCTGCTGAGCATCTACAGCTTGCAAAGCCGGATTGAGTTTTGAGGCATCGAAGTTAGAGTCCTTGGCTTTTTGAATGGCTATCCACTTCTTATGGATCGCTCTGACGCTGTCTCCATCTTCCTCCTTGGTCTCGGGCGTGAAGGAGACGGACTTGGATTTGCCCCGTGGTGTATCTGGATCTCTGCTTGACGACAAGGACGAGCTTCTGTTCTTTCCATAGGATGAAGGCGTTCCTTTGGCGCCATTCTGCAAAGGCTCAGTGGTGGTATCTGTCTTCACCTTCTTGGCTGCGGGTTCCGATAGCGAATGTACACCATTGGTAATCCCGTTCTGCGAATGCTTGCGCTTCCTGCTTGGTTCCTCCCCTGCACGTTGGGGGGAGGTGTATACTTCATGCGGGCTTTCCCCTTCATCAACGTCTTTTGCATACTTGAGCTTCAAGCCTAGTCTTTTCCACGTGGGTACGTGTTTCGGTGGTAGCACGACAGCTGGAGCCATTGCTGGCACGTGCTAACGCCGATGAAGGTGGCTCAGGACGGTCCATGACATATTGACAGGCTTCCATGCATTGCGTCATCACCAGACGGGGGTTGCTACTGTAGAGTCTTCATTATGTTCATAAACAAATTTGATGTGCGAATAGCGAATAATTTTCCACCTCGGCTCACGGCAAGTCTTGGCCAGGTCTGGGTTAACCCTGAATTCAAACCTGGTAATCTAATTAGTTAGTTTTTCAATACGTACAATAAAGTACTAAATCAATAAACAGGGAGCCTTACATTCTCCACCACGACGCCCCCTGGACTCCATCCATCCAGCCAAGACCCAAGAACCTCGCTGTCTCCACCCGTGCAACTACGCGATACCGGACCAGAGCGTCATTTGCTGCGGGCATAGTTGGCTTGTTCGATGGGACCCGGACGGTTCCAGAGAGATAATAAGGGAGATGAGGTAGGGGAGTGTGCAATCTTCCACGGTATTGTAGTGCTCGACCGTCATTTTTCCTTCGAGTCGGGCGTTGCAAAGAAAAAGATGCCTCACCGATTTGATCACCAGGGAAGGCATATATAACAACCTTAGTCGTCCCACTCTCCGATGAGGATGGGTAACAAGGCTTTGACATCACATGTTGAAGTGTCTACCTAAAACGCACACGTCGACCAAAGAGACCGGCAGAGCCAGAATGAGATCTTCTACGCCTCTCAATGCCATGCAATCTTGCTGCGCTTCGTCCCAGCCTCGGCGATTAGGTATGATTATCAGCAATTTGGGTAGGCGAATGGGTGGTCATAGAGGTATTACCTGGCCACGTCAGGTTTCTCCACCTTGAATTCTCGAACGTCTTACTGCATCACTATCAGATTCGTCTTTTTCATCTTCATAGCACCCAAAGCGACTCATGCACCATCCTTGCAACATAACCTTACCCTAGTATGACGACTGTCAGGGTTGCGCGCAACGTTTGGCGCACCGTGCAATGAGCTATCTTTGGGTATTCTCCTCGATCAATCAAGACCAAGAAAGTGTCAAATCAGCGTTGCAAGGGAGAGGACCGTTCCCAAATTGCCATCACGCTATGGGTCTCTTCTCATGGCAGGTCCTGGCTGTTGGTGGATGCGCCATTGGGTCAATGGCCATGCCAAGTGGGCATCAAGCGGTGCTGACCTCTATGGATGGAGCACACACATTCGAGCTACCTAGCTTTGGTGTCGGATTTGACATGACAGCATCATACGGGCAAGATATGAGATCTCTGGTTGAGGGTCTTCCAAAGCTGACATCCATGCAGCACTGCAGCCGTGAGCTTTCTGAATGGAACAACACTGACGGTCACCAAAGTCACTGCAGAAGATGGCTATAATGAGGTTCTACAGCGACTCTCGCTTATCTCTTCACAACATCTATCGTAGGCTTTCGTCCTATTTGCCCTTTAAAATACAGGGTGATTGATTATTGACAGGCCACCATACAATAACCCAGGCGACTCCTGGACCGACATGTCACGGCAGTTGTGGCGCAAAGCTCGAAAAGCCGTCGGTCTGCCAGCGTCGCGAGACGTGGGCCACCTCGCAAAGATGGTTTCTGATTTGCGCACTCAAGTCGTACAGCACATTGGTCAACCTATCGATTCGGCAGGTGCTGTAACATTGAATCTTGTAGCTCTCTATCCAGAAGATCTGCAAGACGCATTCGAGTATGCCGGACTACGCTACCTCACCTTTCCGGTGAGGTACGATGTCTTATACGAAACAAGCGCCGCTTATGCAGGCTACGGCTACGGACTGCGTTCCAACTATACCGAGCGGAACGCGTGCAAAGAGGAGCAGGATGATATGCCTTCAGATGTTGTGATGGCAGTCTTGTACACGCGAACTGCTCTCACAGTCTCCCTATCTGTCATGAAGTCGGCATACTATCTTTACGAGCCGCTCGACCGACACCTCTTAGACTTTTCCCTCGGACACGATGTCCGATCCTTGGGCGCGGACGAGGAAGGCTACTGGAACGCGGTAGGACGGAGACTGGAGCAGATCCTGGTCGAAAATCCATACTATGAGCGACCGGCAAAGGTGCTGCTTATGGGTGACTGTGTCCGCGATGAGAATTTCCAACACATGCTCAAGAAAGCGTTGGGGAATCAAATGGCACAGCTGCCAGAAATCCTGATCGAGGACTCCGAGGGGGTTGCCGCGAAAGGAGCTGCGGAATTCGCAAAAAGGGTCCCGTACGATCCTTACAGAATTTAAGATCCTTTCCTGTACATCTCGAGTAGAAGAAAACCCCTCATTTGACTGAGCCTTATCCACACATGCATTTGTGTTTTCTAGACCGAAACCGCTAAGACCTCCTGTATTGCAGATCAGACGCCGCGAAAAGAGTTGCAGCGTTGATCTCGATGAACTGAATGCTCTCGGCCTGTTATAGCTCAAGGGACGTTGCTTTTGCGTGTATTAGCGCCCTCGGAAATTCTCGAGGTCGATCCTCAACCACATGATGACTCAGTGATGGGGAGCTAGCTACCTACCCATTCCACCTGAGGGTAAAACCCTCACAGTAAAACCCCAAAATCACCCTAAATTTTTCATATATATGGTCAAAAAATACTATTAAAGGCTAGCCCTAAGGCTAGCCGGCCCCAGTCGTGAGGCGAGGTGGGGCTAGCCTTTCGATTGGTCGGGGCGATGGACGGGGCTAGATAGGGCTAGCCCCAGGGCGGGGCGATTGCCAACGCTGCATCAAGGCCATTCTGATATATCAGCCTTTCATGCCTCTTTGCTTGCAATGCTTGTTACAAGCACATCTTGGATTTCGTCCAGAACGAAACTCCTGATATTGGACAGTGACGGTATTGCTTAATTTCGAAGATGCTAGTTGCGCAAAATGCATGAACCCTCCCGCTCAAACGCGAATGATATCGTCCATGGCCCCTCCATCGGTCGTGAGATCGTGTCTGTGAGATACCCCCGAGAGGATAGCCTCTATTTGGGAATAACTCTTTCGTACTGCTGCCCCTTCACATTGCCCCCTCCCATGGACGTCCGCACGTTTCTCTTGAAGCCTTCTCTGTTCGATCGAAGGTCCTCGGCTGCCTCTTTGTTGAGCGGATCGGAGGCGTTCGGTTCTAGGAAGAGAAACTGCAATAACACAAGTCAGACACTGGGAGTCATCTTTGCGTAAATCTGTGTCCAGCCTCTTTCCCGGGGCCGGGCGATTCTCTGGCTTGGGCCTGACATACCTGAAGTCCAACAATCACCGCATTCAAATTCAGGACCGGCTTCCAATCCTCCCGCAGAATGTTTAAGCATACATTGCCCTCCAGGTCGATGTTGGGATGGTAGATTTTCTGTTTGCATTTCACCTTGGGCGGATCGTGGGGGAAGTTCTGGTTGATGGCGAAGGAGAAGTGAAAGGAGCCGCCCTTGTACATGCCTTCGTCGGGTTCGATGGTGAGTGTGAAGTTGAGGATGTCGTCAGGATTCGGAAAGGTCGTCTTCATCGTCCGCCCCAATGTGCCCTCGAGTTCTTGGAGATCTGTGATGCAGACCGCCTCAGCCGCTGACCCTTGCTAGAGGGGTGCACTGCAGCCTCGAGCATCGAGGATAGCTGTGCCTACCTTTTTGTACCCGTAACTGGGCAGCCGTGACTTTCTTCTTCTTCTGTCCTGCTCCTTCTGCATTTGCATCCTTTTGCTGCTGTTGTTTCTATGGATGACTTTTAGCATGAGTGAGGGACATCTCAAGGAGCTTGCAGACCATTGACCATATTTTCAGCATCTTGACAGAAGGCGAAAGCGCAGACCGCTCGCAAGAGGAGATGGAAGCCGAGGACTCGGAATGGGACAAGCTTGCGTGCTCGCTCTGTACCGTAAATCAATTCTTGGACTCGTACTTGACGTGAGAGAGCTTTGATCAATCAGATAGCAGAGAATAGGACCTGACACTTGCCAGTGTCGAGCTTTCGTTGTTCGGTACCGTGTGAATGAGTGTTTGTGCATGCTTAGGTTCTTATCGATCGTCATATCAGGCAATAACGCCAAGCCACTTTCATGTCACGTGAATGTTTTAAGCTGGTCTTACTCATGGGTCGGATAAGAAGTATACAGCGGTAACATGAGCTCAGCGCGGCAGATGTATATCTGGTATATTCAATGTGACATTTTTTGGTTGGCTCGCTATTCAATCAACCAAGGCATGACCGTTTGGCATGTGGCATGCAGTATGCTATATAATCAATTTGATCAGTCCCCCAGCAATGCGCTTTCATGTCATGACGGTGGGACTGGTATCACTCTATCTCCGGTTGAAACAACATAGGAGACCTGACTTCCCAAGGAACCAGCAACACCCGATGAAGCGCACGAATGACAAGCCCGCCGTCGCCCAAAGCAAGGCTTGGAAGAAATGTGATGTCCGACTATTGGCTCCGCCCTGGATCACAAGAAGGTTAGTGGACAAGGACGATGAACGAGAGGTGTGTAACGTACTGATAAACCGAACTTGTCGAAACTCGCGCTGGTGATGACAACTGCCAAAAGAGCATTCGAGAAGATCCATGCCGTGACGAGCTTCGTGCGGAAGCTCTTGTACGAATCCTCGAGCGTCTTCTTCTCGACGACCACCGGTTCCTTGTACTCTTGCAAAGCTCGCTTGACCGTGATTTCGAACTGACTGTCGATATCTGCCTGCGGTTTCTCGGGCTCTTCCACAACAGCTGACTTCCCATCCTCATCTTTGGTAGACTTCGCAGGGGGCAAGACATCCGCTTTGTCAGACCCTTTGGTACCCCAGGAGACATCATGCCAGTTGCTGAAGGCGTAGATCATAAGAATGTTGATGTAGGAAGACATGGTCAGAAGATATTGTGGGAAAGAGGTGAACATGTGCCAGGGGTCAAGATACATGAAAGAAGCCACGAAGTACAGTCCGAACGTGGCTGCTAGCGCAATGATGATGATCCCGGAAGTCTGAGAGGAGAAGAAGCTTTTGAAGAAGTCGTCAAGCCCTTCATGGGTCTGAATATCCTCTTGCTGATGACCGGAAAAGGCACGGACGACCAAGTACATCGAATCGATAATGACGTAGAATTGGACGACGGCGAACACGACGAACGAGGTGATGTATGTCCACCTCGAACTACAACATGTCAGCATCCGAGACTTCACGAGCGAGGCATGACAATTACCCTTTCGGTCTATTGCCAAGCGCCAGAATGAATTGAAGCAGGACGAATGCCAGATAAAGATACTTGACGACGGTGTTGACGATGGGCGTAACTTCGTTGCCGAATGGGAACGCGTGCTGGTCATTGGAAGCACCCTTTGTACCGACGAGATCCAGAATGACGCTGGTAGTGAGCCAGAAAGCCGCTGAACACATTAGCCGACCTGAGCTCCAGACTTCGGGGTGCGCTCTTACCCAAGGCGAACCACGATAGTATGACTGAGAAGACGTTGTAGATCATTTGTACGTGGAAGAAGAACATGCGCACAAGGTTGTGGCTGCTCTTGTACATTCTTCCGAAATGCATCAGGGCATATATGCTCGCCGCAAATGATCCATTGAGCCAACGACGGCGTTGGCCAATGAATTCTGGCGCTCCCTCAGGAACATCTGTCTCACCCTTGGAGGACTTGACATAAGTAAGATGCCACTTCTGCCCAGCTTTGGCGACAAGTTCGAAACACAGAATACGATCCTCGGCCAAGAACATGTTCTTCTTGAAAATGTTCATGTTCTCAATCCCTTTGCCCTTGTTGATCTTGGTTGCTGTGTGATCGCCATGGAAGTACTGCTCGAGGGGGCGACCCATGATCGCTCGGAAACGATAGGCAGAGAAAGCTCCCGGCAAGACACTGACATACCCGAAGGAACTTTCCAACGGCTTGTCGAGGATGTTGCTGATCTTGTATTCAAAATTCTGTGAAGCAACCAGCGGGTTGAGCAAATTCTTCCAGCCCCTGCCAAGCATAGCATGGATCTCTCCACAAGCTCCTCCAAGATCCTTATCGTTGTAGAATGCCTCCCATAGAGCCAGCAGTGATTTGGTGCCAGGTTTTGTTCCGGCGTCAAGCAAGATACAAATCTCGGGGTTCAGGATTCTGCCAAACGCGTTGAAAAGCCATCTGTGAGAGTTGATCTTCTTGCTGTTTTTCTGCTTGAGACAGAAGATTGTCTGAACTGGAGGCATTGTTGCTGGTGAGTCGTCTTGAGGTTGGATGAGCTTCTGGTTGGCCGTCACCGATAATTGGGTTGTGTATTCAAACTGCGATATGGTTATTCATGCTCGAAGGCCTTCAGTATAAGATCGCTTACGATATGTGCAACTGTCTCCTTCCCATCTACTTCTCGCTTCATGATGCCATCTTGATACACGCCAACAGTGGCGAGAACATCGAGAGTGCCCTTGTCGCAGGGGTCTATACCATCAAAGATCAAGGCGACCACGATCTTCTGCCATGCCGGCCCACCTTTATTCCAAAATTCAGTCTTCTTGATGTTTACTATGTCCCGAACGTTTTGCATGACGCCATGTAAAGTACGAGCGGTTAGCACCTTGTCTTCGTTGTAGTATGTAATAGCTATGAGGAGTTCCGTATGGCGATTATACATGGCAGGCCGGAGGTTGTACCCATTTTTGAGGGTGAACTCGTTGGGATCACAGGTTGCAGCGGTATCTGAACATGTTAATGAGAGGTTTCAATTCGGGCAAGAATACCAACATCGCATATGCGTAAACTCTTCACTTCCACCTTCCAGGTCACTCCGGTATTTGGCTTGGACAGCATTTTGGATGGCACTCGGAACCGGGTAATCAACGCTGAGGACGGAGCCTTGGATGAGCTTGACTTTTCTGGTGGCATATCGCTTCAGACTGTTTGCTCCAGGCACTTGTCTCTGCCTCCATGCCTCAGTAGAGCCTGAATCGCTTCGCTCATAAGGCGAGGGGGTTCGGCCAGGCACGCCGAAAGCGGTCGTCGGATCTTGCATGTAGGTCTCTTGGTAGCCATTGTATGGTGGGACGACCTTTTCATTTCCGACGTATGATTCGGACAGGGTGTAATTCGATGTAGGCCTGATGGGAGGTGTCGCACCGCGGGAATGTGGTTCGTCAAAAGGCCCAGCAAACGGACCTTGGCCGTGTTCGAGTAGGCCTCTTTCGTCTTCGTCATCAGAATCATTGTGCGGAGGCAGATGGTATTGCTAGCCACGTGTTAGCCGAACTTGAGGAATGCAAGGGATGCTCGCCGCGTGGCTCTCACATTCCCCGGAGGTACGTCGTGCAGCTCGTGGCCATCACCATAACCACCACCACGGGACCCTTGATAAGCCATAGCTGCTCCTTGGAATTTTCAAGCTGTGCAATGCCCTTGGTTGAGCTACAGAAAAGAAAGTGGTTGATGAAGGAGATCGTAAATCGTTCGCCGTTTTAGGATGGAGGGAGAGTAACAAAGACGTTCAATTTGGACTCTGTCTCAAGCCACCTGGGCCTGCCAGAGACTCCAGATCAGTTGGCTTTTAGAAAGCGGCCTCCTTGCTCTTGTGTCCACGAGTTGTGTGACGTGATGCGAGGGTTCAGGTAAAGGCTGTGGGTTTCAGGGGGTTTTGTTTGGTCAGTCTCAAAGATTGATCAAATGCCAAGGCTGACACCTGTGGCGCGGCTGTATTTAAAGAGATCGTGAAGATGCCACAGCACAAGTAGGACAAATTGCGAGTTGCATACAGGAGCGATCTGGTCATAGATTGTCTGAAGTCCTTGCCATATATGAAAGCGATCTTTCTTGACCAGGAGGAAGAGTGTCATCAATCTATCAAAAGCGCTGCAAAGCCTCTTCTCGTATTGAGGCTTGACGCTGGAGGCAATGCTTCCAAAAATAGAACAGCCCCTTACACGGGGTCCCACGCGGATTTCCATCCTCCGTGAGTACGTGCTGTTATTCAGAGTGGAATTTAGAGTGCTCTGGCGAGACACATGGGATCCAATGGATCTGTCAAGCATTAGCAGAGCGACCCCCGGTGTGGAATATCCCACATCTTGCAGGTCCTCTCACAGAAAAAGCCTACCTGGGGGCTTTATCTACGGGGAGGCCTGGGCAAAGTCTTCAGAGAGTTCTCGATCTCTACGAAAGAAATGACACACGCGATGCGCCCCGACAAGACATCTTTGGCTTTGGGTCCATTAGAGCGACGCTGAGGCCAACAAATGACTGGCCTGAGATATTATGCTCTCGATGCTCAGGTATCTTCATGCAAGGTAGATGATCATTGATCATCCTTTTGTCGTACAGGCGCATAACGGAGGTAAGGTACTCGTGGTACATAAGACCAATGCATACTGCATAGGACCGGCCCCCGGTGGATACCTTGCGGATTCGCTTTGGGCGATCGCTGCGGGGCATTGGCACTCTGAGCCGTATGGTCTATGGACTGGAGTCTATGAAATAATGAACGGGAGTCTGTGGAGGCTGGAGAAATTGGAGTCATTTGGATGTTGGTCTCACCATGTGTGTGTGCCTCATGCTATCCTAAGGCGAACAGTCATCGGTGGGATGAAGAACGATTCGTGAGCTTGGCTTGGTCTGGCTCGGTGGCTTTGTCCTCTCCCGCTTTGTGAACGGGCTAAAGGAGCTAAACGTGCTGGTGCGTGGGTGAGATGCAAATTAATTACGGCTTCCTCCTTAAACAGGCTGATTATCTTGGATCTGGCAAATCAAAGAGTCGGTATCTGCAGCTAGCCTTGTTCTATTGTCTTAGACCCAAGTGGCGCTAGTAGACGGTTCCATTCACTTTTTCCGCAGCTGAGTGACTTCCCTCACCACCTTGCTTCTTCCCTTCACGGCACTCCTCTAATCCTCTTCACCTCCCTCCGTCTTTGGAACTGGCGTTGTGCAAGTAGAACAGTCGACTTCTATCGAAAATCAATCGCAGTGACGAGAATCTTTAATGAGAATGGGACCAGTGCGATAGACTGTCCCAACAGGGCAGAACAGGGAGCCTATACAACCAAATTGCGACCGTCACCCCCGCCGCCTTTCCTCCTCTCCTCCTCAATTCGCACTCCCAATCACCTCTACCCAGAAGCAGGCAGTTTCCTGGAAAAACAAGATCTGAAGTCAAGATTTGAATTGCGACGACCGTTAGATTTACGGCATATCCCTGGAACATCCCCAAGACAATTACGCCGTGAATTCTTTGTCTCCTCAACGGCCTCGAACCGCGTCCTTTCATCAGAGTACAACGCTCTTCAGTCGCCCTTGCGGCTTCACACTCGTTTACCCTCATTCACTGCCTTACTACACCATTACGCTGCAGCCGACCACTCTATTCGCCACCAATATCCTTGTCGCCAGCGTCCAGCCAGAACCTAGAGCAACCGCTTCTTCTCTGACTCACTCTCTTTCAAATGGACTTCAGTCGGTTCGGCTTCGGTAGGCTTCACACTTCAGCACGTGTAATATCATTCGTCGCTAATTCCTTTAACAGAGCCCGACTTCTCCAGTCCGACCCTGTTCAAACGATGCGCCAATTGTCCACCCGATCCTCCGCCATGCCCGGTCTGTTCCAGTGGTCAACAATGTGCTTTGATAGGGGGTGGCTGCACCTCTTGCGCGAAGACGATGTGTACCTCAATCGGTGGCGACTCCACTACAGCTAAGGCATCTTCACCTGCCGGTCCTATAGCGGGTGGAGTCATTGGGGGCATCCTCGTGGTGTGCTTCATAACATTCCTCATTTGGAGGTTCTGCATAAAGAAGAGGCGGCAACAGTACGACGAGCAGATATGGCATGCGGCCGAAACCGAAAAGGCAGACAGTGATTACCAACCCAGCCACAAGAGGACCGGATCAATGCATTCGGTGAGATCCATCGCCTCAACCGTCTTGACCCGAGCATCCAACGTGATCCAAATTGCATACATACCTGGGGTCACCAATCGATCGGTTGAGTCGACCCCTGAGCTGATTCCCCCTGTACCGCCAATCCCCGCCATGTCAGCTCTCGGCTCTGTCGCAAGCACTCCACACCAAGCACAGGATGAACATTTCTTCTTGCCCAGCAACCTTCGAGACTCGACCTTCTCGGATTATACCGTTGACAGGACATCTTACGCACGCTCCAGCATGGCACCAAGCATGAACAGAAGCAGCGTTCCGTCCACTGCTTACAGAGGCAGTGCCGTCGTTCACAACCTCCCTGCTCAGACTGCTGTACGGTACAAGGCGAACCCAGTGGCGGTCAAATCGAACGGAAGGAACAGCCCTTCTGATATCTCTCGATCCAATACCCCGCCTGTCCCCACAATCGACCGGGCGCAACAACTACCCATCTCCACAAACACCACCAGCCCCATAGTAGGGCGACTAGGTGTTCCCAAGGCAGTCACAGTCACACGCTCGAACGGCAACCTTGCTGCTGCCGCTGCAGCCCAGAAAACACCGAGTCCAGTATCCAGTGAACGGTCCCAGGCCAACCTGTCAATCCTTGACCGCAAGGGATCAATCGCCGAGTCGCGGCATGATGGCACTTCATCGACCTTCGATGATGCCTCCAGTGACGAGGATTCCCCCGCAGACCAGAGCTTGATGGGCCACGAGAAGCTGCCACGGTTCTCGAGGCATGAGCTTCCCAGTAGCCCTGTCAAGTCCCCCTCATCGGCACCAGATCTCCGGCTGACGCCCTCGCCACTTTATCCACCTTCATCCCCTGACAGTCTCAGCAAGGCCAAGAAGCAGCAGCACAAGAGATCAGGCAGCCTGAATCAGATCATTGAAGAGGCAACTCGCAGGGCGACCAAGGAGCCGAGGCATGGTGGGTTGGGCAGTGTGGGTAATGCCACGCAAGCCTATGACAGGGTAATGCCAATGCCAGAATCACGTGAAGGTCCATTTTCCGATTCTAACGCCGCCCGGACGCCATGAATTGATAGTGGGCTTTATGAATGGGTGTTTCATTTTACCGATCATTGATCCCGAATCTTGATGGCGCAGTCTGGGGACAACACGGCGCAAAGACGGCATAAGGTGGCTTTGGATGGCCCTGGGTGGATTCTGTCTAAATCTAGGAGATAATGCCACAACGGCGTAACACCAATGGTGGGTGCAGGCTTTTCCAAAAGCTCGAGTCAGATCTATGATATCTCTTCGATTTGGCGTGTGTTATATACCAAAGACTTCAAAAGTCCTAACCATGTGACCTGTATAGAGCAATTGAATCACGACGTCGAAAATGTTTACCTTCCCTCTTTGAATCCAGTCATCATTTTTGTTGCCAATTAGTGTAAAGAGTAAGTCTGGACTGGCTAAGTTCCCCAGAATCCTTGCCAGTATGGTTCGTGCAGTAACTAGGAAAGCTAGGTAATGAGGCAGAGAATGAGGCAGTTGCGTGAAGCACACTAGCCTGATATGGCCATTGTATAGTATCTCGCTCTCGTTCTCATCCTCCATGTATATATCGGGTTGCTGTACAAAGGTACCCAAAATCAATTACCTGATCACTCCTTCGACACAATTTACTTCGGGTCTGAGGTCATCCTTCCATATTCAAAGGGTAGCACGTTACCCCAGAAGAAGACTTGCAACACGATCAGCCATGGCGCCCAATCTGGATCCTTATTTCAAGCAGTTGGGTCCAACTTTGTGCGGATCAAAGCCTGATGACGCTGACACAATTCTGCAGAGTGGACAAGCTATCAGAATCATTCATAGACCGTCAGCAAACCTCCCCCAACTGCCATATCTCAATCTTCCCATCCTGACCACTCTCCATCCAACCAGGCCTCCGAAAAGCAGTCGCCATACCCTCTGTATCGGCCGATGATGCACGCCGTCAGGATGTGGTCAAGGTCAGTCCCTCTCCTCTTACCAACCAACCCTGCTTCCTTTGACCCCATAGCTCACCTCAACCCTTTCCCCAAGATGTCCGAATTCCTCGTCTCGGAGCTCCAATCCCTAGGCGCGCACGTCGAATCCCGGCCCCTCGGCCTCCAACCCGGCAAGAAGGACCTCCACCTCCCCCCCGTCATCGTCGCCCGCCACGGGTCCGACCCGTCCAAACGCACCATCCTCGTCTACGGCCACTACGACGTCCAACCCGCCCTCAAGGAGGACGGCTGGGCCACCGAACCCTTCACCCTCTCCATCGACGACAAGGGCCGCATGTACGGCCGCGGCAGCACCGACGACAAGGGTCCCGTGCTGGGCTGGCTCAACGCCATCCACGCGCACCGCGAAGCCGGGATCCCGCTCCCCGTCAACCTGCTGATGTGTTTCGAGGGGATGGAGGAGTACGGGTCCGAAGGGCTGGACGAGTTCATCGAGAAGGAAGCCCAAGCGCCCGGCGGCTTCTTCGCAGCCGCCGACGCCGTCTGCATCTCCGACAACTACTGGCTCGGCACCGAGAAACCGTGCCTCACCTACGGGCTGCGGGGTTGCAACTACTACACCATCGCCATCCAGGGACCCGGGCAGGACCTGCACAGCGGCTTGTTCGGCGGGGCCACGCAGGAGCCGATGACGGATCTGACGCGGGTGATGGCCCGCCTCGTCGACACGGCGGGGCAGATCCAGATCCCGGGCATCAAGGAGATGGTGGCGCCGCTGACGGAGGAGGAGAAGGGGATCTACGGGAACATCGAGTACAGCATGGCGAACCTGCACGAGTCGCTCGGCAGCGAGACGGGGATCTTCCCGGACAAGGAATCCACCCTGATGGCGCGCTGGCGGTACCCCTCCCTCAGCATCCACGGCGTCGAGGGCGCGTTTTCCGCCCCGGGGGCCAAGACCGTGATCCCCGCCAAGGTGGTTGGCAAGTTCTCGATCCGGACGGTGCCGGATATGGAGTCCGACCAGGTGGACCGCTGCGTGTTCGACTACATCAAGTCGGAGTTCGCGAAGCTGAAGAGCAAGAACACGCTCGAGGTGCAGCTGATGCACGCGGGCAACTGGTGGGTCGCGTCGCCGAAGCATTGGAATTACACGGCCGCGGGCCGGGCGGTGGAGCGTGTGTACGGGGTGCAACCCGATCTGACGAGGGAAGGGGGCAGTATCCCGGTGACGCTGACGTTCGAGAAGGCGACGGGGAAGAACGTGTTGTTGTTGCCGCTGGGCACGAGCACGGATGCGGCGCACAGTATCAATGAGAAGTTTGATCGGAGGAATTATATCGAGGGGACCAAGCTGCTGGGGTCGTATCTGCATTATGTGGCGGAGGAGGAGATGGGCTAGGTCCAGTGTAGGACAAGGTTTTATGAGCAAATGTTGAAATGCCATGAACGCGACAATGAGCCTGTGCTTTCCCTCTCCAGTCCACTGCTTGCTGCTCCGGATCTAATGGCGGGAGAGGTAATCTTGAAAGACACCCAATGATATCGCATGCTTTCACATATCATTAGAGGCTTTCAGAAGGATCGGCCGTTCCTGCTAGACGAAAGGTATGATGAGTATCTAAAAGTGTACGCATTCGTGTCCCCCTGGATGTTCCATCGAACCCGTCCACAGGATATAAAGACGCCCACCCACCGGCCGGTCCCAACCACAGAAAGGGGGACCAACGTGACATGATGCGAATGATTACAAAGCGCAAGACCCCCTCATCACATCGCCATCTCAGCCTGCAACTTCCTCAACTCCTCCTCCTCGTCGTCCTCTTCCACCGCCGGCGCTTTCGTCTTGCCTTTGACTGTTTGACCCCCACCACATCAGCCGAAACAAACCTCATCAGTGCAGCATACTAGAAGGCAAGCAACAAAAGGGGGAAAGGGGGGGGGGGGGGGAGGGACTCACTCTCCCCATTGGCGGCATTCGGCAGCCGATCGATGCGATCCGCCACGGGCACCGTCGTGCCGGTCGACAGCATCTGATCATCCAGCTTCTCCTGCTCCATGGCCGCGAGGTCGGCCTCCAGCTCGTCCTCGTCGATGGGCTCGGTGATGGGCATGCTCGTGATGGCGTTGCCGATCTCCTGCGTGAGTTCGTGTTGCTCGCGGAGTTGTTCCCTGAGAGATGATGGGGAGTCTATCAGCATATGTACATTGGGTCATGGGAATAGCGAACGGCCGGGATGTTCGGTCGGAGATGGACGAGCGCTCCGATCATCCGGCTGATAGATGATCACGTGGAGCAGGAGATTAAAGGTCGGGGGGGGGGGAAAGAGGGAGGAGGGGACCGTACATGGTATTATCCACATCCTCCATCTTCATGTTGCCGTGGATCTGCTTCATGGCCGCGCCGGCGTTCTTCATCGCGACCAGGGTTTCCTGGTTGATGTTGGCGGATTCTATCGAGTAGATCTGCTGCTCGAGCATCGAGATCTGGCCGTTGGTTTGCTCCAGCGAGGCCTCGTGCTGCTTCTTGCGTTTCAGGGCGTTCCTGGCCGCTGGAAGGGGGGGGAAATGAGTGTTAGCATAGCCATCTTGCCATCGATCCGATTCTATTCCCCAACGCAGGATATCCTTGGTAAATCTTTCCATGTGTGCAGAGAGGGAGCCAACTGCATCTGCAGCCAGCTCCCCCTTCCCTAGCTCTTTTTCCCAAGCAAAACGAGCCGATCCCAAACTCACCAGTCTTATTACTCGTCACATTATCCCGGGCGATTTTATCCTGCTGCGCCATCTGGGTTTCGAGGTGCCGCTCCCGCTTCTGCAGCATGTCCAGCTGCTGCCGCAGATCCAGTATAGCTTTTTTGGGTGCATCCCTCCTCCGCTGGGCGGTCTGCCCGCCAAACCAGTTGCCCCACATCGTTCGAGGAGCTTGGTGTTGCCAGAGGCGCGAGGGCCCCTTGATATGGCGTCGCTCCTCACTGGGGTGGAAGAGGGTTTATCGGATATACTTCGCACTTCGGAGATGGTGGGTATGTGCCTGATCGCGGAGCGTTTGCCGGGGGAAGAGAGGGGGGATGATGAGGCAGCAGGAAGAAAGGCCGGGTGAGGTCCGACTGCAATCCTCTCTCTCTCGGTGGATACTTGAACAAGTTGAATTATAGGAAATGGAATTTAGTATCCAGGGAGGAGCTTAATCAACAAGGCTGCCTTGCGTATCAAGAAGTCTGATGTTTCCCATTTTACTCTACAAGGTTGAGCCAAAGAATGACATACCTCCCGCGCTAGCGTCAAAAGTCACGTGGGGCAAACCTCAATCTCTATTTCTTTACGCGGCCGAGGGCACCCTCCTAGCACTTCTCACCACAACCCACAGCGCACACATGCTTGCAGCACGAGGCTCTGTGGGCACCCAGGCCGAGACTCATCTCAATAGAGACTGAACAAATTGCAATGTCGTCCGCACCGCCGCCTACGACCTTGACACTTGTCTCTCAGCTACCCTCACATGCGCCAGGCAGCAAGCTCCGCTTCCTCGGATGTGTCTACTCTTACGACACCTGTTCTGGCCTTCTCGAGCTTCAACACGCTTATCCGAAATCCTCTGCAAGAAGTGTTCGGGCGTTGGTCGATGTCAATGTCATTCTAGAGACACTGCGTAGGGATGATCTGGAGGTCGGAGCTTGGGTCAATGTGCTCGCCTACGTGCAACCGGATCAGGCTGAGAATGATTCGAAGACGCTTTCTTCTGAGCGACTTCGAGGGGAACAATCGGCTTCGGGTGCGACAAGTCAAAGCGAATCATCAACCATCGATGTGAAGCTTCAAGCTGTGATGCTCTGGGGTGCTGGAGCCATTAAAATAGCTGACTATGAGCGTGCTGTAGAGAGTAAGATGAACCTAGATATCCGTAGCACCGTGATAGATAAAAATGCTGAAGCTTAAAACATAAGCGGCTGATCACACACAAGTTTGCTGCACAAACTCGTCCAGTCCAGTCCAATATACATAAAATGCATCGGATCCCCAAACGCCGATGGAATGTAGCTCACCTCCAACGGTGGAAGGACAATGCCGCCCGGATGAGACTCGAGTCGTATGACACGCTTGAACGTCAGAGAGCATTGCTGTTTCAATCAACCGTCCCGAACGCCTTATTATGGAGGTCGTAAACGGTCATCACCAGTCGTTGTTCACCCAAGCCAACCAACATTGCTCCTCTTTCTACCTCCGCTGGTTCCCCATCCCGTTCGGAATGCCCATACCGTAGGGGTTCTGGTGGGAATTGTATTCCTGTTGTTGGAAGTAGGTCCCTAAGCCCTGATGCTGTCCCGCCGGGCAATCCTTGTGCGCAAGCAACAGCGACTTGAGACCCACAATCTCTTCTCGCAAACCGTGCACTTGTGCCGTAAGCGAATCGTTTTCGGTCGTGAACATCTCGACCTTGGCCTGGAGGTTTTGAAGCCATTGCTTCTTGCGCTGGCGGCATTTGAGCGCAGCAACCCTGATTAGATATCAACACTGGCTTCACCCTTGAGTACTTGATCCCAGGGAGTCCTACCGATTCCGTTCAAGGAAGTTCTTTCTCTTCTCCTCATCTGTCATCTTCCGACCATCATTGTGGTACTGTTCCTCCTTGATATTGACTTGCTCGTCGTCAGAATCGTAGTTGCCCAGGTCTTGAGAAATGCTCCCATTCTTCTGCTTCTTTGCGGATGTTTGCTTTGCGGATGCCTCTTCTGCCTTCCGCTTGCCATTGCTCGACCCGGTGCCTTTTCCGCCTGACGCTCTCTTGCCACGTGATCTCGTGGCCATCTTCCCCTGTTCACCACCGTCAGAGCCCTCCCCGCTGCCTTGCCCCGACTCAGGCAGACTCCCATGCCTACCTATTGAACCCGTCATCGTGGGAGATGTGTCTACTTGCCGACCTGGAGGCCCGTTCGTATTGTTGTGGGAAGGAAACTGAGCTGCCTGTGGATCATTCGTTGCTTGTGCGAGTAAATATAGACCGTTGGCCGCATCGTTGTCGTGCTGACCGAAAGACTGCGGCTGTGTGGGCTGTTGTCGCAGTAGTGGATCCATTGCAGACGCTGGAATAGATTTGGACTCCTGTGAGGATCCCTCGTTCCCCACGAAATCCTTGTTCTTGCTGGCTTGAGCAGCGTTAATTGCCGTTCTGTGGAAATCGATTGTGCTTGGAGTGGCGCCGCCGTTCGCCAAAGACTGTATGAAAGCCTGTGATCCTGGACTAGGGGCAGGGAACATAGACCCTCCACCACCAGGAGTGAGGCCTGTCCTCAGAGAGGATTCGTTGGGCGTCACGCCAGGAAATGCAGTGCTTGCTTGTGGGCCAAAATAGTCGGTGCCCGACCCTACGGGGCCTCCTAGCATCGCAGGACTCAACGGCCCTGACCTGAGAGACGAAGCGAAATTGTAGCCGCCAGTAGAGGCCCCTTCCGGGGCCAGGGGGGCGGGGGATGTTAGAGATGCAACTGGAGGCAGAAGGGACTTGCTATCTGAAGCCTCCGAGGACGGCTGACCAAAGGATTTCTCAAAGGGGTTTGGCTCTCGCGAAAAATGAGTATTGTTCCCAGAGTTACCACTGTGGCTTCCAGAAAAGTAGTCGACTTGGTCGCTAGCTGTATGCGCTGGTGCTGGACGGGGTGGTGGCGCAAGAGGCTGAGTGGCAGCTTGGGACGCCGCTCCCCTTGCGTCAGTCTGGTCGGGAGGATCCTTGTTCGACAACTGAGGGTCTAATTGAAAAGTTAATTCGACAAGGGCGGCAATGGTTGAGACGACGACGAGGTGAAAAGCCTACCGGTGGTGGTGGATGGAGAGGCTCTCGATTGGGGATCGGAATCGTTGTGTGCTTGATCTGCGCGAGCAGGTTGAGTCAATGTTTGAAGAAGGCATGATATGAAACACAGTGCGCAATTGAAGCCGTTGGGGTGGTGACGGCGACAGCGAGTAAGGGGGTCGGGGGTCGGAGGTAGCCTTGTAGGCCAACAGAGATTTTCGCGACCGACACAGAGATAGACCATGGACGTCATGCAAGGGTTAAATAGCAAGATGACGTACCTTCAGATTTGATGACGATGTTCTTGCTATCCATGAGAGTTGATGGGGCTTGATGTGGCAGAAGTGTAGAAGGATGCGCAACAACTGCTGACATTTTACGTTTGATGACGACAGATGGCTTCGACAAGACCCAGTGAGACTTGGGGCAGGAAGTGGGCTCCCGCGCTGGGTCGGGTGTGGGGGGGGGGAAGTGAGAGGCGCTAGTTAGTCGCGAAAGAGAATTCTTGCTTTTTATCGTCCCCTATTTGCCTTGTCCAGATGACTCCAATTCTGGCATGGCAGATTGGCGAGACATTAATTCTGGGTGGAAGCAGAATGACGATGCGATGATGTAGGAGGAAAAACGAGGGGTGAAAAATGGAAGAAAAAAGGGCTAATCGCACGAGGTCTAGCGAAAGATTTGTAATTACGAATTACCTCGATTCCGACGCGGCTGAGCACTCTCGATTGTGTTTGATGATTGGTTGAGCTCTGACTAGCGTGCTCCAAAATTCTTATCTTCCGGAACATGCACGTCCGCCCGCCAAGACACAAGTTCTCTAATATCGGAATCGTGCATCAGAGCAGAGCCGCAACACCTTAAATTCTTCATCCATCCAGCAAAGTCAAGGGCAACGAATCAGGTGATGACCTGCGCGTCGTGTGTTTCGCGCGCCTCAGCATACGAGCTTCTGCCTGGGTTTAGGTTGCGTCACCACTCCCGCCGCTTATTACACGCGTTTGACGTTACCTCGTCCTTTTCGCTGTTTCGCTCTCAGAGCGAACAAACTCTTTGCACTTCAAATGGCAATTCATAACCAAAGGCGTCGCTGCTCCCCAATTCGCCGCTCAGGACTTCGATGTCCACTAAGACTTACCTACGTTTCCTCGGTGTAGATACTGGATTACCTTCTATCTTAGTACTCTAATTTTGAAAAAAATGATGCCCTCGTCTGTAACGATGGACAAACCCTCTCATGCTATTTCCCCCCCCCCCCCACACCCCACACCCCCACCCCCCCGCGCCCGCCNATCTTGGACGTTTAGCTCCTCCAAGGCGCCCCCCCCCCCCCCCCCCTTTTTTTCCCCCCCCCCCCCCCCCCCCTGTCTTTTGACGTGTTGGTATCTTAACATAACAATCTTTCGGACGTAACGGTACTGCCAGTGTTCAAGAATCATCTCATGGATGTCGTAAGAGCGATCTCACTTTGTTTGTTTGGGCCAGGCTGCAATACCAAAGAACATTCTCCTTGTTTGAAGCAATATATCTCTATTTCTATTTCTATCAATGGCGGAGCGTAGCTCCCCAAAGAAGTATCGGGCTCCCCCTCAATCCAAGGATGTCTTACCGCAGGGTCGTGCAAGACTGTCATCGCAAGCCAATACCGTCGTCCGTTTGTGTATCACAGCGGGATGGTGTTCTGGACCGTTGCTCGGAAGCGAGAATCGACCCTCCAAGCCCAGGACATGGAAATGCTGTGCAACGCCGAGGGCTGTCTGGGCTGACCGTCAGGCCAAAGATCTCTGGGATGCTCCTCGGAGTTCCGCTTGCTACGCATGCCATGATTTCGCGAAGGGAAAGCAGAGCCGCCTGCTTTTGAACAACCAGCTTGGGCCTCGCGCAGCCTTTGACAAACCCAAAGTGTCAATATTCTGGGGTATAGTGGCGTCTTTGTTGTACGGGGATCGGCTCATTGACATATGCCTGTTGACCCTTGCTTCCCGACCTAGATACCATGCGATTGGCCTCCTTTTGCTCGTATTCCAGGCTCAGGCTTTTCAAATCTTCGATTTGGCTCTGTTGGAACAATGTACGTCAGCACAAGCTTCCCTCGGATAAGAGATTTTTCGGCTGACCTGAGTCAATGGCTTGCCAGGATTTGTGATCATATATCCTTCTCGCTGCTGATATGAAAAGGGTCTAATCGTAGCAGAAGGCCCTAAGTGCAGCTGGTACCGTGAAAGGATCACCTGCCGTGAGATTCCGATCCCAGGCAAAAAGTATGTGGAATATTCGGTGCTACGCGTCGAAGATTTGGAGCTCACGGTCGTGTCGCTATGTCTTGACGCTGGTGGCGCATACTGGCATGGAGGCTCTTCGTATTGAGGGCCATATGGAGCGCCCTCGGATATTGCGTACGATGGATCGCCAAAGGACGGATAGTAAGGGTCGCAAGAACCATAAGGTTGGTAATTCATGTTTCAAAGTCAATTGATGGATTGATGGGCAATTGTTGTGATCAAGCCGTCCAGAGATGATTGTGTGCTTGCAGTCTGCCATCCGTCCCAGGCGAGTGCACCTTCTTATGCCCCCGAACGCCCCATCCATCGCTCTCTTGATGAAGCGGAAGATGGTGAGGTCGCGAAGAAACTCACCAATGTGACCATCATACATTTCATTCAACCCTCGTTAAAATTGGTTTCTTTCCTTGGGAGTAGGGTGGAAAGGTAATTGATCTGCATCAGAGCTACAACTTGTGGCCTAGTCACCAGTGAGGCTGAAACTAAAAACCAATTGACTTCGATCGGATTAGCACCTAGTGACCCTTATAATCCACTTCAGCTTTCTCTCCAAATGGACGCCCTATTTCTACGTAGCCTTAGACGAAAATCTCAATCGCAAATGGAGAAATCATGAAGGGCTGGGAACGAATTGGGAAAACGCAATTAAGTTGCCCGTCAAGAGGACATGGAGCGTTGTCATCTCTCAATGCTCACCATTGCTACCAATGCTACCAATAACAAAAACGTCCGAATAATCGGACACGTTAATTGTGCACTTTGCCTGCGGTTCACTCGACCTTCGTGCGGGGAATCGATGTACTTTTAACGCAATGCAAATTCGAGCAGAATCTGTCGCTCGTCCGGACATCTCGCACTCTACAAGAAGAACTCTTTATCAGATGGACACGGAAGCTTTCCATGTTTGAGGACAGCCGCCAGATTAGGAATTGTTGTGTTGGAGGAATGCATGCCAGAAGCGCGTGCCTGCAGGAAGAGTGCCGGTGCAGGGAAGGCCAATGGTTCTCCTGTGAGAGTGACGAAAACACTCCATATGGGCACAGTAAGTTGTACCTGTGATACGAGCAACCGAAACCACTGGACATGTTGGACTTGGACGTATCACGTTTGTGAGGCAGCACCGGATCAGCAATTTGCCAGGGTGGATCCTGGTATTTACACCGCCATCCTCGGGGAAATGATCGCACCAGGATCACTCGTACTTCCGAGACCCACGAGCATTGGGTATCTCCCAACGATATCAGTGATCTGTCATCTGATGACTCGGAATAGCAGTCGTCGGGTGCGTATTGATCAGACGACGTTCTGCCTCTGCTATCGACCTCACGTCCACGTCCACGCAGTCTTGCCTCAAATGCAATGTCTAATTACATCAATCTCTCTCCATTCCCGGGTTGACACTAGGTTGTGGCGACAAGTGCAATCGAGCCGAGTGGAGGATAATCCCGCTACTTGGGGCAACATTGGGGTTGGAGTGAAGCAAGTGCCCATTGTCAGACGATCCTGAGCAAAGCCGAGGGTAGCCGGCTCCTTCCACCCTCTTCTACCTTCTACCCGGGGAGTGTAGAGAGGACCTAGGAAGGCGAGCGGAGATCGGGTTGACCTTCACGCCAGGAGCCTGCTCGGTGAGACCAAGTACCATCGAACGGCAATGTCTTCTGCTCGAACCGCTTACCACACCTGTATCTCCCTTTCTCGCGGACGCTTTCATTTCGGCACCCGAGAAAACGCGAAAGGTCGACCGGTACCGGCATGCCCTCGATGAAGCAGAAGAGACAAAGAACATACGCAGGAACCGGTGACAAAATCATGCCCAGATCTTAGGGCACACCCTCGGACAAGAGGCATTTTCATCAGGCGATAAGAAATAAACCGCGCGGACCCTTGTTTCCGAATACTGTTCCGTCTTACGCTGCCAAAAAAACATTACTTCTGACGCCTCATCTTTGGGGTATATTGAAGTATGGAAGAGCTTCTGAGCCTCAGAAAATCCCAGTATTGGCCACTGGCGGCGTCGCGCCCGCCTACGAGCAAAGGAGTAGGGTTTTGAGAAAAAGCACTGATGGAACGATTACAAGGTTGAACGCTCTCGTTCTGACATTGGAAGCCTTGTCGGTCATCGCCGGCCAGCCGGCTGATCGAACGACTGCCACGTCTTCATCGCAAAACAGGACTGCATACGTTTTTACCTCGTTGACAAAAATTGAGAGTCAGATGTCACCAAATCACAGAGCGACGGTGCTAGACGGTCCAGCAATCAAAAGCCACACAATGTCAAGAGTGTGAGAACAAAGTGTCAAGAGACGGATCAAAAAAGCAATACAGCATGTGTGTGTGCAAGCTACACAAAGGTTACCCAACTATCCATCATGATTCCAATGCCGCCAGTCCTACCACGTTAGGTCATGCATGTGAAAGCCAACCTCCCAATTGATGCCGCTTGAAAGCATAATTCGTCGAAACCTGTTGGTATCGTAAGATCAGGAAATCACAACAATAGCGGCTCCCTTCCTCTGCCCGGATCACCCAGATCGCCGCTTCGCTTGTTGAAGAATATCATCAGTCGCGCTGGGAGTCCTGGCATGCTTCAGACCGTTAGTCTGGTTGGCACCATTAGACTCATGGTCAGACGAGCGTCGTCCACCAAGGCTGATACTTGGAGCTATAGCTGCAGCTGCCTTCGCACCCGTGGGGTCGTCCGCCGTCCCTGAGCGCTTCTCCACTGACATCTCCTTTGACTGAGCCTGCGCGTCCTGATCATTCTCGTCGGCCGCTTTGATGTCCTTGAGAAGCTTGTCCACTGTAGCCATTATTGTTCCTTCTTGGGTTTGGTATTGCTTGGAAGGCATGCTCGATTGCTGACTGACATTGACAACACGATCAATTGCCGAATCAATGAGCTGGCTGACCTCCAGCTGCTCGTCGCACTCCTTGAGCATCGTCTTTTTGAACTTTCGTAGTTCATCCATGGTGCGCTCATTGATTCCAAGTTTGGAGCCTGAAGCCTCCCATCCAGGCATGAGTGCACCATTCTGACTAAGAGAATGGAAGGTCACATTCGAAGACGAGTTGGTGTTTGGCTGGCCATTGGGATAATGAGGCCGTGCTTGCTGACCAATAGCTTCATGGCTTTGATGATGTCCATTAATGCCGTTTGTCTGAGGAGTGGCTTGCAGCTGAGGGTTGACTGGATCGGATGGCCGAGGGGTTGGGTTGGAGCTGGTATCGTAGGGTGACTTGTATGAAGAATCGGACTTCGTGGCATTCAATATCATGTTGAGTGGATTTGCCGGCGCCGTAAAGGGCGGACGGGGGGGGAGTGGACTGTGCTGCATGCCAGGCGGTATATGATAACCGTTCATCTGGGGCATGCCATTCGGCGGCACATAGCTCTTCGGGTATTGGATGGGAGGATGTTGATAAGAGGCGGGTTGAGACTGTGGCGCTGGCTGTTGCGGGAAATATCGTGGTTGCGAAGTCGTGGTAGGGGGTGGTGTGGCCCTCCGCTTCTTCTCCCGTTCAATCGAGACCGTCTCGTCGTATCCCCACATCCAGCCCTTGCCTTCCCGCTCTATCTTTCGGAAAGCCTGATGCTGTCCGAGGTTATGTCGCACGCTACTCTGCCAGCCTTGTGTGGTGACTCGAAATTTGAAGAATGGGTGTCGTCTTTCAATGGCTTTGTAGATTTGTGGGAGAGACATATGGCCGCTCTCTGAGCTGGTCAGAGCCTCGTGTATCAGGATGACATAAGATGCTGGGGGCTTTTGAAGCTGTTCCTCCGTGTAATCCTCCACCCTCATTTCAGGAGACGGTGAACGAGGGGGTTTTGCCGGTTTCCTCTCCTTCTGGACCTTGGAGGCCTTGCTTCCGAGATCTTGCTCAGGCATTTCTGATTCGGTCTTTTCAGTGCTCTCGCGAGCCTCTTGTTCCTCATCCTGCCTACTCTTCTTTCGTTTCGTGTACTTGCGTTTACCTGAAGGTTGCAAGGACGACTCTTCCAACTCCACGGCTTTTGCAGTCTTACCGCGGCCATGTTTCTGGCCTGAGGTCCTGTTTTTGGCTTTGGCTTTGGCCTGCCTCGCCAGCTCGGCCTGTTCTCTTTTTGACATGATGCCATTCTTTGGCGGTCGACCAGGGCCTTTGCGTCGGTTGGTCTCCGGTTCTGGTTCGGGTTTCGGTTTCCGCCTGCCTCTATTTCGGGTCTCCATTTTCCCGTCTTGTACGAGATCACTCGTTTCGGAGGCTTCCCCCTCTATCTCATCCTCTTCCACTGGGTTTTCTTCCTCATCTTCCTCGAGCGGCTCATACTCCTGGCCTCGGACCTCGTCGGCACCAGTCTCTCCTAAGGGTACCTCGGGTAGATAGAATCGTATGCCGAGCCCTCCAATTTGAATAACGCTACCACTGACAAGGGGTTCGGTAGTACCTCCTGCGAAGTATTCCTCATCAAGAAATCCACCGTTCCGGCCGAGAAAGGTGACTTCAAAGTAATATTTTTCAAAATTGAAGGAGATTCGAATGTGTCGCCTTGATATGCTTTTGTGATTTCCCGGTCGGCCTTCATAAGTTTCGGGGGGCGATATGGGGATGAGGGGACAGTCATTCGGGAAGATGAGGTCAAAGTTGTTGGGTTCTGCTGGATCAGAGCTCGGTAGGATTGCTGCCGAATTGTAGTCCTTCCGCGGGTGTTTTGTCGAAGACCCAGTGGATAGTCTGCGTCCATCGTTGAGACTGAAGCCTGGCTCTTGGTCATCCTGAAGTTCAGGGGACAGAGAGAGATCGATCTCGTTATCGGAAGCGGTCAAGTACTTGGTCCTTGAGCGAGTCTCATCGGACTCTCGGCCAAGCTCAACAGCATGGGTAGTCATATAGAAATCGCCATCGGCGAATTCTAGCTTTGCATATGCTCTGACATCTGCGGCCATATTGCCCTGTGAGGACGATGAGCTACCGTCGGCAGAGTCACTCTCGTATTGCACGTCATCTTCCTCAGGCGAAGGCAATGCGCCTGCGAATTGATGGTTGGTCTGATGATGGTCTGGAGGATTGTCGAGTGTGGTGTAGTTGCCTGAATGGGGGTTGTTTTCTTGATCATTTTCATCAGAAGCCTCTATGGATTCTCTAATGGTACCATTCGTATGAGCTTTGAGGATACCATTGGTACCGTCATTTGCCGCCTCCATTGCCGGCAACAAAATACAACACTTGTGAATGACCGGTCACCTTCCTGCCATTTCTGTAGGTATGTTACCACTTGAGCGGTTCAGTGATGGCAGCAGGATGGGTCAGGTCACGTCATAAATCATGCTCCCACGGTTGCGCAAATCATCGAAAATTTTGCAATTTCTGACACTTTTCGAAGGAGAAATGTAGCGGAAATGCGTGTATGTGTGCTCGGTAGAAGCTGATTGGTTGTGGCTGATGCAAGCTAAAAGCTAGACCGCAATGGTCATTTGTACCCTGCCTCAGGCCTCTAGCCGTGATCGCCACTCAGTTCACACTGAGTGATCGACAGCACTTTGATAATACGAAGCACTTTAATAATACGCACATAATTTAGCAACATCAACTTTGATATTGCGAAATTTATAATTCTAATCACATAGATCGATTCAAAAACATTTGCTTTCTTATCCTATAGAAGGAATTAAATAATTTCAACGTTGTAGTAAAGTCGAATATTTGTGGTCTGTATTTTTCTACGATACGCAATGTTTTTGCGGGCGAAAAAAACCAGATTTTGGTGGCCACGGTATTATTAAAGTGCTTCGTATTATCAAAGTGCTGTCGATCACTCAGTGTGAACTGAGTGGCGATCACGGCTATAGCTGAGGCGCGGAAAGCGCGGAAAACACTACTACCGCCGGCTATTCTAGACAGGGCGGGCATTCAGATAGAATCGTTAGTACATCCTATTGCTTTCGATGGTCACAACTCTGCACTTCATCAGAGATGCCGCCTAAAGGTCGGACGAAAGAGGTTTCTAGGCCCAAAGCGATCAAACCTGAGACTCCTTTGCCTGCAGTGGAATGGCCTCCGCTACGTCCTTTAATACCCAGAAGCGATCTGTCATTAGACATCCTTCTCGCCAACCAGATCGTGGTGATAAGAAACCTGTTAACGTCTACGCTGAGCAAAAGTCTAGTCTCATTCTTATCAAACCTTGACCTCATCACTACCCCGGCAAAGCCAAGGAGTGGCGAGGCATTGAGAGTGAATGATAGGCTAGAGGTAAATGATAACGCGTTTGCTCAGACATTATGGCAAACTAGTGCGCTTGAAGATCTCATCCGTCAATCCGTCACGTCTGGCGAAGCAAGCTGGGGCGGAGAAGTTGTTGGATTGAATCCTCGTATACGGATCTACCGCTATAAGGAGGGTCAGTTCTTCGCTCCTCACTGTAGGTTTCAAGGTTTCTTTCCGTATCAATATCTGAGCGTCAGAGAAGGAGCTCTGTTGAAGGATCTCTCTTATGGTTGCGAACCGACCAATTGCCCTTCCAAGACCGGGCCTGTCAAGGTGTCTGGCTTTCGAGAGCTTTCATCTTTGTCTTCAATTCGTGTGCCAGTGCTTTTAGCCCGTGCCAACACAGCTGAACAGATCCACTGTCTAAGCGCTTTCAAAGAGGAAGGGCGGACACGGCTACTGAGAGTAGAAGCAATTCATCATCTTCGGTGCGGACCAATTCTTTTGAATTAGACTGCGCCTGCTTTGGAAATTCAGTGAAGACCTATGCATAGTCCCGATACAAGACTGTAGAGAATTGTGTCAGAACATCACGATTCTAATCAACTCCAGATGACGAGTCCAACAACATCGTCCTCCCAACCTCACCTTCAACGACCGCCAGAACGACATGGACTTTACTGATTTACCTCACTGGAGCAGCGACCGGCTGTGTCGGAGGAGAAACAGTCTTCTATCCCGAACCCAGAAAGGCAAAGAAATCTTCCGGTATTGCGGAAGACGAAGCCAAGCCTATGGCCATCGAGCTAGAGGCGGGAATGGCTTTGCTACACAAGCATGGTCAAGATTGTATGCTCCACGAAGGTAAGAAGGTTACGAAAGGCGAGAAATGGGTGATCCGTAGCGATCTTTGCGTTCGGAGATGAGGGCCTCTTTCTCTCTCGGACCCGGCAGCCCAGCCTTGTCATTTCTAAGGGTTTCGCTCATTCTCCGACATTTCCATCTCCTTGACCTTCTCGAACAGAGAGACAAATGATTCCGGGTTCTGGGCCCCACCGATCTCGTACTTGTTCTGCATCACGAAATGCGGCACCCCATGGATTCCCTTCGCATAAGCCTTTTGGACCTCTTGGTCTACTTCCGCGCCCCCAGCATCGCTCTCCAACCAGCCTCTCACCTCCTTCTCATCCAGACCGGCATCAACGGCCACAGCAGTCAAGACGCTGTGATCCGTTATATCGCCCTCCTGCTCGAAATACGACCTGTTCAGCCGATCGACAAGCTTGTTCTGCAGATCGAGCCCGCCCTTTTCCTCGGCCAGGTAGATCAATCGGTGGGAGTCGCGTGTGTTCCCCGTCTTACCGCCAAAGCTGATGTTGATGCCCACGCTTTTAGCTGCCCCACCCAGGTGCTCATAGATGCTTGCAGCCTTCTCCGGTCCAAATCGCATGGCGTAGAATTCCTTTTTGTTGACACTCTTGGTAGGAGCCTGGGGGTTCAACTGAAATGGCAGCCACTTGGTCTGAAATGTGTCGCCATTACCAGGATGCTTGTCTTTGTATAATCCGATGCCTGCTGCGAGTTTCCTGGCACCCACGTAACACCACGGACAGACTGTGTCGCTGGTGATCTGTATGGCGAAGTTTGTCATGTTTGTTATGAGCGCAGCAAGAATGGCAGATTACTGATCACGAGTCACGAGGTTTGGAGGAACAGGGATGACGAAGAAAAACGAGAAGAGGGTGAAGCAGAACCTCATTTCATTTCGTACATTTCTAATCGCTCTGACTGGAGATGGTGATGCGCTACGAGCTCCAGTTGCTTCAGCTTATTAATCTGCCTTGGTGGGGATGATTCGTATCTATAGAAGCAGCGAGAAGATGCGAAAACGTTTGCGCGTTGTCGCCAAACATCGATCGGCCACATTTGGTCGCCGACCCGAGACACTCAAGCAGGTATCCTCTTCGTTCTCCACCCTCACGTCAAGCGTCCTCGGATTTTCGGGTCACTCTCGCTAGTTCTCAGCCTCCACCAACGGCCGCGCTCCTCTCATAGAAAAGCAGGCAAGCATCATTAGCTGGGATTCCTTACTTCTCGTTTTCTGGTATTGTTCAAATCTTGGCATTCTGCTTCTGGTGCTACTGTAGGGTACTTCTTTTCCGATGACGGGATTCTGTTGCAAGCTTTTTTTGTTGTTGCAGAGCGTCTTGCTGTCCGCTTGCAGATTTTGTCGTTGCGTCTCTATTCAGATCTCCTGTCCTCATTCAAAAATCATACCTTGAGATATACGAAGCGTTTCTAGATCCATGATCATTGCAATTGCCAGCTGTGTTGCCTTCGCGGGTCCCGGTCCCAAACTCACTCCCGTCACTATCAACAACCTAGTTCCCTCACACAGGCATCATTGGCAACTTTCCTCCCCCCCCCCCTTACAGGCACTCCAACACCAACAAGCAACAGCAATGGCCTCGCCATCGACTACGAGCTCCTTTTGATGATGCTCATGCCCAGCGAGATTCGCTTCACTCACAATACCATCTCGCCAGCCATCCATCCATCAAGCACGCCGACATCGATGACCTTCTGCGACATTGTGATCTGCTCCCAGTGCGCGCTGTATACCGCGCTTTCCCCCTACGAGAGAAATCCGGCCATTTCCACGACGCTCCTTGCGAGGCCAAGCCTGAAGTCTAACGGTATCATCATCATCACTATCCGGCTGACCATGGCGACGCCGTAGATGTCTCCGTTTGTATCAGATGCCCCCCCCCAACCCAACAATGCTTACCCTGCATGAAGTAAGCTACGCATCAGCGAGGTGAAGTGGGGAATGGAAGACGGAGGTAATATAGGTATGGATCCTCGCATAAGAAGCGTTTCATCACCTTGGTGGAATGGGAGGATCGTGGAGACCGAAGTTTTGGTTGGGAGGGGGGGGGGGGGAGGGGGGGGGGAGCGGAGGGGGAAACAGCAAGTGCAATGAATCAATCAATGGAGCTGTGTGATGCGGCCCTGCTGGATTGGTGTAATGGACATACGTGTGTGCTGTTCAATTCTGAGGGCGTTTTGCAGTGGCGCGGGATACGGATGATGAACCGGTTCGGGGGATTGGTGTTGATATGGGGGAAGGGCTGTGTGACTTGTGTGCCGCTCCAGGGTTATTGTGTGTTGGTGACAGAGAATGCTGTGGTCGGTAGCTGGGATCAGTTGATTCAATATTTGCGCGTTGTGAGCTATGTATGTACTCTGGTTCTGCATGTCTATTACATTAGAAGATTCGTTTGAGCCTGGAAATCACCTATGTACGGTACTGTTTTCCACCAGCAGCCATGTTGTGTGTGTCATGGTCTTTCCTGAACGCCTCGCTTCCCTCAAACACGCATGTTTGTGGTATATTCCTCGGTCAACCCGGGCTCAGCGCTCATTTGCTTGCTTTTTGCCCTCATTTTGTGCTCATTACGTCCGTTCAGAAAACCGCACCATCAAAATCCAAATGCGGAGGCAAATCGATTTGACCCGAAAAAGCCCTTAATCTCTGTTTACCACTCTCAAGCTTCTCCTTGGGTTGAGCACAACCCCAAAGAAACTCGGCTCTCCAGGCAAGTTCTCCGAGCTGCTGTTGGCAGTGCTGTTGCCCCCCACAGGAGCGCTCGGCATCGGCGGGATCGGCTCATACCCACCACTGCCAGGAGTAGCTGTGACACCGCTACTGCCTTCACCGCTAGCCTTGGTCCTTGTTATGCTCGACCCTTGAGTCGAAGTGAGGAAGGACGTCTTTTCCCCGTTGGCAGCAGCGGCTCGTTGCGTCATGGCTACGTGGTTCTTGTATAAGCGGAGTTGACGGCGGTAGACCCAGGCACAGAAGCCCAGATAGGCCGCAAGAACCGCGAAACAGCCGGCGACCACGCCAGCGACAATGGCAGCAATATTAGGACCGGAGTTTCCAGAGCTGGAAGTGGTGCCCACAGTACCGGTCTCAGTGATGGTGGCTCCATTTGCGCCTGTGACTGTGTAGGTCACGGGCTTGCCCGTAGCAAGGGGGCCCGCAGTTGCAGACTGAGCCGGAGCAGTGATTGTGGCTCCACCGTATTCTTTGCCGCCAATAACCTTTTGAACGGCACCTGGTACGGAGTATCCATAGCTTCCACCTAGCGCTGCCGGGTCTGAAGCCTGGACCGGCTGTTGATTTTGGGTATTATTCGGCGCATCAGCGCCAGTCAGTGCGTTGAAGTTGTTCTGCCACGTCAGATTGGTGGCAGAAAAAACATAGTAGCCACTATCGCAGCCCCCGGCAAGCTCCGTGTTGTAGCCGCCAACCACCACTATTTGCCCATCGTATATGGTACAGGTGTGGCCTACGCGAGCCGGGGGAACAGATTGACCCGTGGTGTCGACCTCAATCCAGGTAAAGCTGGGGATTGTGAGTATCCACATATCGCTGAACTGTGTCTGATTTTTGTAGGGAACCAGATTTTGACCGCCGAACATGTAAACATTGGTGCTGGACCCATCAGGGGCGGATGCTGCCACTGCGCATGGGTTGACCCGCAGAGTAGGATAACTACCGGCGGTTGACTGCTTGTACCAAGATGATGTTGCAATATCGAAGACGTCTATGATGTTCATCTGCGTCTTGAATGATGTTAGTGAGGATCTGTCGCAGGTCGATGTTGACTTACGAAGGAAACATTGGTCCCACCGCCCATGCTGACAAGGATCCCTTTCGGCCCATAGCCCGGGACATAGACGAGGGCGCTATCTGCTCGATTCGGAAATTGGTTCGAGTCTTGGATGCCGCCCTGGGTTATGTTGCGCCAGACGCCATCAGAGCCAGCGGTCTTACTGCTGCCAAGACTTTGCACCCCATCATTTGAGTAGCCAGGGAAGGTGTATTCGACGAGCGACTTAAGGTAGGTGCGATATATCTGATTCGACCAACCCTGTGTAGTATGCTCGTCCAAATGGCCAGCAAAATACCAACCCCGACCCAATGAAGGAACACTGACCCCTGCCCCCTCGGCAGCTCGCTGTATAGGTTGGTTGGCTGGATCACTGTTGTTGCCTTGCGATGTCTGGGGATTCTGGTGTTCGGTCCAGGAAGCCCCTTTGATGTTGTACTCCCAAAGTGAGAATTCAGTGGGTTGGGCGACAGGATCGTCGGAGAACTCGCCACCATAGAGATACAGCGAGTCGTAGGAATTCCAAAGATAGCCATTTGACACTGAGGGTGGTCCAGATGGTTGAGGAAGTCCTGAGACGACAGGAGCGGATATATCCCATGACTTGGTCACATCTATAGTCCAGAAGTCATTGGTCCATGTGTTCGAAGTCTGTCCCTGCTGTGTCGTTGCGTGTCCCCCATACAGATAGATGGTACCGTTCACAAGAGCACTTTGCTGGCTCCAACGAGAGCACACATCTGTATCAGTGTCGGCTCGGGGCAAAATCAATGAACCATCAACCAACTCTCTCTTTTGCAGGCCTGGTTTCTTGATGACTCTGGCATTCGCCCCGAAAGTGGCTGATCCCGAAGCTCCAGAGAAAGAAGTCTCGAAAGTCAGTGATATAGTGACAAGGAGGGTGCAGGCCAAAAGCAATAACCGAATTGGCAGTCGAGAATTGCGAAGCGCTCCTCCACATGACTCTTGTGCGGTATATCCATCGTTTTGGCATGAGGTAGGAGTGAAGCGGCTCGGGTTCTGGTGATGATGCGCTTGTTTCAGATGCTCGACGCCAGTGTATGAGGATGTACGCTCTTCTAGTTCTTCCCTCGAGATCAATGTATCAAGATCGAGCTCCCGAAAGAGAGTCCTCCTCCTTTTGCAGTGCATTTTCGGACTGACCTCCTGCACGTCCATTCCGATTCAGTCATGCAGTGAATTCGGGTAAACGTCAATCAAGCATCAGAAGTCATTCGCGCAGTCATCACGGTCACATCTCGTGCAAGATCAAGATGGATGATTCTGCAGGTCAGGGTGATGATGGTGTGCTTGCAAGCCCAAAAAAAAGTGTTGACGTTCGTTGTCGAAATGAAATATTGGCAAGAGCATCGAGCCATCGAGGCCCCTGGTTCTCGGGTGGCCCTGTTTTGCGGCTTTTGCCATTGAGATTTGACGTGACGCACGATTCTGGCTCGTCGGGTTATACTAGCACGAGGTAGCGTGCCCCCCTACTATTTCGGGCTCTCTTCTCGTTCTTTTGTAGCGAATCAGGTACCGGTCACTGCCTGCTGATCGATTTTGGCCCTGAGCTTGCTGTGGCTCTGTACCACATCGGGCAAAGTACCGGCCAACTGTCAAAGTTTAATCTTACCTCGCTTGGACGTATTATGGTCCCTTGGGGCAAAATTATAATACCATGAACATCCCATGAATACCGGCATTGATATCTCCCACACTTACAGACACTTAATGCTCTCCTCGTGTCCTGCGTCGCTGATGGATGTGGAAAGGATGACATCACGAAGCTGGATAAGCACAGGCTCCAGATCTGTATCATTAAGAAATGAATGCATTACCAAAAAGCGATCCTTTCCAACTGCATTGTAGAAGTGGTTGTGGGAATTCTGTTCCCATCATGGCCTGCAGGTAACCTCTGTCGCCGAACTACGCAAAGCGCTGTGCATGTGGAAGTGTCACAATCCAGCAGTGCCAAACAAGCCTGGGTGGCCCACCTGCGGCTTCCATGCTTTCGACCTCGTAAGCCTCGTTTAGTTTAGATGTTTGCCATTACGATGTCTCGTGCCGGGCAGTGGTATTTGTGACGGAAAAAGAGGGTTCGGGGGTTGGAAGCGCGAATGCGGGATCTCGGAAGTCTTGGCATCAATTCTCGCTTGAGGAGCCGCGCTTTCATGGACAGCTTGCAAGTTGCAACAAAACATTGACTGCCTAATCGTACTCCTTTCCGCCTGTCTTAGAAACCCAGTGCCCTGGAAGTATTCCTTACTCAAATATGCTGCTCTGATACCTCAATGTTCCACTCCTGAGGTCTGGCGAGCCTAGTGCGACTCGCCGTTTAGCCCATCATGCAATCCTCCCCAAGCATGCTCACTAAGGTGAGGATTGCTCTTGCAACTACAGAGCGTTTAAAGCTTACCGGTCATATTAGTTCGAATCTAAATCGTCAAGAGCCAAGGGTATAGCCTTTCACCCCAAACGGTACGAACTAAATTTCCTCAACCATCACCATGCTAACGAGATGAAGGCCATGGATCCTCGTCTCCTTACACTCGTCCACCATCCAATTATGGGATTATCGTATGGGCACCCTGATAGACCGCTTCGAAGAGCATGATGGCCCTGTACGAGGCATCGACTTTCACAAGACTCAGCCGCTATTCGTGTCTGGTGGAGATGATTATAAGATCAAGGTCTGGTCGTATCAGAGCAGGAGGTGTCTCTTCACGCTCAATGGCCATCTGGACTACGTCCGAACCGTCTTCTTCCATCACGAACTCCCATGGATTCTCTCAAGCTCGGATGACCAGACGATCCGCATCTGGAACTGGCAGAATCGTTCCCTAAGTGCGCATCAGCACCCCTCCAGACAAGATCAAGCTAATGCATGTTCTAGTATGCACCATGACCGGTCACAACCACTATGCGATGTGCGCTCAATTCCATCCCAGAGACGATCTGATTGTCTCCGCATCGCTGGATCAGTCTGTCAGGGTTTGGGACATCTCGGGCCTGCGGAAAAAGCACTCTGCCCCAACCTCCATGACATTTGAAGATCAGATGGCACGTGCAAATTCAAATCAGGCCGATATGTTTGGCAACACCGACGCCATTGTCAAGTTTGTCTTGGAAGGCCATGATCGGGGCGTGAATTGGGTTTCCTTCCATCCAACTCTGCCGTTGATTGTGTCTTCGGGGGATGACCGACTGGTCAAGCTCTGGAGGATGAGTGGTCCGTAGACAAAATCCAGAGCACCACCAGTACTGACAAGCTACTACAGAGACGAAAGCATGGGAAGTCGATACGTGCCGAGGCCACTTCCAAAATTCCTCGGCTTGCCTCTTCCACCCTCATCAAGATCTCATCCTATCCGTTGGTGAGGACAAGACCATTCGCGTCTGGGATCTCAATAAGCGCACTTCCGTGCAATCTTTCAAGCGAGAGAATGACCGGTTCTGGGTTATTGCAGCTCACCCAGAGATCAATCTATTTGCCGCCGGCCACGACAATGGTGTGATGGTCTTCAAGCTGGAACGGGAGAGACCAGCGTCAGCCATCCACCAAAATCAGTTGTTTTACGTCGATAAACAAAAAATGGTACGATGTTACGATTTTTCCAAGAAAAGTGACTCCTCCCCACTTTTGTCTCTACGAAAATTGGGAAGCCCGTGGATGCCGCCGAGAACGCTGTCATACAATCCCGCCGAACGTGCCATTCTCGTCACCTCTCCTGCTGAGAACGGGGTGTATGAGCTCGTGCATCTGCCGAAAGATGCTGCTGGTGCGATTGAGCCAACCGACGCAAGAAAGGGCGCCGGGACCTCTGCCGTTTTTGTCGCTCGCAACCGCTTTGCTGTCTTTTCTCCTAGCAGCCAACAAATAGATATCAAGGACCTCGCAAATTCGGCTACCAAAACGATCAAACCTCCACCTGGAACGACGGACGTCTTCTTCGGAGGCACCGGATGCTTGTTATTGACCACATCCACTGTCGTTGCGCTCTACGACATCCAGCAAAAGAAACAGCTAGCTGAGCTTGCAGTTCCTGGAGTCAAGTATGTAATCTGGTCGAATGATGGCTTGTATGCCGCTCTCCTTAGCAAGCATAACGTGACCATTGTCACCAAATCATTGGAGCAAGTGAGCACGCTGCATGAGACCATTCGAATCAAATCAGCCGCATGGGACGATGCCGGCGTGCTCCTCTACTCCACCCTCAACCACATCAAGTACACTTTGCTCAACGGCGACAACGGCATTGTGAGGACGTTAGACCAAACTGTCTACATTGTGAGGGTCAAGGCGAGAAGCGTGTTCTGTCTTGATCGGCAATCGAAGCCGAAGGTACTCGATGTCGATCCGACTGAGTATCGCTTCAAGCTGGCGCTTGTCAAACGGAACTACGAAGAAATGTTGCAGATCATCAAGACCTCAAGCCTTGTTGGTCAGAGCATCATATCTTACCTGCAAAAGAAAGGCTACCCAGAGATAGCCTTACAGTTTGTGCAAGACCCGCAAACAAGATTTGAGCTAGCCATCGAATGTGGTAATCTTGATGTTGCGGTGGAAATGGCAAAGCAGTTGGACCGACCGAAGCTCTGGACGAGGCTAGGTACCGAATCTCTCGCCCACGGTAATCACCAAGTGGTCGAAATGGCATATCAGAAGCTTCGACAGTTCGACAAATTATCATTCCTTTACCTCTCAACTGGTGACGAGTCCAAGTTGGCGCGAATGGCGAAAATTGCGGAGCACCGAGGAGACTCCCAATCCCGCTTTCAAAATGCGCTCTATTTGGGTGACATCGATACAAGGGTGCAAATGCTCAAAGAGCTTGATCTTTGTAAGCCCTCCTATGCTAGGGGCAACCAAACGAGACCCCCGACTGATGTCTATAGATCCCCTTGCCTACGCCACTGCAAAATCGAGTGGCATGGAAGACGAATGCCAATCAATTCTCGAAGCGACCGGATTCACGGAAGATCAGATCACGCTGCCAACCATGGGGGAAGTGTTACAACCACCCAAGCCAATCGTGCCGACGCACCAAGCTAATTGGCCCGTCAAAGCCGCCTCACATTCTTTCTTTGAGAAAGCCCTTCTCGGTGAAGTGGGTGGTCTGGAAGAGGACGCGATGGCCGCTTCAAATGGATTCGACCACATTGATGGTGCCGAGGCCGATGAGGGGCCCACTCGTGACGGTGCGCTAGGTGAAGACGAAGACGAGGACGCTGCTGGCTGGGACATGGGTGACGACATCAACGTGGAGGTCGAAGCTGACTTTGTCAACGTTGAGAGCGCCGATGCTGGATCTGGAAGCAGTGAGGCGGACTTGTGGGCTCGCAATTCTCCAATTGCAGCGGACCATGTAGCTGCAGGCTCTTTCGACACCGCAATGCAGCTCCTGAACCGGCAGGTGGGCGCCGTTCACTTTGCCCCGCTCAAACCGCGCTTCCTCGAGATATATCAAGCTACCAAGACATATTTACCCGGAATGCCCGGTTTGCCTCCTATCGTGAACTACGTTCGGAGGACGGTGGAGGAGGAGGATACGAGGAAAGTTCTCCCCATCGTGCCTCGAGATATCGAGACCATTGCGTCAGTCGACTTGCAAGAGGGCTATGGAGCAATGAGATCCAATCGACTTGATGACGGCCTCAAGACGTTCAAGCGCATCCTTCATTCGCTAATGGTCAATGCTGTATCGTCGCAACAGCAGGTCAAGGAAGCAGTCAAGATCATCAGCACGGCAACAGAATACACGTTGGCAATGTCCATCGAGTTGGAGCGCAGAGCTTTGTCGACGGATGGCGAAGCGAACCTGAAGAAGAGTCTGGAGCTTTCGGCTTACTTCACCATACCCAAGCTCGAAGTGGCGCATCGTCAGCTGGCACTGTCGGCAGCCATGAAGTTCGCATTTGCAAACAAGAATCTCTCATCCGCTCTCAGCTTCTCCAACCGGATCATTGCAAATGGCGGTTCTCCTAAGCTTGTCGAACAGGTAAGAGACAGACAGGCTTGACCTCTGGAAGCTCCACTAATATGTCAACAACAGGCCAAGAAAGTCAAGTCGCAGTGCGAACGAAGTCCACAGGACAAGATCGATATAGAATATGACCAATTTGCCGAATTCGACATTTGCGCAGCATCGCATACCCCAATCTACCATGGCTCACCGAATGCGAAATGTCCTTTCGATGGCTCGCTCTACCATTCACAATACAAAGGTCAGGCATGTAGGATTTGCGAAGTGTGCGAGATAGGCGCTCCAGCAAGCGGCATCAGACTGTTTGCTTCTTGAACATCTTTCTGCAAGGCGTCAAAGGTAGGGGCCCAGTAGTGGCTCAATTCCAAGCTGTCTGGCCGATCTTAATGTCCCTACCATAGCTTAGACGACAGCTCGCTCAATCGACGAGGATTGGTTGAAGCAACCGAAATGGGACTCTTCAAGTGACGCACAATGTCTCAAATCCAATCTACCAAATCCAAATGAACGACCTCGAATCCCTAAAGCATCTCACTGCTCGCGTGACTGCCTTCCCAGAACCAGAATGGCGGTTTCTCTTGGCGCATTCTAGAACGTCAGCCCTACAGCCTCACGACATATTCTTGAAACCTGCTGCGCCGGCAATAATAATTGAGCTGACACGCTTCGCACACCTTCGTCACACCCCCCTGCTTTCAAGGGTTTGCCACGCTGTCATTGCACATGAGTGCCTCGTAGATCTCCTTGACCTTTTACTTCGTTCAAAGTAATTCCCATCGCCGCCCACCCTCCTCCTCCACAAGAACAACAATGTCCGTCCTCTCCAAACTCCTCCCCCTAATCCTCCTCTTCCTCGGCCTCGCCGTCGCGGGCTTCATCGGCTTTGTCATCTACACCATCGCCACCGACATCGCGGACAAGACGTCCAAGAAGATGGAGAAGAAGAACGTGAGCTTTGGGAAAGAGGGGATGAAGATCGGGGTCAAGGAAGTGAAGACGGAGAATTATGTGGATCAGACGCAAAAGTATGATGTGTCTGCTAGAAACAGGAAGGTTTTTGAGTGGATTGGCTGACGTGATGTGTGAAATAGTATGCTTGTCAAGGCGTGGAATTATTCGAGCTGGCCGGCGTACAAGTCGAGGCTTTGGAATAAGGAGAATGAGCAGCCTGCTGAGGGGGGCGCGAGGAGACCGTGAGTGATTTCTGTTCTTGCTCCGTTGACAGCATGTTGTTGACGCAAAGGAACCATAGGAGCGCGAGATCGAGGGAGTCTAGCAAGGCGAAGTGAACGAATGAAGAAGGCAGGGCATGATGTGAATTGATCACGTGCTTCACGCTGAAGCGGACACTCAGGCTTTCTACGAGAGAGCCAGCTGAGACGCTGGGGGCGTGCATACTCCTGGGCGTTCTATTTGTACATCTGTTTTCCCCATGACGAGACACGCAGCGCAAGGCGGCCTAGAGCCTAGACAACGCCACATGTTCATTCAGTTAAATAGAAAGATGATCGATGATATGAGGAACCACTTCGTCGCTGATTGCGGATTCCAGCGGCTTTCCCGGATTGCACCCATTCTGCCTGAAGCTGTGTATCAATGGTACCTTCTTGATTCCGAACTTTAGATTGATGATGATTCTCTATATGGCTCGGGAAGGGAGTAGGGAGTGTCACGTGATGCGTGTCAAATCTTCGCTTGGGGGACCTTGGGATGCGGAGGACTGGGTACCGGGTACCGGGTACATACCTAGGTGCGAAGACCTTGCTCCTCATCGTCGTTAGTAGAGGACGAGAAAGGCCGCCTTTTTGCAAGCGGGACCTGCCATGTGATTGCGTCACTTGTTTCGAAGTTGTTTCCACCCCTGTCTTCAATGACACTACATCTTGTGCAACCACGGCTGAAACTTTCATCTCGATAATAAGTTCATGAAAGACAGTCGTTGGATGCTACATGTCATGGGAGATCCCACGAGTAATTAATGTCGAATGGACCCCGTTCCTGGGCCTCGTGCTTCTCCAGCTAGAAACCCCTTGGTCACCCAACAGGCACAAGATGTGCCTTTGGATGAAGTTGTGATTGACCTCCACGATGTCGATGCTGATCTCTCGTTCAGGGCTGTTGATGCTGTTGACGTGCATATTGAAGACTTGAATGTTGATATCAATGTTTCGCCCCGGAGATTCACAGACTTCATCTGGGGACGGAGGACACAAGACAGAGTTGAGTACAAGCAAATACTGAAGAATGTCAGTGCTGCCATACCCCATAGCACAGTCAGTGCCATATTGGGTGCCTCAGGGAGCGGCAAGACCTCCTTACTCAACACATTGTCGCATCGAATAGGAGGCGGTAGCTTGAGGACTACCGGTAAGGTGCTGTACAATGGCCACACGGACCTCGAGACTGTTCGCAGTGCCTATGTAATGCAACAGGACATTCTACTTCCTACGTTGACGGTAAGAGAGACACTGCGATATGCAGCGGAATTGCGGTTGCCTCCACCCGCTACCGCTAAGGAAAGATGTCAAATCGTTGAAGACGTGATCTTGGAGCTTGGATTGAAGGACTGTGCAGATACGCGAATTGGCGACAGCGTACACAAGGGATGCTCAGGAGGCGAGAAGCGGAGAACGTCACTCGCCGTCCAAATGCTCGCAAATCCGTCGGTGTTGTTTCTGGATGAAGTTACCACAGGCCTGGACGCCTCGGCAGCGTATCAACTCATGAGGACGTTGAGAAGCCTCGCTCGGAAGGGCCGAACAATTGTAATCACCATTCATCAACCAAGAAGCGAGATCTGGTCGCTCTTCGATAATGTCTTGGTGCTTGCCAACGGATCCCCTGTCTACAGCGGACAGGCTGCAGACTGTTTGCCGTACTTTCAGGGAATTGGCTACCAAATGCCTGCCTTTATGAACCCGGCTGAATTTGTGATTGATCAAGCTGCAATTGACAATCGGTCATCAGAAGCAGAGGCCACATCATCTGCACGGGTCCAGCGAATGACAGAAGCATGGAGAAAGTACTTTCATGAGCAGACATCTCTTTCTTCGGAGTCAAGCAACGCAGAAACCGAGAAGGCAGATGCGAACGGAAAGGCTAGCCTAGGAGCAAGTCGAAGGCAGACCGTCAAGAAGTGTCATCATCACGCTGGCTTTGCGCGTCAAGTACATGTGCTTACACGAAGGACCTTCACAGTGACTTGGAGAGATCCATATGGGATGGCCGGAATCCTCTTTGAAGCAACCATGATGGCTTTGATATCAGGTTTGATTTGGCTACAGCTTGACGGTTGGTGTCTGGGTTCCTCTTCTGAAGCAGTCCTAATTCTGTGTTTCACTCAGGAAGCTTGCAAGGCATTCGTAGCCGCGAGGGTGCAATATACAACGCGTCTGCACTACAAGGATACCTCGTCATGGTTTATGAGATATTTCGACTCACATCCGACATACAAGTATTTGATCGTGAACAGGGTGAAGGCGTCGTCAGTATACCAGCCTTCCTACTCAGCCGCCGCATAGCTCGCTTTCCACTCGAGGATATCTCTGGGCCTCTGATCTACTCAATCATTTTCTATTTCATGGTTGGCTTTCGATCTTCCGCCGAGCAGTTTTTCCTGTTTCTTGGGGTCCTCCTACTGATGCATCACATCGCTGTCAATGTGGCCATGGTCTGCGTGGCTTTGTCAAGAGACTTCGCAACAGCCTCTCTGTTTGGCAACTCCATCTTCACTCTGCAGTCCCTGGCGAGCGGATTCTTTGTTCAGCCCAACCAGATCCCTCCTTGGGTCCGGTGGTTGAAGGTATGTCAAAACGTTCGTAGTGTCGTCATCATCAAGTTTGGCTGAAATTGTAAAGTGGACGGCATACACGTTCTATAGCTACAGCGCTGTCGCCGTTAGTGAATTCACCTCTGGATCATCCGTACCTCCAGGGAATAATTTGTATGATTGTCCCTACCCTGGAGGGGTGTCTAACCCAAATTGTGATCAATGGACTGGCCGCTACGTTATGCGCAACCTCGAGATCCCCTTCAATGATCTTACAAAGCCTGTGCTTGCGCTCGTAGGCTGGCTGTTAGCCTTCTTCTTTGGTTCAGGTGCGATTCTCTATATCCTCAGAGTTCAAATTGGCGTTTCGCAGGCCCGAAAGACAGATACGGATCATTCAGCTGGGAAAGAGACGATGGTCAGGGGTTTGTCAGACGGCGTTCGCCAGGTTAGTATCCGTTTGCACAACCTCTCTTTGAACATTGAGAAGCGCAATTGGAATTCCAGGAAAAAGAGGACCATATCTACCCTCAAAGCGGTCGATACCGAGTTCCGTCCGTCCCAGCTCAATGTTATCATGGGGTAAGACCATGGCGAAGATGCTCTGACAATAGCTAATGCATGCTAGGCCCTCCGGATCTGGCAAGACATCCCTCTTGAATCTCATGTCTAGGCGCTTACACAGCTCGTTCTCTACACGGTATGTTTCTGAAGGCTACATGACGTTCAATGAGGCTGTGCCTTCGGCCAAAGTTGTGCGCTCCATCTGCTCCTACGTCTGCCAAGACGATGATCAATTGCTCCCATATCTCACCGTAAGGGAAAATCTACGCTTTGCGGCCGCTCTCAGACTACCCTCCCATTTATCGAGAGCGGAGAAGCGCTCACAAGCTGAGTCAGTCTTGGCCCGATTAGGCCTACGAGACTGTGCAGATACCATGGTAGGTAATGACCTGGTGAAGGGCATCAGTGGCGGGGAGAAACGGCGGACGACGATTGCCATCCAGATCTTGACCAACCCCAGGGTACTGTTCCTCGACGAACCTACCAGCGGTCTTGATGCCTTCACTGCTTCTTCTATTGTTGAGGTCCTTCGTGGGCTTGTGAGTGAAGGAAGGACTCTTGTTCTCACAATGCACCAGACACGCAGCGACCTATTCCAATACTTCGGAAGCGTCCTTCTGCTCACGCGAGGAGGTTCCATTGTATATTCTGGCAAAGGATCTGAAATGCTACCACACTTTGCGGCCCTGGGTCACGAATGTCCTGTCACGACCAATCCTGCAGATTTCGCACTCGACCTCATCTCCGTCAACCTCCAAACCGAGCACAAAGAGGCCGCCAGCCGCGAAAAAGTCCGCTCCCTCATCCTCAATTGGAATGAGGCTCGGCCACCTGTGGAACGCAAACCCTCCAACATCGCAACCCCAGCAGAAATTGGTAGCCTTGCTCGGGACATGACGCCCCTGAGAGTCGCCTTCCCCGTGCTGATGCACCGCTCCATCATCAACTTCCGCCGCAACAACGTCGCCGTCATTGCTCGCACAACCCAGGTCTTTGCCTTCTCCGTCATCATCACCCTCTTCTTCGCGCCTCTCAAAAACTCCCAGGCCAGCGTGACCACCCGACTCGGTTTCCTCCAGGAAATCACCCCCCTGTATTTCGTCGGCATGCTCCAATGCGTCGCCGTCTACCCCTCCGAGCGCGACGTCTTCTACCGGGAACACGACGACCACGCCTACGGCGTCGAGGCCTTCTTCCTGCAATACACCCTGGCCGAGATCCCCTTCGAGATCGTCACGGCCCTGCTCTTCGGCCTGCTCGCCGTCTTCGCGACGGGCCTGCCCCGGACCGCGGCGCTGTACTTCGTCATGGTGCTCAACGGCTTCGCCATCGTCAACTGCGGCGAGAGCGTCGGCATCATGTTCAACACCCTCTTCCGGCACACGGGCTTCGCCATCAACGTCACCTCGGTGTTCTTGTCCGTGGCGACCATGATGAGCGGCGTCATGTCGTTGCGGATGCCGGCCTTCCTGCAGGCCTTCAACCATCTCAGTCCCATCAAGTACGCGCTCGGCAATCTGGCGCCGTACTCCTTCCGCGGGGTCGTCTTCACGTGTGAGGAGGATCAGCGCACGGCCAACGGGCGGTGTCCCATCGAGACGGGGGAGGATGTGCTGAGGCAGTACAAATTCGAGACCAATGCCGGGTTGAATCTGCTGGCGTTGGGGGTTTGCGTGGTGGTGTATCGGGTGGTGGCCTACCTAATCCTGAAGGCGAGGCGGTCGAGGGGGGAGTGGGAGTGGGGGGAGAGGGCCATGCAGAGGTTTCGAAGGAGGTAAATACCTCATCCATACTTTCAGACATGTGAGGCATCAATCATTAAGCCTACATATTTGTCATGTTTAATAGATAATTGCCCACCCCAAGGATATTAACATGTCCCCCATATTTCGTATACTACATTATCGATCCCCACCCCACAGGGCTGCCCTCCCATCTGCGCACCGAATGACACTTCGTTCATATTTGTAAACCCAGCCAGCGTTACCTGCTTCATCCCCTTCTGGGAAGCAGGGATGGCCACCAACAAGTAACCCGCTCTACTCGGCGCCTGCGCGGAAGTCGACGGCGGCTGCGTGCCCGTGATCGTCACAAGGCAATCCTGCCCTCCCACCGCATCCTCATCATCCGGAGCCTGCATCGCCCGTTCTTCCAACCCCCATCTCCAGAAGCGTGATCTTTTCTTCCTTCTCGCGGAGACCGGCGGCGGATCGGGCTTCACACACGACAGCCACAGCTCGAAGATACTCAGCGACGTCTCCCCACCTCCAGCATTCGTAATCATCTTCGGGTTGCTCGACGCCGGCGCCAGGAGCATGTTGGGTGCGGATGCGGCAGCACTGCTGTTGAACGATGTGAAGGAGGTGAAGTTCAAGCCCTGGTAGATCAGCGCGTCGCTGGACCCATCAGATGGGGTCGTCAGACTGGAGCCTACGCCAGGTAGGTTGGCTATACCGGCAGCGGGGCCGGACAGCTTCAGTGTCACGAGCTCGTCAAACTGTAGAGGTATTAGCGCTAATCCTTCCTCAAGAGAGATCGAGAAAAAGGCAATGACGCACCGTTGCAGTGGCCTTTTGGAGGGAAGTGTGGTTGGAGAAGCATGTACTTGAGGAGCTTTGCGGTGCTGCTGAGGCGGGCGAAGCGGGCGGCGAGGCGGTTGTGGATGGAGGCACAGCTGTCGAGAGATCTGGAGGGGGTGGCGAGGAGGACTGCTGTATACTTGCGGGGCTGCTGGACGATCTATTCGGACAAGAGGATGACATCGAGCATGGTTCAGTATCATTGAGGGTTGAAGATGTATTACTCGGCGGAGGGTAAGTTGGGTACGCAGGTTGTTGCACTCCGGTCGCCAACGGAGGCACGACTCTGCTTGAGGCTGTAGCAAAGCCCATCGAAGGCTGTGAGCCGGTGGGGAAGCCAGGCAAGCTGCTGCCTCCTGGGACGGGAAAAGATGCGCTCGTACCATACATTAAGGGGACCCCTGTGCCGGTGGAAGACATTATGCCCTTTGTGCCATTTCCAGGTGCTGGAAAGGGCGCCAGGCTTGCTCCCGTGCCTTGCGGTGGGTAGGAGCTTATCAGTGAACTTGGAAAGGGAAGCAGGCCGGAGCCTTTTGAGCCAGCAGTAGGGCAGCCGCTCCTTGAAGAGCCTGAACCTGTCGGCATGACAGCATTCGAGCCGGTTGCGTTACCGTAAGGGGCGGTGAGAGGTGCTTGAGATGCCGGAAGCTGAGGCAAATTTGTAGCACCTCCTTGTGAAGTTTGACCCTCGGTAGTTTGAGGTACTTGAGGACCACCGCTTGCTGGCTGGGCTAATCCTGGGCTGGAGGGGCTCAAGTCGCCCTGGGCTGGTTGCGAAGTCTGCGGGGGCGATCCGCCGCCTGGCACAATAGCTCCAGATCCTTCGGAAGAAGGCTGTGGGTTGCCGTTCCCTCCAGTCTCAGGTGGCGGATTTGCCGGGATTGTACCGGTCCCAATTTGCGATGCCTGATCAGGAAGAGGCTTTGCGAGTTGGCTACCGGCTGGCATAGTTGGACCACCATATCCCGCGGAATCAGCAACATTGGGACCAGATGGTAAAGGGTATATGGGGGCCGAAGCAGGATTAGGCGGAGAATTCCCAGTAGGGATCGAGCACTGGCATTTGCTGTCTTTCGTGATGGTGACAGTTGTAGTGACCGTCGTTGTTAAGGTCTGGGGCGTGACCTGCTCTTGAGCTTGGGCTGTCACTGTGACAGTCTCTGCAGGCAGAGTGACCGTTGATGCTGGTAATGTTACTGTCTGCACCTGGGGACAGGCTGTGCCGAACGAATTGGGACCAGATCCTCCGCTGGCTGGCATGCTCGGTTGTACACCACTGGCTTGTCCTACAGCAGGAGATCCGCTAGAACCTGAATTCCCAGGCGAACTGTTGTTCAGGTATGGGGCACCCTGTGTTTGATAAGGCAAGCCACCATTGGATCCATTGGAAGGCGCACTTCCTGAGAGGGAAGTATTGTGATACAGTCCTCCTCCTGTTGGATACTGGAGAAATCCTGAACTACCCCCAACGCCAGTACCAGTTGGCATACCAAAGGAATTAGGGGTGGCTGTAGTGCCTGGGCTCGGGGTGCCGGTAGTTCTAGAGTATTTCCCTGCGAAAGGATGTCCCCCCGGTCCATTGGTGCTCGCGTGAGTGCTTGGAGCAGTGGAAGCTGTCGTGGGTTTTGAGGTATGCTGATCGCTTGAAATGGGCACGATATTCATTATCGGCTCATTGAACATAGACTCCAGTCTTGCGTAATCAGCCGCGACGGCAGCGCTTGCACTGTCATCACCGGCATCCCCCAAGGACGAAAAGTCATTGCTATCGAGACCTCTGTCGTGGGCTCTCACAGGGAGCAACGAGAAAATCTGGATGAGAGCAATTGAAATTGAAAAGACAGTCATCATGACTTGAAGCCATGCGATTCAAGGAAAACAAAACGAGTGGGCAATGATCAAGCCGGTGAGGAGGAGCACACAGCTTGAAGGAAGTAACATACAAGAAAATTGGAGAGGATTTCATCGTCATGAAATAACCCACAAGCAGCGTGCTATAGCTGTACACAGTCTAGAGGTCGAAGCTCCACCATGCCTCGTGGGGCTTCCCAATTGCTATTCATGCGCACGCATGAGACCTTCTGAATGAATGAAGGTTCGACAGTCCCGTTCCTGCAATCTCACCATCAGGGAAAACAAGCGATTGCATCGCATACAACATTAGGCCCCATGATCTGCGACAACTGTGAAGATGACAGCAGCAACACCAGGAATAGACCGAGCACGACTGCGCATAGAACTCAAATGATGGTCGGATATATCTTTGAAACACGAAAATGCCATCATTGCAACGAATTTTCAATGTACGAGAGGAGACGGCACTTGCCAATTTGGGACTAGTACCTACCGAGGCTATCAACTTCACTTTGTGTTTCTGAGGAAGTACAAGCATTTACTAATGACCAGTATGGCTCTTGAAACTTCTATCGCTCAACATCCTGCACAGTTGTCCGCCATAATCTTGTGCCGCATCTCCCCGCGATGGCGAGTTGTCATTTCCTTGCTCCTCGGCCCCGATTCGAGTTACAGTTCATCCCACCATTCCATGTACTCCTATTCTGAAGTTGCGCGTTCTCGTTGGGCTGCACAAGAATTGTTGGACCATGAGAGAGACATGTCGTCGATGTAGTAATTGACCGCTGTATCACCAATCGCTGCGTTCATCTGAAGTCCCGTCAAGTTTCGGAATTCAGGAGCGAAGAGGACGGGAGTCAAGGAACAATTCCTCAATCCGGGGCAAGATGGTAGCTCAACAATTTGAGTAGCCTGCGGTCCATCCTGATTGATGATGTATCCATGAATTGTCAAGAGGCATGCAGATGATGACCCGTCTGAGCATCCAATGGCGGCCGAATGTGCATCAATCCAATAAGCGCTGTCAGATGAACGAGGTCCGGCCCCAATTTCGCCGCTCACTTCGAGTCCTGCATCAGGGGACCCATCAGATGCGGTGCCCGAAGCACGATACACTGCAAGCTGAGGAGGCGACGCTGGAGGATATGGGTCCGAAGGTGGAGGAACATAACCAAAATGGTCTGCCCAGTACAGCTTGCGGTACGGGTTCATGATTGGCGGAGTATCAAGAGGCTGAGAGCCATTTGCGACGCTGAAATGAGGTAGATCGTCGAACTGTGGCAAGTGTCAGCGTCTTCCTTTACCCCAAGCAGTAAATTTTCCAATCAATGAAGTACAAAGCCGTCAAAGCAGTCACTCTGCAATAGCTCTCATTCTTCATGTGCAATTTCGTCAATTCCCGGGGGATATGCTTACGGTCACGAAAAAGCTGGCTTGAGCACTCTCACAAGCGTCAGGGCCTGCGGCAGTTGTCATGCTTGCTGTGCTTGTTGTACCGCCTGTCGTTGAAGAAGATTTCGAGGTCAACAGTGTTGTGGGGACCGACGATGGAGCGATTGTGATCGGTGCTACAGGCTTTGGGTAGCTTCGAATATCCCAAGGGTAGATTGGCAACGCTCCGGGAGTTGATGCTAACAACCTTTAGTCATGCCTTCCGCGAGATTTGACCTTGCCTATCTTACATGCACTGGTCTGAGGCTCGAATACCATCGTTGTTAGGTCGTCTCCGTCATAGTTGTTTAACCAGCTGACGGCTTGCCCATCTATGGTAACGATCACCTCCTGTGTATCTCGTTTGCCGAATCGCTTGACGCTGAGACCTGATCATCATCAGACTGAGCGTTCAGAGACTGAAGAATGCTGGGGCTCTGGACCATGACTTGGGACTGTAGAGTGACCTGAGGCAGTAGCTGCTGAGCTTCCAGGCGTGGTAGCAACGATTGTACCATTCCAGCCTTGTGTTCCAATCCCAGAGTACGGCTTGGCAGTGGCCACTGTCGTTGCGGTGGCTAGAGCATGGTTAGTGATAGTTTAGGGACACCTCGTGGCTAACAACCCAAAGATGGGTATGCGTTCAAAGGGAAGGAAAGAAGACTAACGACCGGGTTTTCCACTGTCTGGCGTTGGTCCGATTGGGATGAAGCTCAGGACTTGTGTCGTGGGAATTGTTTGATAGACAGTCGAACCATCAGGTGTGACCGACGAAGCTTCGATGGCTGGGGCAGCACTTGGAAAGACGGTCTCGGTGATAGGCGAGCCGACTGTGGTCACGTAGACTGTTGACACGGCTGAACAAGCCGAAGGTGAGCTACAAGTACATCAGTCAAGTCGGCACGGATCCGATATTTCCATCATTGCCAAATTTCTCAGAATGTCGGCAATTGAAGCAGTACGGGCCGCTGGCCAGCTCTGGCTAGAAGGCAGATATTCTGTGAATGACTTACAGTGGGCCTGCAGCGACTACACTCGTCCCAACAAGCGCAAGAGCTTTGAAATTGTGCATCTTGAAAAGGAGATATGCTTAGTGTGACGTTGGTTGAGTCAAAGAGTGTGGATGTATGCTATCAAAGAGAGACACAGGTAGGAGATGCAGTGACTATCAAAGGAACGACGAAAGGTGGGTCAGAGAATGAAGCAGCGCGTGATGGGACAGGTTCACGTTGTGCACTGGTTGTTTTGATCTGATTAGCGAGTTTTTCCACGCTAAGACGGTATTGTTATCATCATCGTTGTGTTGATGGAGAACGATTCACTCAACCTCCGATAGCTTATCTCTTGCTTCATGGATTTGCAGGCTTCCTCAGGTGAGGATTACCGCTCATTTTGGGTGATCCATTGAAAGATGATTATTCTACTGTAGAGCAATTGCATATCGTCAATTGGTGCTGCAGTGGATGTATAAGCTATCTTCAGCAGGACACGATCGGATTCGGCCAAGGTAAACATACACCATTTGGTCCAATTGCCTGGGGGCTCTTCCGATCGGATCTGGGTGAGAAGGCTGGACTAGCTTGATTGATCTGGTAGCTCTAAAGGCCTTTTTCTCGTTTCTTGTCATTCGCCACTCCACCTAGCTACTTCCACACCACAACACTCTTTGTGACCCCACTATCTTTCATCACCATCTCTCGTTCGTGTCGCATTCTCATCATCATCGACCTGTCATTACCAGTCACAGCCACCATCGTCCCTTGGTGATCGTTTTTTCCTGGTGACACTGCTCCCACCTTGTAAAGTGAGTTGAGAATCACCGCCGTCTTTCGTCCTGCCACAATTTGCAAGACTTTGCATCAACGCACAAAAACTATCTCAATCATGACAAGACTGTATGCAACTAGACCGTGCCGTGCACTACTAATCTCTGTAGTGGCCTCCAACGCTGAACGTCAGCGAGAGGCAGTAGATTGCTTGCTGAAGGAGGAATTTGAACACATCAAAGCTGGCCTCTACGAACGCATCGAGAAGGAAGGCCAATTCGAGCTCCCCACAGGCAGCAAATTCAATAGGGTATGTATCTTGTATGCATGTAGAATCTAGCCATTGATCGCGATCCAGCGTCGTCGTGCTCAGCTCAGACCTAAGCCTGCAAACAATGGTCTGCCAGAAAGCCGCTATCGACCCAGTACCACCTTTCACCCCATCAATGTCGTCGGAGAGTCTAGCTATGGCGATCCCCCGTCCATGACCGGATCTTCTCAATCCGGACTGGACTCACCTTACCATCTTCAACCATCGCCTCCAATGCTGGAGTCTCAATGCAAACCATCGGAATCCCAGTCGCCCGGTACACCTCAACATAGTCTCTTGGTGGCCCTCCAGAATGTTAATCTCACCAACGGTATCGCCACTCCAGTCACATCTGGCCGGAGCATCTCAGCCCGCCAACTGAAGCACAAGTTCAACGAATCTTCAGGTAGACATCGCGTGGGAGAGCAGGACCCCGAAAACCGTGAGATCTACCGCCTCCGACAGGAGTGCCACTTGGAGTTCCACGAGATTGCAAACATATTGAGTAGAAAGCGCGCCAAGACTGGGCAAAAGACCAAGATGACCTCGAACGCCGTCTACAGTCGCTACAAGCGCAATGGACCCTTGATCGCGGCAGCTGATGGCAAGGACTTTGAGCCCATCGACAAGGACAGGAAAAAGTCGAACGGCAAAGAGATAGCCTTCGCAAGGCCAGTCAAGGTCGTCGGCTTTGATGAGCACGAGGACCGTTTGCTTGTCCAAGCTGTCAAGGACATCAACGACCAGCGCTGGGAACTTGTTGCTAAACGCCTCCAGGACCTTGGCGGCGGCGTGCACGACGCTGAGAAGTGCGCGCTGCGTTATGATCGCATCTAACCTGCGTGAGCAGTTACTTGTCTCCATCACAATGCGTCTGCTGACTTGATACCAGCAAGAGTATCTCCAATCTATACGCAATGTTCAGCTTTCCATGTATACCGAACCGCATCAAAAGTGGAAGCTCAAGCTTCTGTGTATGTCATACATCTTGTAAACATGGAAGCTTTGCAATGCCTTCACGACAAAACAACTGGACCGACACCCACACACTAGTCTTTTTCGTTCTTTCTTTCCGGGGGCGAGTATCCACTCTTTCCCGCGTAAGTGCCATCCAGATCGTTGAGGTGTAAGGTCATTAGATAGCTGACGTCTTCTCTAGCTAGCTTGCCTCTGTACGTCCACACCGGTATCTAGTATGAAAGTGTTTGGAAAAGGAAAAAGGGCGGTGCAACGATATCACCAAGCACATGCAACAATTCGTTCCGGCACACGTCACGGTCGTTCTCACCACATGCCACAGTCATTTTCCAAGTAAGAATTTCTTTCCATTCTCACCAGCCTCCTCAATAGGCTTCTCATCGCTTTCCAAAAGCACCGAAAATTCCAAAAAACATCATGGGCTGGTACCCATTCAAAAACAATTGCAGAATACATGAAGCGTGCGCGGAGTTGGCGGCAAATAGTACGAGGAGTTTTGCAACTATCCCAGGTGATGTTATTCCCACAGAAGGGCGAGGAAGGATAGTCAGAGATAAGTGAAGGGGAGACACACAAGGGGGAGAAAGGATACTCAAGACGAACACTCGTATGCTATTGAAAATGATTTCTATGCTTTCCCTTAAGTCTGTATCTAAGCCACTCACTCGTTCATTAATGAAATCCGGCCATCAATTCCTCCAGCGTGATCGGCTTCCTGACCGCGTTCGAGAAGCCCTCGTGGAAGCTGACCCAGACTCCCTTGTTGTCACTGGCGGTGCCCGAGCGCTTCGATGGGGTGCCTCCATCACCTTGTCCTTCTTGAGACGAAGGCGCAGTCTCCTTGATTATCCTGCCAAAGAAGTCGCGTTTGACGCTCGGCGGCTTTCGCTTGGGCTGACCATCGACATCCTCTGCTTTCCGGTCTTCCGCAAGCAGTACATCGGGTGGGTCCTCGTCATCGCCGCCGGCACGATACCGGGCCTGCCGTGATTCCGCCGTCTTCCGAATCATGTACTTCTGATGCTCCTGGTGCATGGCCTGACGAATGGCGTACCTCGTTGGAGCAGAAGCTTGCCCGCCCAGCTGGCCGGCGGTCTCAAATGTCGAGAGGCTATCGAGAGGTCTGTGGCACTTCAGTAAGCATGTCTCATCCCCCAAAGCTAGGCTGATCAAGATTTCACTTACGGTTCCATTCGATAAATATGACTGCTGACACGGCTCCGCCCAACCACATCCACCCGCGCCCTCTCGAAGGTGACACTCATTGCATCCATGACGCCCACAGCTCGCTCCACCATCCTCTTCTCGCCTTCCTTCCGACAGCTGGCAATGCCGGCCTGATCCCCGCTCCCACCCACCACAATGGGCTTGACGTCCGGCGTGAGCATCTTCATCACGTGCGGCACCAGATCCGTCGAGAGGACTGCTGCCGAGCGAAAGGAGCGATGGAGCGGGATCGACAGGGTGGAATGCAAGCCCTGAAGGACGGCCTTGTTCTGCTTCAGGGCCTCGGAAGCCTCGTAATCTGCCCGGGGCCCCGTGAAGGGGGTGAGGTCCTCCTGTGCCGCGACATCGTTGTCACCCCACCGCGGCTGATCGCCTCCCCAGGCTCGCCTGCTGGCCGCCGATGAGGCAAAAAGATGGTGGAGACTGAGGACCGATTGGGAGAGGTAGCCGCCCAGCTCCCATTCCTGGGCGCCCATGACCTTGGAGGAGAGCCGGTCGTGGAAATGGAGCCAATCACACGCAACATTGGGTTTCGATAGGAAGGTGTCGTCTTGGAACGGGTGGGAAGGGTAGAGAGCGAAGCAATCGGTGACAATGCGGTCGCATTCGCCGCTCATGTCAACAATCTCCCGCAAGCGCTCCATTGCGTGCTTTTTGGTCGCTTCGGACACGCCAAAGGTGCTTGTAAGATTTGCGTCCTTCAGTTCCTCCTTTGAAGGGATGGGAAGGACCGGCTTTGCGAAGCCGGCGCCTTCAAGGAAGACTCGCTCTACAGCCTCCTTTGCACCTCCTCTGCCCACACCTCGAGAACCTCCACCTCCGTGGGCTAGGCCTTCTGTCATGTTGTCCTCCACCCATTGCTTCGTCAACCTTGGCGGCAAGTCTTGTTGTGATCCTGCTCGCAACTTCGCGGCCGCCCATTCACCGACCACGAGGATACCTCTCATATCTCCGTCGCCGGTGGCTTTCGATTGGCCCTCTGATTGATTGGTGACACCCCAAGCACACTCGCAGAGCCTCCGTACGCCATCCCCGTCACTTGGTATACCTTCCTTATCGAAGATCGATTTCAAGCGCGCCGTCACTTTATCGAGCGGCGGCTTGCGGATATGGATGATCTCTGCCAGCCCCGAAGACCGCAGTGGCCTCAGAGATGGATGATACACATCGTTACAAATCAGTATCATTGGCCTTAGAAGACGAAAGTTGTCACCCTTCTTCTTCTTCGATTTGCTGAAAGTACCGCCCATCGAGGCTGTAACATTACTGCCGCCATTCTTCTGATCCAAAGTGACCAAGTCGATGAGCGCCTTGACAAAGCCGCCGTCTCCTCCACCACCAGCGCTAGTGACGACTCCATCGACTTCATCCACCACGACGCAGACCGGCCTCCCTGCTTTCCGCACTTTGCCTTGCTCCGTGTTGGTGTTGACGCCCTTCACGTTCTCCGTCCCAACGCAATCTCTGATCCGTCCCTTGACAACCTGGCCCGTCCGCTCATCGCTAGCGTTGATCTCGAAGACTTCGTAGCCGGCCTGCCTCGCGCACACATGCGCGAGAGTTGTCTTCCCAAGGCCTGGGGGACCGGTCAATAGGAGGATCTTCCGGTGCGGTTTGATCACTTCTTCCTCCTGACCTGGGAAGGGCTTTCGAAGCGGCTTTGGCTTCACATTGCCCGGGAAGACGATCGGATCCCAATTCTTGACCCATCTCAGGACTTCTCGATGGGTTCGCTCGTCGCCGACGAGATCGAGGTATTTGCGGGCTCGATACTTTTCGGTCCAGAGCATATTCTTGCGCCTTTGCGCTGCTCTGCTGAGGGGCGCGCTCTCTGTGGAAGGTTGTGTGGGTTTCTCGACTGGAGGTGGCTCAGAGAGCCTTGTCCACGGTGTCACGTTCTTGGAATCATCTATCAAGGTATGGATGTCTATACCGTAGTAGCTCGTCGTTGCTCTGCCCGCGGCAGTGGTTGATCGTTCCGCTATCAGTCTTTCATAGGCGATTGGAGCCTTTTTCTCCTTCCTTCGGAGGTAGAAAGATTTGCCGCTCGAGCTTTTGGCGCAAGCATTCTGTCGCGGAATAGAGAAATTTGAAATGGAAGCAGGGTTCCTCATTAGAAATGGGCCTTCCAGGATATTGGCATCTTCTTGGATTGGCAGACCTTCTTGCGCAAGGTTCTTTTCAATTGGTGGAGTGTTCACCCCGTTCAGATTCAGGACCTCATCATCTTCATCATCGTGAATGAATGGTCCCTTCCGTACAGGTGGGATGCTGGGTAGATTTTCCAGATCTCCCAAGTGGGCAACCTTTGCAGGCGGTTTTGAAAGTTGGGGGTTCCCAGTATCCTTGTCATTGCTGCTGAGTGCTTGTCTTTTGGATGGATAGAAACCGTCTTTGAAGAGACTGCGCTTGCGAGGTTCACTCTGCTGAGGTGGCGACGAGCTGGGAGGATAGGCGACTGGTGAGGAGAGTAAAGGCATTGTCGCTCAAATGGATTATGGACGCCCAATATGTCTTGTTCGATAAGAACGGGGGGTGAAGCGATGTCAAACAGTATGCATCGTCACCTCTTCATTAACAATTGAACTCCACTCTCCTCATCCCTGTGCGATCTTGTGCAATGTGTGGTCTGAATTGCATCTTACTGAATAACGCGGTGGGCACGCGTAGCAGCACGTCAGCAAAGCTGCCCTATCTGCAAGGTTGGATCCGAGAGCGGCTGTGGCGCTTTCCGGCTTTTTGATTCGAGACCGGCGCACGCACCGAGTCGCTGGACCCCGAAACACTTTGGTGAGCGCGTCAGAAGGATGTCTGGGGATGGAGCAGTTGAACCTCAATCCATCACTCCTTCTTAATTCATTACGTTCTCCTACAACTCTCACACGACGCAACTGCCAACAGCGAAACAGCAGGTCCCAAGAAATAGCATGCGCCATTCCCCTACCTCCTGACAAATCCATGGACACTCCCCCCCAGACACCAACCTCAGACGGCAACGCTTCTGTCGACTATCTCGACATACATTATTGGGACTTTGCATATGAAGAGAAGGGACCCTTTCGTATGCCGACAATTGACATAGAGGATACTTCATCCAAGACCTTTGCTGAGTATGAGTGGCATCGTCCTGTTGCCGAATCGAGCACAGACACTGACATACGATCGCAGGCTCCTGTCTGGCCCTCTAATGGACGTTTGCGTTGGCAAGAACAAGCGCACCTGGTCGCTGCATCGAAACTTACTCTCCTACCATTCCGCCTGGTTCAAAGAGCAAATCAAAGAAGAGGTCAAGGGTAAAGGGGGAAAAGTCGACTTGTTTGACGATGACCCGCGCGCCTTCGAATTGCTGGTCAAATGGCTCTATCAAGGTCGCATCGACAATGTCAGCACCATGTCGATAGATAAGAAATGGGATTATGCATACGCCTGTCAGCAACTCTACATCCTGTGCGAGAAAATCAACCTGCCACAGCTCAAGAACATCGCCATTGATCAATTCCGCAAGGGCTGCTATGAGGCTGGACTGGTACCGGGGCCTGAGGAGATGACTCCGATATATCAAAAGCTTCCAGCATTCTCGTCGTTCCGGAAACTGGTCAGCAGGATAGCGGCACGGCAGATCATGGACCCGGACAGCGAATGCGACGCCAGTGTCTACCGGGAATGCTTTTCGATAAATCCAGACTTCGCCATCGACGTGATCAACGAGATCAAGGGCCGCTCAGGAGGAGCACTGTTCGATGATCCGACCGCTGAAGAAGGGTGCGAGTATCACGAACATCCACTTGGTCAGCGCTGCGACTCACAAGTCTACAAATGGGATAGACGATGATCCTGGCATGCCATCACTCCGAATCATATCGCGCCAGCATATCGTATGAGCTTCGCACAAGCCACCGGAAACCTACAATGACCCAGAGGTTCCGCCGACAGCAATCAAGCCTGCATACGCCACAAGGTGTCAATAGGAGGAGGCGATGAGGTGTTGTAGACGTAATGGATTTGACGAAGTATAAATACAGGTGGCATCATATTTAGCACAGCTACGAATGACGGCAACATTAGAATCACGAAACGATGTTTGAGTGTAAGTATTTATGTACCAGATTTGTTCATTGACTTCCTTGGCAGAAAAAGGAGGCGTACATAGCTTCAAACTTGGAGGTGGCGAGCAAAGGAGGCGCTCTCTGCTTGTTCTATGTGCTTCTCACTGTCGACGCCAATATCAGACTTTTCAAGCCTCTGTCGTGATGCTTATCTTCTTTGCCTTGACAACGGTGGCTATCTTGATATGCTTACCTGAAGCATTCAGCGAGTCGAGTCGAGCCTCTTATCATCGAGCCTCTGAAAACGCCAAAACCAAAGCCTCATGACGATCAAAAACGCCTCTGTTGACGTTCATCAAGAATCATCAGCACCTCCTCTCGCCCATAAATAAACACGTTCTCCCCACTCATTTCACTCTTTTTTTCTTCTCTTTTCGTCAACCGCGAACCTCCTGGACCACCACCCTCCCTGGCCCACCATTCCCCCTGGACGATCAACCCCCTGGACGATCACCCCCCTGGACGATCACCCTCCTGGACGATCAGCCCCCTGGACGATCAACCCCCTGGACGAGCACCCCCTGGACGATCACCTCCCTGGACCACCAACCCCCCTGGACGATCACTCCCCCGGACCACCACCCTCCTGGAGCCTCTACCATCTACACTGCCATCTACACTGCCATCTATACTGCCATTTACTACTCAATCTATGCCATCTACTTACCATCTCTTCAGCCGTATCGTTGGGTATCATATGGAGGGCGAGGACCATTTATTGGGAACATAGGGGACGGGGTGGGAATGGGCAAGGTTGCGGGGCCCGAATGCTGAGTTGGTAATTGCAAAGGTCTGGTGTCTTGAGGCGAGGTTTTGTTTTCGAGCTGGTGAGTTTGCATGCTTGATGGGGGGATGCAAGATAGGACATGCTGACTTGGAGATAGGGCATGGGGAGGGCGGCTGCGCGAGGATTGATGTTGTGGTTGTTTGTTTGTTGGTTATAGTTTGTTCTTCTCACTCATGTACATAAAGGATGCTAGTATCTTCATTCATTGCATATTCATGAAAGTCATGGGTACGATTGATAACGTATTGATGTTGTCGTAGATGAATGCTGTTCTATGTTATGTCCCGTGCCAAATGCATGCTGATTCAACCTGATTTGCTTTGAAGGGATGCAATCCATGTGACCTTTTCCTGGCTATGTTGTAAAACGAGCGGTACAAAATAATTTCCGGAACCAAGTAAGAAGCTATCGCAAGCTGAAAGGCTTGACCTTTTGTGATCATTTACTGACATCTTGAGAATACCTTTCACGCGTTTATCAAGCTGATGTCGAATGGCTTGCAGCCTTCGCCTTGTCCTCCAAGACCTTCTTCACCGAAGGTCGGGCTTGCATGCTGTCGAGCCAGGAGCCAAAATTGGGGTACTTCTTGTGAAGATCTGGGCTCTCATCGCCGAAGATGAAGCCCAGCATGGAATACCACATGATGAAGGAAAGATCTGCAAAAGTGCACTTGTTGCCCACCAGATACTTCTTGCCCTCGAGAGCGTTATTGAGCACCATGGTCACGCGGTCAATTTCGTTCTTGTAGCGTTCTTTGGCCGAGGGAAGTTGTTCAGGATGGAATTTATGGAACCATGCCGCTTGACCAAAGTAGGGTCCCTGACTTATTTACTACTTAGTATTTTATCCTAATTTTAATATAGGTATTTTTACCCTGAAGCCTGGTAGAAGAGCCATTGCATTGTCTGGAAGCGTTCGGGGGAGGGCATGGGAAAGCTGATCTTATTGTCTTTGTCGTATGTCTCCACCAGGTACTGAAGGATGGCGCCTGATTCCCATAGCGTGGTGCTTGTATTGGGGTCCTCAATGGCTGGAACACTGAATAATGTTGTCATTAGCTTGTTCCTTCATGATAGTGCGTTGGTTGCTCACCGTCCATTCGGGTTGATATCCGTGAAAGGTTTAGCTTTCACTTTTTGCATATCCATGAACTCGGTCTCGTACGGTAGTCCGAGTTCCTCGAGGATGATTGCAACCCTCCATGGGTTTGGACCTGAGCGAGTGAGCATGCCTATCATTGCAAGAAAGGTGTGTCCACCCCGTACCAGTGTTGTGGCTGTAAAGCTTGATTGGCTTCGACATCGTTTTTATTTCACGAATTCTAGATGCTCTTGACCCTTTGATTATAAGAAGCTGAGGGTGAATTGGATAAGAAGTTGAGGATGAATTGGGCAATGATTATATGAAGCGACGTATGAGAGATATTCATCCATTCAAAACAAGTGATGACTTCATCGGCTTGAAACCAATAGCCTACCCAGCATGTGCCCCACATTGACTTACAAAAATAAAGCTCAAAGTGGGAACGCTTAGGAATCAAGCCCGGTGGATCAAGATTTCATCCTGTGTCGTCAGCTCATGTTTCTTAGTGGAGTAACTTGAAGGACAACAGGTTTAGATTCTCATTGGAAGCTTTGTGAAGTGCATTCGCAGTCAATTGGGTCGAAGAACGGCGAGAACGATGCAGCCGGCCATTCGGTCCTTTTCAGCGAGGCTATTGGACGTGCATGAGACCGATACCGACATTACGGGCCATTATCATCCGTATGCAAGGGACTGCGAGTAGCAATGCACGCCTACGTCACGACCCGAAAGTCATGCGGTAGAAAGGACAATATATAAACAAACACAAGATTTTGCAAACTTGTTGCTTGGGATCGACTTCCTGAATGCTGCTGCAGCGCCGACTGTGGCGAAAGTTGTGTACGTCGTCAGGAACAGATGGCGTTAGGAACAGGCAGAGGTGGCGACAGTGCTGGCCAAAAGGCACTAGATATTTCTTATCGATAGAGGGCGGAATGATGAGTCCTTATTGCTATCGTCACCTTCACAATGACAATGAGAACTGCAGCTATCATATACAGGTTGCATGATCCTATGATTATGCTGATGATCCTATAAGTCCGCTGGTGTATCGCATCATCTCACAATGACTATTAGCAGTAAAGTGCCACAGCTCCTGCAGGTAAGCTTCGCCATGTAGGAGGATGGCAACGGAAGTCACCGCATTGTCCCAGAGCTGTCCAGACCTGATTCTCTTCTTCCTCCTAACATGCTATAACGCCGGCTCAGCATGAGTACCGAAACCTCTCCCCCAACGAGCTCAAATGATGGAAGCAACCTACCTAAAGACGAAGGACATGAGGAAGCGGAAGCTGCTGAGCACAGCTCCAAGCATAGGAAAATCTGGAAGATCCACATGCGCCCCGATGACGACGACGAGGAGCAAGACTGGTGGTTTGCCTCGACTGCCATCCCGTTACTTGCTGCAACAACTGGACCCCTCGCCAATGTCATGTCTATTGCGGCCCTTGTTACGAGATGGAGGAACGACTACCGTCCCGATAGTCCGGGAGTCGATTCCTTGTCGACCGGAATTGCAGACCCAAAGTGGTGCTTGGCTTTGAACGGAGCATCGCTGGCCTGTGGCTTTGTGGGCAACATGTTCCTCCTGTTCAATTTTACACGTCGTGTGAGATACATTGTCGCCCTACCTATGACCATCATTTTGTGGTATTTTGCTACCGGCATCCTCATGGGAATCACGATCTCCATGAACGAGTTTGTGCCGCCTCGACGACCGGAGCAAACCTATAGCCAAGGGTTTTGGCACGCTGTTATCGCGGCGGTGTTATACCTTGTTTCTTCTATGATGTTAATGCTGAACATGTTGGGCTACTTCCTTGGTCACTATCCTCAGCATTTTGAGCTCACGGATGAGCAGAGGAACTTGATCTTGCAAACCATGATGTTCTTTCTGTGGCTGGCCGGTGGTGCTGGCGTTTTTGCAAGGGTAGAAGGCTGGTCCTTTGTCGATTCCCTTTACTTTTGCGATGTCACAATCCTGACTGTCGGCTTCGGTGATTTTCACCCTTCTAGTGACGCGGGCCGGGGCCTTGTCTTTCCTTACTCTGTTGGCGGTATCATCATCCTTGGTCTCATGGTCTCCAGTATCAGGAATTTTGCCCAGCAATTGGGCTCAAGTCATGTGATCAAAGGTCATATTGAGAAACGAAGGGCACAGACTATAGACCGCTCGGCGACGAACGAGCAGGATTTTCAAAGAATGAAGGCAAATTTGTTTCGCAGCAAACATCACAACAAGCAACACGCACCAATCTCTGCACCGATCGATGGACATGTACAGACGGTAGACTTTGACGTAGAGAAAGGTCCAGGCACTGCTGCGCATCATGTCCATCACCGGCATAAGAGGAGACACAATAAATATGGAATGCGCCGCCTCAGAAGGGTGGGCTCGAGAAAGCCGAAGATTCGTCTGCTCGAGGAAGAAAGGTCCCGTTTCAATGCAATGAGAGCAATCCAGAGAAGCACCAACAACTTCAAACGATACTCAGCTTTGACCATGTCAGTGATTGCTTGTAAGTTTTGTCGAACTTGATACTCCATCCCGACCTCATGGTGGATCTGACCTTCTACAGTTGGCTTGCTTTGGTGTGTAGGAGCAATCGGCTTCTGGAAGGCAGAAGCTCACACGCAGCATCTCTCCTATTTTCAAGCGCTCTATTTCTGCTACGTCTCTCTGCTCACCATCGGATACGGTGACCTCTCACCAACGTCCAACGCCGGCAAACCATTCTTCATCGTTTGGTCCCTGATCGCCGTGCCTACCATGACAATCCTGATCAGCGACATGGGTGATACCGTCATTGCCTCTTTCAAGCGCGGCACTTTCAAACTAGCCGACTGGACCGTGTTGCCCAAAGCAGGCGTGTGGCGAGACTTCTGCGAACAACACCCTTGGCTCCTCCGTTGGATGCAGAAACGGCAGCAAAAGGACGAGGAGAAGAAGCAGGGCAAACGTATCGCTGCCGGCTTCCCAGCCGGACCAGCTGAAGAGGATTCCTGCCCGCCGCCGACCCTCGAAGAAGTTGCCAAGCTTGATAACATGGACGATCAACAATTGGCGCGCAAGCTTGCAGTGGCTATTCGTCGCACTGCCAACGATCTGAATGCCGATGCGCCCAAAAGGTATTCGTATGAGGAGTGGGCGCAATACACCAGACTAATCAGATTTACTCGGATCGACAAGGATGACCTGAGTGACGAAGACGAAGATTTCGGACTGATCGATTGGGATTGGATTGGAGAAGATTCTCCAATGTTGGCTGAAAAGAGTGAGAGCGAGTGGATCTTGGATCGCCTCTGTGAGAGCCTGGATCGATTTCTGAGGAAGGCGAGTATCAGTATCGAAGTCAGTGATGACGCTAAAGATAGGACAAAGAAGGATATATGAGGAATAACTGTTCTGGAAAATCATGAAAGAGAAGAGCTTAACGTCCGGCGTAAGTGAGAAGGTCATTAAAGAAGTTCTTGCAGGATCAGGCAGTGAGTATCTCGAATCTACTTTCTGTTTCTAGTCAAATGTATTTACTGAGTACAGAAACCCTGGTACGAGCCACCACATCATGATCGCTCATAACGCCTAGTATGCCAATCATCCTCAGAACATCATCCTTTGCTCGCATCATCTTCGGCACCATCCCCATGTCGTTCCCTCTATTCTTCACCAATTCTGCAATCACCAAGGCTTCGGAGAATGCGCGATGCTGGAAATGATACCAGACCCTAGCCTCTTCCGGGAACAGCTTGTGCAGCAAGAAGAAGCTGCTGATGGCTTCGTGGGCCGAATCCAGCGTGCCATACACATCTGACTCCACTACTTGCTCGTCAGCATAGACGAGCATGAGGCAGTGGTAGTAATTGCTCGTCAGGAACAGCATCTGTCGCGCCAAGCGTTTGTTTCGCGATGCCAGCCCCCACACAGCTTGTTCCTCGAAAGTGCGAAACGGGCTGGGCAGGGAGGCATAGAGGCTGTGAAACGCTCCAACGAGTCGATCGCGGCTGGCTTGGCTGTCGCAGATGGGTAGGTCAAGGGAGCGTGGGATGCAGATGTTCGGTTGGACCAGGTTGGCCAGTTTCCACATGCTCACGAGGTAGGTGACGTCCGTGGCACCATCGTAAAGGGTGAGGGCTCGAGGATCGACCTCGGTGACGAGATCTTCGACATGGCAGTCGCTGTGCATGGTCGTTGGCGGTAGTTTGAGAATGATGGTGAAGAAAGTGTCTTGAAACAGAACGGCCTGCCAAAGCTTCAAGCGCTGCTGCTTCTCATGAGCGTTCGTTTGAGGCTTGATGGCGGCCGGATTCCGGTTGATGCCCAATGCGGAAGCATGTCGGGTCAGGATGCCAGCAAATGCCCACGCGTCCGAGGCATGGTTGTCGTTCATCAGGAAATAAATCATGAGGACCATGGTCTGCATTGTTCGTATGGAGGGCCGACCCAGATAGTTGATTACGCGAAGGGCTTGGTGTGCAGCGGAGATGTAGAATTCAGCGGTCTGCTCCTTCTGGTCGGGCGAAGGGATGGCAACGAATTGTGTGCCCATGGCGAGCATGACGAATATCAGAGCGACGAGGGAGCCGTCCCGGTGATTGCGGTCGGTGGGTTGCATGATCCAGAAGTCCTCATAGTCCTTCTCGAAAGATTCGCGGTGGATGAGGGGATAGACCGGGTCGACGACATCGAAGTATGTAGCGATAAGGATGTCGGATTGCTCCTTGCTGGGCAAGACGTGTATGACTTCGGCAAGACCGCCTTGGTGGGTCCAGTAATTCGTAAAGGGATGCTGGAGAGAGTCATTGGGGTCAGCCATCAGCTCTTCTGGGGTAGTGCAGAGTTGCACGACAGGATTCGTTCCCATACCTCCACCTTGAAAAGGTTCGACGCCGTTGGATGGGAGAACGGTATGTTCGAGAGCAGCGTAGGCGACGACCCCGTAGAAGACCTCGACGGCGTCCGATCCGTAGGTCTGCTCGCCGGTCTCTCCGGATTGTACATGACGGGGCTCGACGCCGCGGCCGCGGCTGCCGGCCCCAACGGCATACTGGCACTGATCCGTTTCGCATTCGCCAGATCGGCGATCCGGATCGGCGTGGCCGCGTCGGGCGAAATCACGACGCTATTCTCATCACCTTTCTTGGTCGTCCGGGGCCGCTTCCGAGGGGTCTCGTGACCCTGCGCGCGGTGCGAATCCTCGATCATGTCGGCCAAGGAGGAGTACTGGCATGGCGTCTTGCGCTTCTGGCAGGCGAAGCATTCGGGGCGGACGCGGTCGCATTTGGTCTTCTTCACGGTGCAGATCTCGCAGGACAGGGAGGGTTTGTTGCGGTGCCGCTTCTCCTTCTGCGGAGTATTGTTCTCGGCCGCGGTTGCGGGTTGGGGAGAGGAGGCTGCTGGTTGGATCTGCGGAGGGATGGCGGCCGCGTGGTAGCCATTGCTGCTGCCCATGCCATTGGGGTCTGCATTCTGAGGAGCAGCTTGCGTCGTTCGTTCGGCGGCCGCGTAGGAGGCGAGATCATCTATCGCATAGCAACGTGGCTGCGGCGCGCCTGACATTGCTTGCGCTTTTCGGGTCCCTCGGGTGTAAGTTTGAGGATGGGAATACGGCGGAAGTGGAGATTGCGGGGAACAAACGAAAAGGGGGGAATTGCAAATGGCTGGGAGCCAGGGAGTGGGAGGGTTCCCCACTTCCGATGCTTTTTTTTTTCTTATCATCCTTAAGCCTTACGGTATACGAAGTACATTTGTGTCGTAGCAAACCAATAGACTGTTTACCCTATGTACATCAGTCTTCCTTGAACTTATGGTTCTTATTGAGCCTTGAGCTTCTCCGTCAGCTCCGGCACTTTCTCAAACAAATCACCCACCAGGCCCACATCTGCAACCTGGAAGATTGGAGCGTCAGCATCTTTGTTGATCGCTGCAATGACCTTGCTATCCTTCATGCCGGCCAAGTGTTGAATTGCCCCTGAGATGCCAGCGCACAGGTACAGCTCCGGTGCAACGTTCTTGCCCGTCTGGCCCACCTGAAGGCTGTTATCTGCAAACCCACTGTCGACTGCTGCCCGGGAAGCGCCAATTGCGGCTCCCAAGGCATCTGCCAGAGGGGGGATGATCTGGTCGAATTGTTCCTTAGATTTGAGACCTCGTCCGCCCGAAACGACCCGCTTGGCCGATGCAAGCTCTGGTCGATCGGACTGGGCCAGGTCTTCGGACACCCACTCGGTGGTGATCTCGACCTGGGGATCAACGCCCTCGACAACTTTGGCGGAGCCGCCTTCGGCTTCAGCTGCAGCGAAAGCCGTGCCTCTCACCGTCACGAGTTTGATCTTGTCCGATGACTGGACGGTAAGGATGGCATTGCCTGCGTAAATGGGCCGGACAAATGTGTCTTCGCTTTGGATCTCTATGATGTCCGATATCTGTTGTACGTCTAGCAAGGCGGCTACTCTGGGCATCATGTTCTTTCCAAAGGCAGAGTGCCCGGCGAATACATGGGTAAAGCCTTCTTGTTTGATGTTTTCTGCCAGGAGGGGCGCGTAATTTTCGGGCAAGCCTTTGTCATAGGCGGCGTTGTCCACCATGATGATCTTCTCAATGCCCTTGACGTTTGCTGCCGCCTCAGCGACCGGTTTGATACTACTTCCAGCGACAATGCCGGTTATAGACCCCCCAATCTTCTGTGCTGCAGTGACTGCGCTGAGGGATGCGTGATTGAGTTGACCATCTCTTTGCTCGAGGACAGCCAGCGAACTGAGAAGACGAGCAAGAGCTGATTGCCGGTAGAGGGTCGTACGCGGGCATGGTGAGAACATCTGTGGACGCCGAAGTAATGGTGAGGCGCGAGCAAACATCATCTTGAGAGCGGGAGGGTCGACCCTCGAAGGTGAATGTTACCGGGTCATAGAGATGCAGCAGCCAGGCAAGATGCACCATACACGAGCAGAGGTTGTGGGCGTCATCCGAACAACGGAGAGGGAGTGGACGAAGGAGAAGCCGAGGAATGATAAAGTCGAGCTCGATGCCAAGACTTGCCCATCGCGCTAAAATAGGCTGGATTCACTAGACTTTCTGCTTGAGGATTTGAGGGTCTGCTCCATCGCAACACGCGCAACAGCAGGGATCATTATCATCACCATTGCCTTCTTCGTGCCACCCTTGCTTCTTTCGAAATTGTAGGGATCTCGGTCGCCCTGATCTCGCCCATCTTTTCCACCCTATGACAACGACTATCCAGGCCTAGTGTTGGAGGAGGAGTCCCCCTTCGATCCCTCTTGGGCGCTTTCAGACAATCATCAGGCGTGCCCAAAATACCTCAATTTCCAAGTAGACGGCGCTCTAGCCATGGAAGGGGAAGGTCTTGACTTTGGCGATTCTCCAGCTCCTCCCGTGGAAGCTGAGCAAACTTTGGAAAACGTTGGCGAAAACCCTGCCGTGAGCACTACAGGTATGATGCAAAGGCTACCTTCATAAGGCCTTTTCTCATCAAGCTAAATGAATACCTAGACGAGCAATTACAGAGCCCACCAAAACGTACCAAGCATTCGGAATCTCCTGACAAGGCACCACAAGACACACCTGCCGCGATATCCGACAATCCATTAGATGCCCCAGACGCGCCCTTACCGGAATCTCACGATGTCGACCGGGAAGATGAGGAGATGGGCGGCGTTGGAAGTCCTGAGAAGGAAGCCGGAGAGGAGGGAGCTTCTCCACAACCGACAGACGACAATCAAATCCAATCCAAAGCAACGCTGGAAGCAGCTGCGCGTGCTCATCTAGCCACCCAACGTTTTGCGGTTATCATACCTAGCTACAGCGCATGGTTCGACATGAACACCATACATGCTACTGAAATGAAGAGTGTGCCCGAGTTCTTCAACAGCAGGAATCGAAGCAAGACGCCTGGTGTATACAAAGACTATCGCGATTTCATGATCAATACCTATCGGCTCAATCCCTCCGAGTATCTCACCGTCACAGCTTGCAGAAGGAATCTGGCCGGAGACGTTTGCGCTATAATGCGAGTACATGCCTTTCTGGAGCAATGGGGCTTGATCAATTATCAGGTTTGTTTTGCTTCAAACAAAGTAGGAGAACAGCCACTGACAGATGATCCAGGTTGATTCTGATTCACGGCCATCCGCTATCGGCCCACCTTTCACTGGCCATTTCCGCGTCATTGCAGACACCCCTCGGGCTCTTCAGCAATTCCAACCTGGACCAGATGTGAAGAAGGAGCCGGGGCGAAAATATGACCCCACCGACAACTCCATCACAAGAGCCTACAAGAGCGCATCCGAACAGGAGAAGCTCGATTTCAATCTGGAGATTCGCCGCAATATCTACGACCACAAGGGCCGAGACATCATGGCTGATCTGAAAGACAAGCCGCAAACGAATGGCGCCGACGCGACAACCAATGGAGTATCGGCAGATGACGCCAACAACAGGACGCTGGACGAAATCGCAAAGGAGCCAAGGAAGCCCATCTATTGCAATTCTTGCGCGATCGACGTTACCAAAGGCCGATTTCACTATGCGAAACCTGTACCCGAACTCAAGAACCAGACAATAACGGTAGACGTATGCTCAGCCTGCTTCTTTGATGCACGGATATCAAACAAGACCGAGCAACACGAGTACATCTGGCTGGAAGAGAAGGGCCCCAACATTCCCGAACAAGATGAGCCTTGGACAGATGCCGAACTGCTTCTCTTGCTCGAGGCTCTGGAACGTTTTGATGACAGCTGGAACCAGATCGCCGACTACGTCGGCACCAGAACCCGCGAGGAGTGCGTCGTCAAATTCCTCCAGCTGGAGATTGAAGACAAATACATGGAGACCGACGTCGGTGGTCCGAACTACGGACCTCTCGATGAAGGCCGTGTGCCGTTCGCCCAGAGCGATAATCCAGTCCTCTCCGTCCTCGGCTACCTCGCCAGCCTCAGCGAACCCAAGATCGCTGCCGCCGCCGCCGGCCGGTCCATCGAGGAAATGAGCAAATTCCGTCGCCGCCGGCTGGAGAATGGGCAAGGCGGGGCCCTCACTGCGGCTGAAGCAGAGGAAACCAAGGCTGAAGATTCGATGGAGGTCGATGCTGCTGCAGGCGTCAGCCCTCAGGCCCACGATGGCAACCAAGTGGCGGCGGACGGACAGACATCTCGAGACATGATGCGCGATGTGGCCAACACCACTTTCGCCACCGTCGCCGCCCGGTCGGCCGCGCTGGCATCCAACGAGGAACGCGAGATGACCCGTCTTGTCTCGGCGGCGGTCAACATGTCGCTCGAGAAGATGGATCTGAAGCTGCAGCAGTTCTCCGAGATGGAGGCAGCCTTGGAAGCCGAGCGGCGGGAGCTGGAGAAAGGGAGGCAGCAATTGTTCCTAGATCGATTGGCCTTCCGGAAGAGGGTGAGCGAGACGCAGGAAGCGCTCAAGGCTGCCAGCCTGAGAGGCGGAGAGGAAGGGGCCAGGATGGCGGGTGAGGTCGGTGTTGGGAGCGGGGAGGGAGAGAAGTTGATGTTGGCGAGGGAAGGGGCTGCGACTAATGAGGCGGTTGAAGGTCCATCGACTGGGAGCGTGAATTATGAAATCTAGAGGCCTCTTTTTGCAAGGTCATGAATTGTATGCTGGACGTCGTTGTGGAAACCTTTCTAGAGAACCCTTTGCGGAGTTGCTCTCACCAAGTAAGGGAAAACGGATGGTTCCTCCTGGAGTTGGATAAACCTTGCACGGTAGGTAGCAGGTCGTGCATACATCTTCAGCAGAATATGTATTATCAATGGTTTCGAGATTACAGCAATACTACGGGTCTTATATGGCTCGGACCCTATCCGAAAGTACTTCTTCTGCTCCGAATTCCAGTACGATAATTGCGATCAATCTTCCTGACTCAATCCATCTTCGCTGGATCCGCTTAAAGGGCTGGAGTCTGCCCTGTCTCTTGATCCCTGTCCCTCTGCACGAGCAGATGAATCGTGGTCCATGCTATCATCGTCATCACAGTCATCCTCGTCATCCTCCGGTCCATCTTTCCTCATGTTTCTCCCGAGCCTGGTGAGCCCCTTCGCTTCCTTCTCTCTCCTCTTCGCATCCCACAACCTCCTTTGGGCTTTGAAATCCTCGTCACTCACCGGACCATCCATCGTCTCCCACTCCGCCGCATAGTCTAGCCAATCCGTCCAGTCTCCAAGATCCTCCCTGGTCCGGCTTGGAGGAAGAGGCTTTTTCGGCAGCGCAATCTCGTCAGGAGACATCATCTTCGTCTCGGCATCTTCTCCGAGCAAGGCCCAGAGCTGGCTTTCTTCCGCTCGGCTTGCCCGCTGGTCCAGGAGCTCCATGTATTCGTCTTGGAGGAGTTCGTGTTGTTCTTGTTTGGTGATTTCCTCGTCGCTCTCAAGATCGGAGGATGACTCTATATCCTGGCTGCCAGTGGAGTGTTGATCGCTGTCTGTGGAGGACTCGCCGCTGTGGGCACCAGAAGATGTGGAGCTAGCATCTTCAGCGTTGTCTGTCTCTGAACTTTGAGAAACGGTTTCGACTGATGATGTTCCTGAAGGGGAGACTCCCGCTGAAGCGGACCTTTCTTTAGACCTTCCTCGGGACATGCTGCGCGTCTTCGATCGATACGTCCCTCTACTGTTGCCGGCATTTAACCGTTGTTCGAATTCTTCGTACTCTAACATGTTCCTTGTCTGGTCTTTCCCGTGGCTTGAGTCATCGAAGACGCGAAAGTTGCACTTGCGAGGCATGTTGATCCATGTCTCTCGAGAATCAGCTGCTACCCCAAGTATGTCTAAAGACGCTAACACGTCCTCGCGCCTGACCTGGTCACTTGGGGTAAAATGCTCATTCGTCTCAGCGCGAATGCGGGAATTTGCCAGCGTCACTGCCAACTGAACCACACGCTTCGTAAACATGACTGTCAAAGAATGGAAATCTTGAAAAGCAGTATGCATTATAGATGGCGCTCCTCTCCTGTCTACACAGCTTCTCCAATTACGAGATTGGTCACACGAGTTCATCAACAGCCGCTTTGATAGTCTTAAGAAGGTTTTGAGATCGAGCAACTCTGCGGCGGGTACTTCTTCCAGGACTTCTCGTACTGCCTCACTTCCCGCTTTAAGAGCTCGATCAACCCACTTGGCAGTCAAAGGGGTCAGAAGCCAATATTTTGGGTTCGCCTCCTTTGCGATCTTTTCATCTTCTCGGTTCTGGAGCATCGATAGTGCATCAGCTGCACTTTCAAGCGCGGACTCACACTCTGATTGGACTTCGATCGAGCCTCGGATATCACAGACATTGAACATGTTCTTGGGATGGATGGTACGAAACTCTCGCTCTACGGCACCTTGATGTAGCAAGTCAAGATAGATACATATCTCGGGCTCACTTTTGGAGCCAACAAGGGTTGCAATGCTTTGGACGTCATGCCTCCCGTAACGAGCCAGGGAAGAGAAGAGCCTGGCCTTTTCCGCTGCTGACCACACACTGATGCCAATTTGTGATTCAGTCAGATGTCGAAGGTTCTCTGACTCAAGCTTGAGACCCAATTGTTGTATGATTTGATTGTACAATTCACGGTAGTCATCATTATAGAGCGTTTTCAGCCGTTTCATCCTGGGCTTAGACCTGATGATCGATTCATCGTCATTCCTACGTTTCAAGCTCCGATGTCCGACGACAAGCCGGTCTCGAGGATGACCAGATCTGATTTCATCCGAGTCGGAACGCGATGAATGAGCTTCGTGAGTACTTGACTGGTGGAAGTCAGAGGTCGCATCTTCGTCGGTATCCGGCCTAAAGTCGTCTGAAGATGACATGAGATTAGTGGCAAATGAGAATGCATCATCTTGCGAAGCTGAAACAGGAGAATTTCAAATGATGTAAAAGATCAATGATCAGGGAGATACCGAGCATGTCGTGTCAATCGCAAGCGAGTCACCTGATCACGTGACTAGACTAGCTACTTTGGAATCAGGGTCCGATTCCTATTGGCGCTACTTTGTGGTCAAAGTGATTGGTGGCTTTTCTACTACTAGACGTCGTCTTTGAAGCACAACTGTTGCGAGATTCAAAGTCGTGACCTGCGGGCATACGCAGTCTCCTTATGCTGAGAGCTCTTCGTTATGTAGTCAACGTGTACATAGCCTCAGTACCGAAGGTCAGGTCCTTGCATGTCCGTCATTATTCCACAAGAATCAGCCCCCCACGATTTGAGACCAATCCTGAGCAGAATAGTGCGATCAAATTGCGCGATTATCAGGAGGAGTGCATTGAATCTGTGCTCTCCTACCTTCGCAATGGTCATAAACGACTGGGTGTCTCCCTAGCTACTGGTTCGGGCAAAACGGTAGGAAAGCCCTGTTTGTATGTGAATGAGTTTGATTGAGTAGGAGCTAGGTCATTTTTACTCAACTCATTGGCCGCATACAGCCTTTGGGGAGCGATGCAACTCAGACTCTGATTCTCGTACATCGGCGCGAATTGGTCGAACAAGCTGCTCTCCACTGCAGAGATGTCTACCCATCGAACACCATCGAGATTGAGATGGGTGATATGCATGCCTCTGGTACAGCGGACATCACAATTGCTTCAGTTTGGAGCATTGTTTCTGGTGACCGGCTCTTGAAATTTAATCCGAAGATGTTCAAGCTGGTGCTGGTCGATGAGGCACATCATATTGTCGCCGCAAGCTTCATGAAGACACTCGGCCATTTCGGCCTCCTCAAGGAGGACCTTTCCGATAGCTCCCCTGCGCTAGTGGGCGTTTCGGCAACGATGTCCCGTTTCGATGGATTGCGACTTAGCGATGCTATAGATCACATCGTCTATCACAAAGACTATGTGGACATGATAGGACAGAAATGGCTGTCTGATGTCCTATTCACCACAGTGAGCTCCACAGCTGACGTTTCGAGAGTGAAGAACGGCTCAACGCGCGACTTCCAACTTGGCGATCTGTCCCGCGCGGTGAATACCCAGGAGATAAACGAGATCACCGTACGTGCATGGATGGATCGGGCAGCTGGTAGAAAATCTACCCTAGTCTTTTGCGTGGACCTTGCGCATATCTCGGATTTGACAGCGGCCTTTCGACGGCATGGTATCGATGCTCGATTTGTCACTGGAGACACCCACAAAAGAATCCGTAGCGATCGGCTTGATAGCTTCAAAAGTGGGGAATTTCCGGTCCTTCTGAACTGTGGCGTCTTCACCGAGGGTACAGACATTCCAAACATCGATTGCATTCTGCTAGCACGTCCCACCAAGTCACGCAATCTGCTTGTTCAAATGATTGGAAGGGGGATGCGCCTGCATCACGACAAGAGTAATTGCCACGTGATTGATATGGTGAGCTCCCTGGAAGCCGGCGTTGTCTCGACTCCGACTCTGTTTGGTCTGGATCCTGACACTGTTGTCAAAGAGGCTAGTGTAGAGGAAATGAAATCATCCCAGGAGCGGAAGGAACTTGAGGAGTCTCGGGAGCAGCGTGCAGAGGTTAAGAACCCTTCACAACCAAAGCAAGGATCGTCAAGGACACTAACGTTCACGGACTACGACTCCATCTACGATTTGATCGACGACACATCCGGCGAAAGACATATTCGTGGCATTAGTCGTTTAGCGTGGGTCATGGTCGGCCCTAATCGCTATATTCTTTCCTCACAAGACGGATCGCATCTCTCCATTGAAGGCGATTCAAGCGGTGAAGAGAGCGCCTACACAGTCACGTTCACCCAGAGGCTGAGCGCAGAGGCTATGGAGGCCAGCAGCACGAAATCGCCATACATGCGACCCCGTCGGATAGCCTTATCGAAAACATTTTCCGACGCAGTCCATGCGGCAGACACCTTTGCGTCCAGCAGGATGCCTTGGAAAGTGGTGCATGCAGGTCAAGCCTGGAGGAAACTCCCCGCCAGCGACGCCCAGCTTGCGTTGCTGAACAAGAGTAGGCGGATGGGGGATCAGCTGACAGCCAGCATGGTCACCAAGGGCAAGGCCAACGACATGATCAGCAAATTGAAGTTCGGAGCGAAAGGCTGGTTCAGTAACATAGAAGCTCGGAGAAAAAGAGAGGGACGTGTTCAGGAGAAGGCCCGTCAAGTAGGGGATCTACGACAGCGTGAGCAGGTCAAGGTTGGTCCGGTCATGCGGCAGTTTTTCAAACTCAGTCGTTTGTTTTCATGATGATTTCAAGGCTGGATAATTGGCCTCCGCTACTGCGTACGTTGCTGTGACACGCCTTTGTTCTGCGAAGTAGTTTAGCGCACGATGAGCGATTTAGCACTGACAGCAAGCGCCAATCTTTAATCTGCCAAGTCTGCGGACAGTGTCATGCAGGGCAACAGGTATACGTCAACCCATGGCGGTGTAGTAGATGATGGCAATGTCAATATATTGGATCATAATCATGAAGACAGATTTATCATTTAGACGGCGCGCACTCGGAAGGAATGCCAGACGATGAAGTCGTAGGCCTTAGCAACTATTTTCAAGAACAATCATTAAACATCTTCCGCCACTTCTTCAACATGAGGTCCCATTTTCTCAAGCCGTCGACAAAATGGACTATTTGCTCTGAGAGCAGAGCCGTATCGTAAGAAGAAGAACGGTATAGCCGATGACACAACACAGATGAAACCCATCAAGCTGCACGCCCACTGTATACCCAAGCGGTCATACATAGGGTACGTTGCCAGTGGAAGCAACAGTGCCGCAGCGACATTGCGACTGAGGACAGACGAAGCCAGTGCCGAAGAAGAGTAAATATCATATGTATCCGCCACGTACGTGTTCAGAGCCATAAAGGTAAGATCAATGCCGATCCCAAATGGAATACCAGATAATGCAGGGACGATCCAACGGATGTTTGGCCTCGCGGTCCAGCCCAGCCAAAACTCCGAGATTGCATAAAGTGGACCACCGAGACAAGCGAGCGGTAGACGACGGTATTCTGTCTTCTGGGCCCAGGCTTTGCCCTTGAGCTTGCTCTGCTGGTAGAAGCGGTCCCACCACAGAAATATGAACACTGCAGCGATCGCACCAATACCAATTGGGAGGAGCATGCAGGCTGAGCCACCAGGATTCATACTGTACACGCCTTTGAAGATTATCGGGTACGCCCCCAAATACAGGAAGAGGACGGAGTTCTGATATCAGAAACAAAGATCTGTGAGAAGGACGATTGGCTCGGCAAACATACGGATCAGATGTGTCAGGACAACCTTGACGATCGTGTTTTAATCGTTTGCACTGGCTTGGTGAGGCGCCGCCATGGTCGCCTTCTCATTGACCTCGGCGCGTCAAAGAATGACTGGAGGAAAGGTCTCAGGTAATAATAGGAGCATTGGCCAAATAATCGCGTTCATGATCAGGCTGATCCAGGATATCCATCGCCAGTCACGAACGGAAGAGAAACCCGCTATTGCAGGTCCGATCAAGGGTCCGATATTTGATGTGAGGTCCGAAACCATGACTGCCCGTCCTCGAGGAACAAGCTCTATGCAAAGATCACTGCACATGCCGCCAAGAATAGCTTGAGGCGCTGAGGCACCGGACCCTATCAGGAACCGGAAGGAGAGCAGAAGAGGCCAATATCTTGTAAGAGCGCGTCCAAGCGTGAAGACATTGTGAAAGCCAAAGGCGGAGAGGAAGCAGATACGACGCCCGTAAGATTCACACAAAGGAACGAACAACAGTGGTCGCAAAGTGTAGCCTACAAGGAATAATGCGACAGGCAATATCGCTTGTTCACTAGAAGTCGCCCCAAACCCGTTGTTCAGGCTTTCAATAGCGCCGCTAGGAAGGCTAGAGCTCAGGGTAGTATTGATATTGATGAGTAGGATAGTGACAACAACGAAGAGCTTTTTCCTCTGCTTTAGGTTATCTAAAATGATAATCTTTTATCCTGGGTTCGTCTGACCGTCGACCAGCTATCTATCTGGTATAAGAAGTTAGCGTTCTGCTCAATGTCTCCAGCCATTGGACAAGATTCGATGAGGCCGCTATTGTTAGGGTGTTGTCAAGAGATTTCGAAGCTTACGTAGGGCAGTCGATACAAAGCTGAATTGATGTAGATTCACATGCTGGTTTGCTTCTGCGTGACACGCCAAGTAATGACTCCTTCTCGCTAGATGATGTGAGGGCATCATCGAGGGCTAATGCTACTTGCAGTGACGACAAGATTCCCTTTTTCCACCTGCGAATCATGCTGGCCTGTCAATATCGCACCGATGGTTCGTCTGTGCCTCAAGAGGCCAATACGGATTTCATCGCTCGGTAATTCCATACTATAGGTAGGAGCGTGTTCACGGGGTTACCCATCCGTGGCCACCACATGCGATGCTTTGCCGCACACAGCAACGAGCCGCAAATCAACTTTTCAGGAGTGATCTTTATACAGATTATCCAGAACGGTCTCGGAGTGGTCTGGGGATGACGCACGTAGTCTAAGGCGTTGATGATTGGCCCACATCATCACTCCAGAAACATAGTAAACCAGGCTGTCACGAGCATGGGACATCAACATGTCTACTGGACAGGACATGTCCTTCACTTATGTATATAATTATCCCTTAAGGACAATCATACATACATTACCGATTTGTCCATAAGTGCTCTGTACCCATCACACAGGCACATAGACTGAAGGAACCCTTCACATTCCACTTTCCCGTTCGGTTTTGTTTCTCACTTCCCGGCTCGCAAAACTTGTTTCATAGTTGGAATTATGCAATACATGATGAAGGTATTGTCGACTCCACCTTCGTGCATTCTCGACGGGCTTACGGGGATTATTCATGCTGGCTATCACATGCAATAGACAATCCCTGCTTACCCCTTGCTAGGCTCAAACCTTCAGCATTAGTCCCTATCTAAACTTCGAGTCTTTACCCAATTCTGCATGCTTGACGGCAAATTTGTCCGGCGGATAAAATTTCCTCTGAAGAGTAACGTCGATTACCACCAAATTAGGAGCCATCTCCAAAACGTGTAATAACCGTCTAATATACTACCATTTTTCTCAACCAAATACTTTACGAATAATATATATATAAACCATTTAAGTAATTTAAAATGAAGCTTATATATAGCTTTTATATTCTATATATTTAGTATATATATTTTATTAGCCGTTACTTCGTTATCGTTATTATAGAATTACTTATTTTGTAAAATTATATTAATATTGAAGACCCT